>JAEAOA010001337.1:1305000-1732500 GCA_016746295.1 Potamilus streckersoni
TTATTTAAGACAAAGTATAGAAATGCAATGTAATACATAGAATCGAAGAAAAAAAATGGATTCGTTACTTATGAAGTCTTCTGAATTGCTTGTAATAGCAAAATAATACAAGATTAATATCGTTTCTAAATTAGATAAATTACTATATATCTCTGCTTTTAAAAATATAACTACGTATAAATATGCTTCAACATTTGAAAATAGTTAATATTCTAATCGCTTTGTAGTCCAGTTCAAGTATTTCTTTCCTTATGTTCTGTGTAAATTTCCTATTGAATCGAAACAATAATATCCTTTATCTGAATAAAATGCTTGGTAGATAGCCTGATCACATTAATCCATGCCCCAGATTCCAATCGTTTGGAGATTTCATTTAAACCAAGTAGCATAATCAGTACTGGCAAGTTTTCTCACGTATCCACGCTGGCAGAACCAAAGGCGAACTTCTTAGTTCACTCGGAACTCCTTAGTTCACTCGGAACTTCTTAGTTCGCTCGAAACTCCTTAGTACACTCAAAACTCTTTAGTTCACTCGACCCTCTCGGGGCCAGTAATTACAAATGATTATATAACTTAAAAACTGTGTACCCGTACTTTTTGACACGACATTATAACAATAGTAATAAAAGAGAGAAAGGAATTAGAAAGGGACAGAGCATTTTTTTAAAAATTCAGTCGAGATAATACGTTTATAAACTGTGAGAAAATAATAGTATTGTATCAATCTTCAACACCAACCAGAATAAATTTACTTTATGAACAATACGTGCAGAAAAAAACATAAACATTTGAATTAATTTGTAAAAGAAATGGGTGGAACCTTTTTTGACAATATAATTAATTTGTATTATCTATGTTTTGAATATCAAGAGCTTTGCACTATCCGGTGATGTGTGCTACAGACATTTATTTTATGCAAGGTGATCAAAATGCTGTTTTGTGAAAAGAAAAGAAAACTATCTATTTGACTGTAAGAGCAACGAAATTCCTGATTAGACAGTTTTCGTGTGTTGTATGATAGTTAGGGTCATACAACAGCAACGAATTGTGAGGTAAAGGATTTGAAATGAGCTCAACGATATTAGTTATACTTTCTTTCCGTACAGCCGCTAAGTCCGGGACATAATTAATATTTTCAGGGCTTTGACTTATCACATCAACAAATGTCGACTTTGTCATCTCATATTTACACTTCAAATACACTTGAAATACAAACGGTTTATGATTTATCCAAGCAGACTATAACGGAGACTTCCAGAAGTAAAATATACTACACATGTCAGGACTATTTTCTTGCATTGAAAATTCTTTCTTTTTTCCTTCGTTCTACCATCTCTGTAGCCATTCGTCAACCAGTCAGTCATTTGTAGAAAGTTTGCAATTTATAATCGTGCTTTCTGTCAGATGAGTATCGATATCCATGGTCATGAATATAAAGGAGTCTTAAATCTGTTCCCATTGCTGGCGATGTCATATTAGCGAAACCAAAAGATGGCGAGGGAAATTATTAATCTTATACGTGATTAGTGTGATTGATACAATTTAACTTGCATTCGAAATGAAACTCACAAAACTGGCCCACAAAAAAGTGAAGGAAGGGAAAATATAAACTAGGGAAATTAAGACTGGTAGTATGGTTCTCGAATTTATTGTAAAATAATTTTGTCCAGATTTGCTGGGTTAATATTTGTATTTTTAGAACCAGCTTTGTCTATTTATTCACTCTTTATATCATGGAAACTAATACCCATAACAACATACTAAGAAGAAATAATGTAGTCAACCCTTAAATGAGTCTGATAACACCCGTCAACCCTTAAATGAGTCGGATAATACCCGTCAACCCTTAAATGGGTCGGATAATACCCGTCAACCCTTAAATGAGTCGGATAACACCCGTCAACACTTAAATGAGTCGGATAATACCCGTCAACCCTTAAATGAGTCGGATAACAAACGTCAACCCCTAAATGAGTCGGATAACACCCGCCAACCCCTAAATGAGTCGGAAAATACCCGTCAACCCTTAAATGAGTCGGATAATACCCGTCAACCCTTAAATGAGTCGGATAACACCCATAAACCCTTAAATGAGTCGGATCACACCCGTCAACCCTTAAATGAGTCGGATAATACCAGTCAACACTTAAATGAGTCAGATAATACCTAACTACGATTTAATGAGTTGGAAAACACCCGTCAACCCTAAATGAGTCGGATAACCGTTAGTATCAGATAAGTCGGGTATTACCTTTCAGCCTCATATGAATAGGATAATATTTCCGTATATATAAGATGTTCAAGACGTGCTTATTATTATAGTAGAAAGATGTATTATACGAATACGGGGTTACGATCGTTTGAATGTGTTACATACTGATTACAGAAGGAACATGAACTATGTGCTGTATACATTTTACCCCAAACACTCTTTGGATTCAACAACTTTTTAAAGGTAACTGAATGAGTTTAGTACAAACCATCAGATGTGATCACAACGAGATCACTAACTCATTACGACCTTTTGATGCTGACCAACATTGTTTAGCAATAACAGTCCATCTAAATGCTTCTTTCGACAGATACTTTTATAAAATAAATGCACATATATTTTAAACGGCAATTTTTGTAAGACTGTTTACATTGACTACAGATTTTTTGTGTACAAATGGATTACTAAAATCTAAGGACTGACACTTTCATAATAAGCCCATGCTGCAAATTTATTGTCTGACGTATTTGATCTTGCCCTGTGTATTTCTTTCTTTCAATTTGATTTATGAGTTCCATATCGTTCAACATCTTGATAAAGAGTATTAAAGAATTAGACCAATAATTACCTTCAACAGAACACAAAAATCGACGAATACCTACCTTTGACTGAACGCAATAAAAGATGAATCGCACCTTCCAAAAGACAAACAAAAAAGGATCAATTCCTAACTTCTACGGAACACAAGAAACGTTTTATCTGTGTTCAAGTTAATCTCTCTGAAATTTCTCGTAAAATCAGTTTTATCTACTTTAATCTTCTTGAAGTAATTCGATTGATTGCGACTGACAGCAGGGAAAGCGAACTTGAAAGACATCAGAGAATCGCAGGTTTGTTCAATTTTGGTGGACCTTATTTTCTTGTTACTGTTTTCTTTTTCTAATAACAGACTATATTTTGTGACATTGAAGATGAATAAATAATCTTAGTAATATTTATAGTCATGTAGCATATCACAAAAGAGATATTTCATGCAAATCAGTAATAATTCAGCCTCTTTATTTCCATTGTTTGTATAAAGACAGTTGCGTTTAAAAGACGATATTTAACAATTTAGTGAGTTTAAATTTAAACTAAAACTTTCATAGCAGTGACACCACTTTCGAGTGTGTTGTGACTGGTTACCTCAGACTGTTTTCGCTTTACAAATATGGCATAGCATTAGTTTATAACGGTCAAAATAGGCAGCAGGATACAAATAATAAAGAGCTATCTGAAAGTAAGCAATCTGCCAATGATAAAAGAAAATACAACTGAAAACGAGAATTACATAAACAGATTTCAGCGAATGATTGATAGTGAGTGATTTGGATTTTTAACGTAGCTTTAAAACAATTTCAGTGATATCACTACGATGTATGTAGTTTGGCAGTTTATAGTGATGTCTTTCACTAGGACATTTTGCCCAGTCACATTATCTTGATTCCAGTCCGACCAGTCCAAACACGAACCTCTTAATGCTGAGTGCCAAGCCAGACAGCTGTTGGTACCATTTTTATAATTCTTTGATCTGACTCGGCCTGGGTTCAAACCCGCGACTTCCCGGATCCAAGTCGGATGCTCTAACCACTAGGCCACAAAAGCAGTCCAAGAATTGATTGACAGACAAACTGATGGATTTATGAATAGAAGAAACATAGGCACTAGAATAAACAATTACATAAAATTAGTGGAAGAATGAGCCTGAAATAAATGGCATTTATTGTTCCATAGAAATCGACATTCAAGCGGTCCTTTATTTCTTGTGCATTTGAAGTTTGAATAAGGGATGACAAAGTCGATATTTGTTGCTGTGATAACTCAAAACCTGGAGATATTAACTGTGTTCCGGACTTAGGGCCGCGACATTAGGAGTAATACCAGTGATCTAATATTCAATCCGTTACAACATCGTTCTTTGCCCTTATGTGACTCTGACTACCACACAACAAGTAAGTGACAGTTCATTCGGATTTCGAATTTTCGCGTGACAATAGAAGCTTTTAAAGGCTGAATATTTTGATTAGCTTTTATAATAGTGATATCGGCAATGCGTATCCGGGATAAAACTAAAGCTTTCAAGAAGTCAAAAAAAAGGGTTTTTATTACAGCTTAAAGTAAACTAATTATATAGTCAAATAGATTATTTAATTAAAGTCTCCAACCCGTTCTTTTCAAATTCATATGAACTTTTTCCAGTATGTATATATATATATATATATATATATATATATATATATATATATATATATATATATATATATATATAAATATATATATATATATATATATATATATATATATATATATATATATATATACTTATAAAGGAAAGGTTGATGTTTATGCTGTGTACAACAATGAAATTTGATTGTTTATAACAAAATATATTTTCGTTTGTATTTATTTCTGGTTACAAACCGATTCATGTTCACTTGTACGTCTTTCTGGTTACAACCCGATTAATGTTCACTTGTGTGTCTTTCTGGTGATTTAATGTATGCAGGGTACGAATGAGCTGAACCAGTTTGAGAGAGAGAGAGAGAGAGAGAGAGAGAGAGAGAGAGAGAGAGAGAGAGAGAGAGAGAGAGAGAGAGAGAGAGAGAGAGAGAGAGAGAGAGAGAGAGAGAGAGAGAGAGAGAGAGAGAGAGAGTTTTTTTTTTAAAGAAATGAGGTAATATATTACTCGGTCATGGAGTCCAATCTACACATAGACGAATCTTTCTTTTGAATACACACTCGCATGCAATCAGAAATATAAAATTGTGGCACTACACCCAAAAAAATCACTTATGATGTTTCTCCACTGTTTTTCTGTGTTTTTCATCGAATAATAAAAGAAAACAAGACAAGAAGATGTCCGAAAATAAATTATATTGGTACTGTTATGTACTTGATAATATATAAATATATCTGAGGTGAAGTTGGTAAGTTAATATGTCTTTTTCAAGGTAGGAGATAGTTACTATTGTTGAGCTTGTGTTTTACGGCACAACAACACAAGTAGGTCGAAGCATTGGGGAAAAGTTCCTTTCACATGGACATGCTACGGCAGTCGATCACGTCTGGTCTGATTGTAGGATTTGAACCCACGCCTTTAGTTATCAAGTACAGCTCGCAAACCACAAAGCCACCGCGCCACCACCCACTCTCTCTGTCTCTGTCTCTGTCTCTCTCTCTCTCTCTCTCTCTCTCTCTCTCTCTCTCTCTCTCTCTCTCTCTCTCTCTCTCTCTCTCTCACGCACACACACACGCACACACTTACATTCATACATGCATGCATGCATTCATGCATACATACATACGTGCATACATGCGAGCGTGCGTGCGTGCGCACACACACACATACACACACATTACATTACATCACATTACATTACATACATACATACATACATACATACATACATACATACATACATACATACATACATACATACATACATACATACATACATACATACATACATACATACATACATACATACATACATACATACATACATAGGAATGAAAGGCAAAGTGAGCATGGTTCTCCTTGTTATTGATTGATTAACAGATTGTGCTCTAGAATACTCCTCAAGGTATTGACCTGTAACTTACTTTACTCTTCAGTTTTGTCAGAGCGGTATACGGATTTAAAAGTATTAAGAGCGTAGTTCATCAAAACATTTAAAAACAATTCTTTAACTGAGTGAATTCCAGTGAACGTATTGCCAAGTCCTTGGAATGGAGTATATTTCTGCACAGTAATACTTGAGATTTTTTTCCGCTAAGCTTGTTTCTATGTATATATGTTTGAATAGTTGGATCATTAATGTTATTTTGATTATTTGGGAGACAAATCTGTGTCTTTGATAAGAAAGAGAAAATAAAATTGCATATATTATCTGGTGAACACTTTCACATGACATATTTGTCTCGGCATATTTTAAGGCAGTACAACTGTTTTTAATGTTATTTCCATGCCTATAAGGGAACTCAGTTTTGACCAGGTGATAGATTGCTGTTAGTACTGAAACTGGATTAAAGACTCAAACTTGGCTATCAGAGGCATTGTTTGCGATTAAACTGATCAATTTATATAAATTTTACTTGATATTTCAACACTTGAGTATACAAATCTGAGAACTAAGCAAACAGCGATAGGAAAAACAATTATTAATATCTTATCATAGCTGGAGAATCATATTTAAAAGGAACTCTTTTGTGACAGGAAGCGGATTTATATCCCCCGGCAAAGTACATACATTGATTCCTTTGGGACATTTATCCACCAAAAGACTATAAAAGTCGATTTCAGTTCATTAGATGTAGGTGATGTTTGATTGATCTGCTGGCGATTGACTCTCTCTTACTTATTTCAATTTATTTTAATTTTAAAGAATCGATATATCCTAAAGTTTTACATGTGTTGTATTATTTGGATGTGAATATTATTATGTAGTGTTAATGACGTTGTGACAAAGACCAGTCCAAGAGTTAGTTCCTTGACAGTATCCATCAAACGAGATATAATTTATGATCTTCATAAAGGCTTGAGAAAAATACATGACACAGAACTGATACTTAATATTTGGAGAAAGTCGTTCCAGAGGTCTTGAAGGTTACGACCCATATATTAGAGTCATTTTCTTTGGCATTATTCAAGATGGCAGGTCGCACGTGGCAAGTGAGAAATAAAAAAGAATGTACACAGGAGGAGAATATCAGACAAATGGAGAACCTATACGGAAAGTCCCTCGGAGGGCAAGTAAAAGAAGCTCTGGAATGGTATAAAAAGGTAGTCATTGTCCTTATTATCTTTTTCGTTACAGTCTTTAGTGTATGTAAAGCCCGATCCTGTCTCGATCACACTTATGTTACTCTTTTGTCTTTTAGCACAGTTATACATCAATATCTAATATTGTGAAATAGGCCTTTCTTTTAGCGTTATAGAGAATATATATATATATATATATATATATATATATATATATATATATATATATATATATATATATATATATATATATATATATATATATATATATATGTATATATATATATATAGTTTTGTGTCAATACAGTAGACAAGTCTCCACCTATTGTTCATGGAGTGCTTTTACGTACGGTATTCTTTACAAGGAACTAACACTGATGTAACAGTTTTCGAATGTAATGTATGGCTACATATTTGAATATTAATATAGTCCCCTATAGTGAAAAAGAAATTGCAAGAGTTATTTCCTCTTCATCTATTCCACTGTTATCATAAACATTTCAATGAGGTTACGAGTGCTTGCGCAATTTTACGTACGCCCCAAACTGGTAAATAAAATAAATTTCTTTAGTATTTAATTTCATATTCCTTCTGTGTTAACTATTTATTGGTTACATAATTTATATCATATTTTAGCTAAATTTTATTGCATAGAGTTACATAATAGTAATACTAATGAAATAAATCTCATTGACCGAATGACGTCTTAACTGTGAAGCAGTTTGGTCTTCGCACGCAAGCGCAGAGTCTGTGCTATTAGTTGTTTATCTTTGGCAAGTATATTCTAAAAGGAGTGCACCTGTCATAGTATAGGAGGCAGAAAGTATCATACACTCACGGTCGTATGCATTCTATTGAGGACTGGACCAATTAAAACAAAATAGATCCTAATCTACCCTCGCATAAAGTTCCAACCGTTCAGGGTCCTTAGTGTTTGTTCTACTGATTATTCCACAAAAAAACTATATAGACCCAGATTTCCAGGCGCTTGATACAATGGTAGATCAATGTCTTTGCAGTTGGATTCTACTTTTAAATGTGTACAGACGGCAATTGAACGGGTCTAGACTTATAGGGGAGTACAGAAGGTAATTAAACGGGTCAAAAGACACAAACCATGTGTTGTATTCGTTACAGACTTCAGAGGAAAACTAACGTGTTACAACATGAAAGAGGAAAAGAAAATAAACATATAATTTAACTTGTTTAATAAATAAGGACAATTTCTATTACTTAAACCACACCGTACATATTCATAGATTGTTATTTCAATACACACCGACACCATTACACACCGCTACCCAATATATTTACATCAACCATACATTGAACTTTTAGAATGATATTCTGTGATCTCATACATACATCGATGCCATTATTCAATGTAGAAATATATATTTCAAAATTGATTCCACTTTTAAATGTCGCCATTTTTAACTGGTTCTACTGCAAAACAGGCTGTTCCCATGCCATAATGCCATAAAATAAAATAGCGGGCTGATCCCTAACCAAATAACTGATTATCGTGCATATCATTATACAAAGTGCACTTGCATATTTTTTGTCTAATCTCTAACGCAGTTTTACAATGCTCATATTTGTTATTTTATACAGTCAATGTCAAACGTGTCAAATACGACACTGACCTTACCTACGTAATATACTATGTGCATTAAAGGAAAGTTTGAAGAAAGAAAATCAAATGATCTTTCACAAGAATTGTTAACTTAGGAGATTTAGATGTCATACAGTGATTTCCATAGATATGAGTCTCTGAATTGTAGCGTGCCGGCCTCGAGACCGAAATAGTACGGGTTCGAATCCTAAAGTCGAACCAGCCTGGGTAGGTTATAATGGTGTATCTTTGTATAATGGTCAAGACATCTATTTCCAATGGCCTCTGGACTATATCACTTATCCTTGTTAATGAACCGTAACATGTCAAGCCTCACAAAAGTCTGTCTTATGGTAAGAAAGACGATATGACATTTGTACAGTTCCGTCGATTTTCAAATACATTTTACAGTAAATGCTAGACGAAACGCCAGAATCTGATTACAGATATGGGAAATTCTGAAAGCTGAATGAATTGTTAAAACTTTGCAAACGTGTGTCGTTGTTTTATGGACGGTCAAGAAAAAAAATACCACGTGTTTCTCCTAGCTTTAAAAGACACGATTGATGTTGGTCGTATCAGAAATCTTAATCTACGACTGTACGGTGCATATACATTTATTCACTTGCGGAGACTTCAGTTTAGTAATGTTGTTCACGGGTAAAAGTGCAGTAAGGGAGAAAACCATTTCTGTCAGTGATTAACAAAAACCACGAGTTACTTCCCATGAATAAATGTTCTTGTTGCGTGGATGATTGTAACGGGACTTTTAACATTAATAAGCTACATCACGCCATGGAAATGGAGGCTTAATGCCAAAAACAACAGAGAGGCAGCCGACTCGGGCTGGTCTGGGTGGAGGAAAGATTCCGTGGCCTCTAGGTTACGAATCCAACATTATGCTAACTAAACTAACTCCCTCTTGTCATCTAGACATGTGCAACATCCACAAAACAGACGTTTTGTAACGGGATATTTTCATATTCATATTATATGTGTTCAACTATTACTGAGTTTATGTTTACCGAATCTAGTAGTCACTCGTTTTATCTGAGTTCCGTGTGTGTGTGTGTGTGTGTGTGTGTGTGTGTGTGTGTGTTCCCCATATATGAATAGAATGTAATGATGAAAATTAAGAAATTCGAACATAAGGTGAAAATATTTTATGCAACTTTCGGATACATATCTATAGATTTCTTGAATAGGTCATATGATAGTATAAGAGAGAGAGAACTACAGGCAAAACAGTTTTAGACATTGGAGTTATATCCCCTCTTAGACGACAATTTACAAATATGTATCTTGGATTATATATATATATATATATATATATATATATATATATATATATATATATATATATATATATATATATATATATATATATATATATATATATATATATATATATATATATATATATATATAATCATCAATGCCTTAACTCAATAGGTCGCTGGGGCACCACAGTTGACTTTACAAGCAATTCTCTTTCATTTTAACTGTTTCTCTTTCATTTTAATTGTTCTCTACTACTCTTTGGGAGTCTCCAAATCCCATGCCTGTCCACTCCTTAATGTTGTCTTTCCACCTCTTTTTCTGTCTGCCTCATATTTTGCACCCTCGCACTGTGCCTTGCAAGATTGTTTTTGCCAGTCCAGATGATCCTGAGACACGACCATTTCATTTTGCTCTTCTTTTTTTTTTTTTACAATTGTCAAGAGATCATCCTAGCTTATTGGATCCTGTTGTGGACTCCTTCTTTTGTTACATGATCAATGTATGAGATGCCCAAGATCCTGCGGTAGCATCTCATTTCGAAGGTATGAATCCTTCTTTGTAGATCTGTTGTGTTTCACACGCATACAGAAAGATGGATATGACAATTGAGTGTATTAGCCTTATTTTGGAACCCAAAGTAATGTTGGTATCTTTCCATATTGGTCTTAACCTTGTTATTGCTGCTGTTGTCTGGGCAATCCTGCAAAGTAGTTCTGGTTTGGATCAATCATCTGTAATAATTGATCCCAAGTACCTGAAGTTTGATTCTTTCAGCTTCTGTCAACGGAACTTTATTTCTGCACTGATGCAATTGGTGTTGTTTGTCATCATTTTTTTCGGCGTTAATCTCCATACTGTATGCTATAGAGGCTGCGTCAAGGTGCTCAGCAAAATCAGTCAGTTCTTTTTCATCTCCCACTAAACCAGCTATATCATCTGAGTAGCGAATGTTGGTGATTGTTCATCCTATATATAAATAACTTTGCAAAATAAGCAAATATGTAAATGCATAAAATGTGGTATACTATATTTCTTTCTCTAAATCACTTTTAAATTATGCCTTGCATACATGAAAGATTTTGTGTTTTATTTTCTTTTTGTTATAATTGTTGCTGTTGTAATACTAACAATAAGGGCAGAGAATAAAATAACTTTACTTTGAATCAAACTTCTTGTGATTATATGTCTCATAATAATGATCATCATCATAAATTAATAACCTAAGAGGTCGTTTGGGGCACCACAGTTATTCACTGCTTAATGTTGTCTTCACACATCGAAACCCTTCCCAACACACCACATGTTCATGCCTAAAAAAACCCCACTTATTAAATATTTGTTCAAGTCACACCCCTATGTTATGTAGTATTGTGACGATAAACGACTCCAGATGACGACCCTTCAATCTAACTAAAGGAGGTGCGATTTTACAAAGCATTTGGGATTAATACAAGGAGCTTCCAAAAATGAGATTACTATTTATTGTTGGCCCTCTTACTTGTTGACATACAGAATTTTGTGCGCATTTTTATTGGACAATACATATTTTATAATGGTATACTTTGTTTCAGGAAATGAGCGCAAGGCAACAACTCAAGACAGACAGAAGCTTAAACAAGCTTAGCACCAGACGAATATGTAAAAAGACACCATCCTTAGAAGACATTCGGGCCAGAGAGCATAAATTCGTCAATGACGCTATATTGACGGAAAGGAATAGGACTAGGTTTCGAGACATCATCCCACAATATGACGCAACCTTCGACAAACACTGTACAGCTTACTTCAAGAGGAAAGACGTTCAGAAATTAGTTTCTGTCACGTGTTCAAGACAGTGAGTAATGTTCTCTTTCACAAACCTTAATTGTTATTTGCTTTATTCTAGTCAAGGAAACAAGCAGATGTACAGATAAGTGATGTCGGCCATTTATCTTAGTGGTTATTGCATTTTTGCAATAGTGACACCTTGCTTCCTGATCCACATCTAAAACATATCTTATAGATTTTATTGTTGGAGGAAATTTCACTTAATTTATTTTCAAAAGGCTATATCTACAATATTTATTGTTGCAAATGTACATAAAAATGTACAAAGACGGGTGGTTTTTTTTTTACAAGGGCTTAACGCCCATTTCTCAATAGTATTACTGCATTACATAACAGAGGGCGTATCGATCATCCACTACTTCCAGAACATTCAACACATTTTAGTAAAGTAAAAGGAATGACCCGGAACTTTAAAGTTTGGTCACAATTATAAAAACACACACACACACACACACACACACACACACACACACACACACACACACACACACACACCAAAAAAAACTTGTAAGCATTAACAGCCATAATAAACATTCTTTACAATCCTACATACAACAGAGTATAGTGTAGCATAAAAAAGAAAAGAAATATAAGCAACTAATATAAAAATACCCTACTAAGTTAGGATTTTATTCACAAGATACAAGTTTATAAATTTATATCAACATATATTCTTGTAACATTACCGTAACTAGAAAAAAAACCGATCGCAATAAATGTAATTGTAATAGTTTATGATATTGATAAGTTTAAGTCTTGTGTTACCGAAATGTTGTTTATCTGGGTAAAACAATAATATAATACTTCTCAAAAAAGCAGTACATATGCAAGGAGGGGAGGGGGGCAAAAAGGTAACACTAACTTATAACGTCAGGAATAGCATCGACAACCAAAACAGTTTGTTTCTAAACAAGTATGTCCACTGCTTGGTTTGCCAAACTGGACATCCGAACTTATAGCTAGTCCCTATGGCAACAGAAAATGTCTGTTTCAAACGTTGATGATTTTAAATGTTACTCTTTCTTCTTAGCCATAAATTCAGCACATTACTGGGATTTAATGGATTAGTCTTGTGCGTTTTATCTCTCTCACACACACGTGCGCGCTAACACCAACACTTAGTGATGACGTAAGGGAGTTTTAATGCCAAAAAGATGGAGGTGGGGGCGGATCCCATATAATGACTCAGTTTTATATAATGCCTACTGGAATTTCCAATAATTTATTCCTTAAATACTACATTGTACAACAATTTACAACAAAGACAAAATAGGGGGGGGACTAGACACAATTTAACATTTCACTTTTATTAGCAACGACTGAAAAGGCTCGTTAGGACAAATCAGAGCTGGATTAAACATTAAAACTGTATGACCTTTCTTGATAATCATAATGAAATTGTGAAGAAGAAAAAACACGTATACGATTTAACAGTCACATCAAGTTAAAATTAAATATTGAGCACAAGCAACAATTAATGTGCATAAAATAGAACATAGATTCTACAAACGTGTACACTTGCTGTCTATCTGCTTATATAATCCATAAAAGACCATAATTATGCAAAGCATAGATGGTTTTTAAGCAATTTCCCTGTATGAATATACATAGAATGGAAAAAATTAAGATAAAGTCGTTTGCATGTTTTATTGAAATGCAGTAAAACTTTTCGCAAATTATATTGATAGTTGGTTAAACGTATCGCAATCTTCAGAGTTCATGAGATCAGTCAGTTTTATGTCGTTTGGATTTATATTAACATATTGTGAATGTAAATTTTTCTAACGTTGCAGAAATTATTTACAAACATTGTGGAATTCATTATCTACATCATCAAATCTATGCAAGAAACAGCTTTAATTAGCTCTCTCAATGTTGATGAAACGAAATTTTCAATATATAGCGCATGCTTCATACGCTTGGGTGACTGGCGTACCAATGAAATAACATTCTGCTTTTCCTGGAAATAACTATCAGCGCACTATAGAGAGGGTTCAAGAGAGATAACTCAAAAATCACGGATTGCTAAATTAGCTTCCCCTTTGTTTCGTATTTTGCATATGTTTTGATTTTTAAACAACATGAATTTCCCAGGTTTTCTTTTCTGGTTATCCTGGAGATCTTTTTTTTTTTTTTTTTAAAAAAAATGAATTTGTGTATCTTAGTTATTGTTAAAACAATTTTAAATTCCCTTTATTTTTGCATATGATTCGTGGTGCAATTTGGATTATAGAGTACACACTTGGCCTTACTTCAGATGTGCATCTATCGAATAAGTGCTAGTTCTGCTTGGTCATTTTTACTTTCTGGGCTTCAAAGGTAAATTGTATACAAAAAAAGACCCGATAAATAATATTTTTGTAAATGCCTTTTATATATTTTGTGATTCATTGCACTTTGAGAGGCTAGTATTGCATTCACTGGCAATATTCGCTTTCTCTAATTGAATAACGGCTAAATATAGTGTACATTGACTAATTTAGGCTGTTTTTTTTTTGCGAGCACATGGAATCAGATATCTTGGTTAGGTTAGATCATGTGAAAATATAATATGTAAAGAAATTTCTGCCACAGTAAATGAAAGCAACATATAGGTATGCCGTCGTTTTCTCCGTTGTGCATGTTATAAATGCAAGCAAATTCATTCATCGTACACCTGTCACTGTCTCAGAAATTAGTAATATCTGTAGAGGGCCTATTAACGCAGACACTGTGCATTTCGTTACCCATCGAAATTTTAGGACTTTCGTTATGTAGATTTTAGGCGCACAAAAGAGTGGCCAGAAGTTGGTGTAACCCTGCAAGGGTGACCGCCATATAGATAGCCATTTAAATAGTCATTAGATAGCCATTCACTTGCTCACTTCTGCAAGGAAAAACCATTTGACAGTATTGCAGCAGTTTTAACATTACGAGCGTTTTGATTCTCAGATGAAGAGTTGAAAGCTTACTGACTGTAATAATGTGGAAAAGGGAGAAATAGAAAATGTTAAAGCTGGTGTTAAAAGAGTTATCTTTGTGTCTTAGTGATGTCATTTCATTCATACATATATGGATCAAGCATTTGTAATTCCTTATGAAGCCATCTGTAATTTACCTCTTATAATATAAACACTTTTCGCGCGCTTGCGCTCGCGTATGTGTATGAAATAACTTTTTACATTTGTACCGACTCTTTTCGAATTAATGACAGATTCAATGACAAAATACCCAATTAAAATTTGTCGTGATTGATTTGAAATACAAATAAAAAACAACTACAATTAAACAACGTTAATGTTGTAATAATAATAATAATAATAATAATAATAATAATAATAATAATAATAATAATAATAATAATAATAACAATAACAATAACAATGACAACATCAGTAGTGGTAGTAGTAGTAGTAGTAGTAGCAGCAGCAGCAGCAGCAGTAGTAGTAGTAGTAGTAGTAGAAGTAGTAATAGCAGCAGCAGCAGAAGTAGTAGTTATCTTTACTATATTGTATGTTCATTGTATTGGTTTATGGTGTAATGTTGCCATTCTTTAGTGTCAGTACTGCTGTCTCTCTTTAATCTAATATTTCGAGTTTTATGGGGAGGATTATGAATTCCGCTTACAACGCTAGTTTTAAAACTAAAAGAAAAGAATGGAACTTCTTGTTTTCTAACACAGGACGAAGACACAGAATCACAAAGGTAAGATAAATCTCACCGTCGCTACTCTACTTTATGACAAGTGGCTGCCTGTGCTCAGATTTCATTGCTTTTTTGTTGAGTACGCATTGCAAAAATAAGTCATCAACAATACAATACACCCATGTTCTCAACATCATCGACAGTGCTGTTTTGTCGATTGATAAGCGACTGTGTTTGAAAGAGAAACTTTGATTGGTTCATTAAACAATGTGAAAGGTCAAGTGGGGTCAGAAAATTAACCACATCTTTCACGGTCGCAGTGATTGTTTGCAGGTTTATACATATTCATGAGAAACGAAGAACTCTAAGTACACCCGATAATGGGTGAAAAAGTGGAGTAGCGGTTTGTCAGATATGGTTTGTGACGTCGCATGATGTAATTATCCATGCTTTATAAAACTGTATGGCGCATGCTCTTTTGGTAAGCTTTCCATTCGGCTATTTTGACAACTTAACCTGGATATTTTGCTAACAGTCTTAATTTGCATGGAGATTTAGACCTTATTTCTTGTAAATTGGAAATGTTCCACGTTTTTTTAACCTGCACAATTCGATATTTTAACAAGTCTATTATGGAAAGTTTATTTTTAGTATCCACACATTTGCGAAGCTGAAAAATCATCTATTTATGATTGATGTTTTATGTGTTGCTATTATTTTCTGTATTGCAGAATTCATTCTCTCTTTTTCTATATTTCCCATACAGCTATACATTTTATTTGCCTGCCTGCTTATATTGATATATATCTTACTAAAACGAGTGTTTGTGTGCAAGTACTTATATTTACAGTTAAAGACTCTGCAATATATAACCAGTATTGTGTTGACCTGCCGTTGACTTTAATATAGACACATACTAATTTTTGGCTGAATGATAATATGCTGTTATGATTTTTGATTTACATTTATCAAAATAATTGGTCCAGATTTGTTAGAAACACTCGTGTTCCGTTATGATCAGACTCACATTCTTGATACTTTTTCCGAGATAGAGACTTTAACTGGAGCTATTCATAAAAGTATATAAACAGTTTTCAATTCTATGCAGATTACGGTAATTCCATGGCTTATATATTAAACAAGCAATGAGAAAGAGAAAGAAAGAAAAATCAGTTGTCAGCAAAAATTCATGCAAACTCAATAATTTTTACATCATTCTCTGTAGAACGAATAAATGAGAAGTGTTTGAATTTTGCTTTAGCTGCGGCTAGATAGCTCAGTGGTTAGCGTGCTAGACTCCTACGTAAGAGTGCCGGGTTACATTGCCAGACCAGACCTGGTTGTGCTGTGCTGTGTACTTGGATGTGTTTTTTTTTACGCATAAGCCACCACCCCCATCCTCCCCCCCCAAGTGCCCAAATGCGCAAAACGAGTGATAGTGGATTTATCCCAACCAAACTGGAAATATTGCTTTGCTTGTCTGATGCACAACAATCATTAAGATGTTAAAGCTTCTGAGTCAAAAAGCAAAGAAAATACGGGGCCTCGTCACATTTGTCTCCATAAGATTTCAATCTCATACTTAACTTGTAGTAATCATAAGTTTAAAAAAATAGTACGTCCTTGTGAATGCTACAATTAAATATGTGCTAATTAATTAATTAATTTTATTTAAATAATTTACCATAAAGCTTCACCTTTAATTCTTGGAAATGTGTCTTGAGAAGTATGGTTATCCAAGAAAAGAGATTTAGTAATGGGAGATAACTCGGAAAAGAATGAAAGATGGCTTACGGTTCCCAAACATTTTGTTAGGTTTGCGGTTATTTTCGGAAATATCACAACTCACAACATACATTGTGAATGAAATAAACCATTAAACATTTATCTGCTCTGGAAAATTAATTTGCTAAATATATTGATTACTAAAATTTACCTTAATAACTAAATGGCGATTGATTACGGTAAAATATCTAGTATATGTTTTCTATCCTATTGTCATCATGTAGAAAATAAAATATTACTTGAAGATTTTCTTCAAAGTTTTAGGAAAATTTAGAGGCAACATGAGCCTGCTTCTGTAATAAAAGATAATCAGTTTAGGTTTTCATTTAATAACGCTCAAGGTCAATAAATTGTAATCAATAGGAAGATAATTAAGCAAAGTAATCAATAATTTTTTGGATTAAAAGTTTTAAATATTGTTTTCTTATTATAGGAATAGAGTATTTTCATGCAAAACACAGTAATACTAGTAACACACCGAGTAATTCCAATAACATACAGAGTAATACTAGTAGCACACGTAGTATTACTAGTAACACATAGAGTAATACTAGTAATAGAGAAAGCAAAAATAGCAAAACACAGAGTAATACTAGTAACACACCGAGTAATACCAATAACATACAGAGTAATACTAGTAGCACACGTAGTAATACTAGTAACACATAGAGTAATACTAGTAATAGACAGAGTAATACTAGTAAAGAGTAATACTAGCAACACACCGAGTTATACTAGTAATACACTGAGCACTAGTAACATACGTAGTAATACTAATAACACATAGAGTAATATTAGTAATACACAGAGTAAGATTAGTCATACAAGGAGTAATAATGGGAACACATAGTTATACTAGTAACACTGAGTTATACTATTAACACACAGAATAATAATACAGAATAATACTAGTAAAGCATAACAATACTAGTAACACACAGAGTAATGCTAGCAATATGCTGAGTAATACTAGTAAATACAGATTAATACTAGCAATACACAGAGTAATAGTAGTACTTCACAGTAATACTAGGAACACAAAAGTAATACCTGTAATACACAGAGTAATAATAGTAACACAGAGTAATAGAGTAACACAGAGTAATAATAGTAATACACTGAGTAATATAGTAACACAGAGTAATAGAGTAACACATAGTAATATAGTAACACGGAGTAATAATAGTAATACACTGAGTAATACACAGAGTAATATTAGTAACACAGTTAGACTGGTAATACACAGTTATACTGGTAACACACATATAGCAATACTAGTAATACAGAGTAATACTATTAACACGGAGGGCAATACTAGTAATACAGAGTAATAATATTAACACTGAGGGCAATACTAGTAATACAGAGTAATAATATTAACACGGAGAGAAATACTAGTAATACAGAGTAATAATATTAACACGGAGGGCAATACTAGTAATACAGAGTAATAATATTAATACAGAGGGTAATGCTAGTAATAAACACAGTAATACTGTTAACACAGAGTAATACTAGTAATACACAGTAATACTAATAACACATAGAGTAATAATAGTAACACAGAGTTATAGTAGTAACGAACACAGAGTAATACTAGTAATACACAGTAATACTAATAACACATAGAGTAATAATAGTAACACAGAGTTATAGTAGTAACGAACAAAGTAATACTGGTAACACACAGTAATGATAGTAATACACAGAGTAATACTAGTAACACATAATAATACTGGTAACACACATTAATAATAGAAATGCACAGAGTAATACTAGTAACACACAAAGTCATACTAGTAACACAGAACAATACTAGTAACACATAGTAATAATGGAAACAGTAATACAATAGCACACATATGAATGCTAGTAACACACCGAGCAATACTAGTAACACATATTAATACTGGTAACTCACAGTAATAATATAAATGCACAGGGTAATAATATTAACACACAGAGCAATGCTAGTAACACACAGAACAATACTAGTAACAAATAGTAATGCTGGTTTCACATAGTAATAATAGCAATACGCAGTGTAACACTAGTAACATTCAGAATAACACTAGTAACATACAGAGTAATGCTAGTAACATACAGAGTAATGCTAGTAACACATAGAGTAATACTTGTAACACACAGAGTAATATTAATAATACGCAGAGGAATACTATTTTCTTCTTGTTGATTCAATATCTTGATATTGACGAATGTTTACCAAACAAATATCATTAGAATAAAATAGTAAAATGCTGGATGCTGTATCATTAGAATAAAATAGCATAATGCAGGATGCCGTATCATTAGAATAAAAAAGCATAATGCAGGATGCCGTATCGTTAGAATAAAATAGCATAATGCGGGATGCCGTATCATTAGAATAAAATAGCATAATGCAGGATGCCGTATCATTAGAATAAAATAGCATAATGCAGGATGCCGTATCATTAGAATAAAATAGCATAATGCAGGATGCCGTATCATTAGAATAAAATAGCATAATGCAGGATGCCGTATCGTTAGAATAAAATAGCATAATGCAGGATGGCGTATCATTAGAATAAAATAGCATAATGCAGGATGCCGTATCATTAGATAAAATAGCATAATACAGGATGCCGTATCATTAGAATAAAATAGCATAATGCAGGATGCCGTATCATTAGAATAAAATAGCATAATGCAGGATGCCATATCATTAGAATAAAATAGCATAATGCAGGATGCCGTATCATTAAAATAAAATAGCATAATGCAGGATGCCGTATTATTAAAATAAAATAGCATATTTCATTAGAATAACAAAGTAAAATGCTGGATGATATATCATTAGAACAACGTAATAAACTGTTGGGTGCCCTATCATTGGAATGGCATTGCAAAATATTGGTTGCCGTACCATTAGAATGACATACTAAAATGATGAATGCAGTATTTAACATAGGAAAAACAAAACCCATTAAAATGCTGTACGTATTATCAAGTAAAGTCCTGGATACCATATTTATTATTTGAATAACAGCAAAATGTTGGATTCTTTACAGGTCGCTAGAACAGCAGTAAACTGCCGTATGTTTTATCTGTTGCTAGAATAACAATACAATCCTGGATTTTTTTTTTGTCTTTCGCTAGAATAACAATACAGTATGGATGTTTTATATGTTACTAGAATAACGTCGCAAAATGATGACTGATGTAACTTTCATTTGAATAATACTGTAATATCAACAAATTAGTAAAATGATCTTAATTATGCTTTATTATTGTTATTATTATTATTATTATTATTATTATTATTATTATTATTATTATTATTATTATTATTATTATTATTATCTTGTAATATACTAAAAAAAGATATATAACATTATAAAATCAGGTTTTATAATATAAAAAGTCATACATATCAGCATATAATGTTCTCAAAATAAAATATGCTTGTAAAACTGATGCTACTAATTATGCCATAAAATTCCTCACACGCACCGAGCTGTGAAATATTGGTATTGCTGGGGCGTTGAAATACTATTGATTTACGAATTTACAGGGTTATTAGTAAAACATGCGAGTTTTACGTAAATAATTACAATTCGCAACGAATTCGGATCCAATGCAACCAATATAGCCTCTCATTTATTATGTCATAATGCGCCGGCAAATCAAGGTCTATAATGATTATTTTCTTGATTCATCCCAACTTATTACATTGACCCAGATCTGCCGACAAACCATGCGTCATCAGGTCAGGATTCATTCTGATTGCAGTTGAACTTTACTGCATTCCAATTACATACATACATACATACATACATACATACATACATACATACATACATACATACATACATACATACATACATACATACATACTGCATTGTTATCATTAAGTTATCTGGTGTCTGTCTTTTTTTGATGTATATAGGGACTCATTTTTCTTCCACGAATGAACCCAGACTTTACCCAATATAAAGCAGTTCTGGCACTCTAAAGTTGCATTTCCACACAACATGTGATTTCAACCTTGCCTAATAGTTGAGTTACCTTCAAACTGTATAGATAATAAAGAAACCATTTTAGTGTTATTAATGACTGCGTGGGTCTTATTCTATTATAATTAAATCGGCACAATATCACTCAGGTAAAACATCGTTTTAATAAACATACGCCTCGAATAGAGATCCCAACGGCAACGGCTGTCACGTGGTTAGATACGCGACGCTTAAAAACTCTCCACTAAGTCGATGTAAAATAAGGGTTTCGCTTGTAACTCACGAGGTAAATAAATTAGCATTCTACATGACGAAGTATGATTTGTTTCGGGTCAGTTATTTAGCAGCAAAAGAACTATATTAATAATAAACATAATCAATAAATCGTATATAATCGTATACGTATAACATAATTTGTTGCTTATAAGGAGTTTAAGTAAGCTTACATAAAATTTCAGTACGTGTATGTGTGTGTATATGTGTGTGTGTGTGAGTATATATATATATATATATATATATATATATATATATATATATATATATATATATATATATATATATATATATATATATATATATATATATATATATATATATGTGTGTGTGTGTGTGTGTGTGTGTGTGTGTTTATGTATGTATGTATATATCTGTGTGTGTGTGTGTGTGTGTGTGTGTGTGTGTGTGTGTGTGTGTGTGTGTGTGTGTGAATTGCGGGCTGGTGACTTACTCAAAATGTGACGTGTAAATAGGTGGGGATCTCACTTGTTACAAGACAATTTGACCTAAGTCTATAGGAGGGTGATTTGACGTATAGACTGGCAGAGCTGTCAGTTAATTTGTTTGTAGTATGGTAATCAGGTAATCTTACTTTGTAAGAAACCAAGTAGAGAAATCAGTAAATCTATTGTAGCAAGAAATACAGATCGTATAGTTTGGACTCCAACAATGACTTTTAGCAATTTCAACGGCAATTATGTTAAAATTATGCTTGCCCTCGTGCTGTTACTATCAAAGTAAAGTATAATCAACCCCAAACCCCCGTTATAATGGAAACAAACACAGAATTAAATTTGTTCTCCCTCATTGACAGAAGTTTTTATTCAAGTATAAGCAAATATAGACCTTTACCTTTTATCTTTTCAGTATGCTTAAACACGAATAAACATTGTATTATGTCTGACAGGTATTTCTCTATTATGTGACGGAAAGCAAGTATACCAGGAATAAAAAGATAAGTCGAACAGAACACCTTATGTTGATCATGTCAATGGAACTGTTTTGATAGTGTTGTCCTTATACAGAGGGAAGTGCACCGTTAGATTTTTAGTGCCTATCTATCTATCTATCTATCTATCTATCTATCTATCTATCTATCTATCTATCTGTAATAATAATAATAATAATAATAATAATAATAATAATAATAATAATAATAATAATAATAATAATAATAATAATAATAATGATGATGATGATGATGATGATGATGATGATGATGATGATGATGATGATGAATATCAGAACAATTAGTCAGAAATAATGTATGCCTGTAATAGAAGCCCCAATTGTAAGCTTGTAGAAGAAACGTCAGACATTACAATATGTAAAATGGTTATATTTATTTAAGATTGTATATGCATATTGCGTAATCTTTTAAATCCTGTCAGAGTAATATTTCAGTGTTCTTTGTGCGTTTGTAAAATTCTCTTATAGAAAAAAAAGCAATAATAAAAATGAATTGATTTGGCTAAAATTATGTTTTCATTAACTGTCAAAATACCATTAGTGGAAGAAACAGTAACATTACAACTGACTCACAAAATAAAAGAACGTGCCCACTTGGAAAAACGGATGTAACATGAAATTATTACCAAAATAGTGTCGACTGACTTTCCATGATGCTCAACTTTATGCAAACATTTGCTAATATATATATATATATATATATATATATATATATATATATATATATATATATATATATATATATATATATATATATATATATATATATATCTCAGAGACATAGAGAGACTGAGAGAAAAATAGAGAAAAATAGTATTTTGGGGTTTTAACTGTCTTTGTTTATTTTGTTTTGTTGAATTTCAATTGACTATATCAATATATGATCCGTGAAATTACTGTAAAATCTGGGATTTATTCATGAAAACGTTTGAAAAACTATCAAATGCTCTCTTCATTTAATATGTGAGACAATGGATAAACGAGATACAATTGCCAGATAAACTTAGTAAACTCACTTGAAAGGTGGAATAATATGTGTTTACACTGTGACAAAAGGAGAAAATGATTTGCAAACACAAAAACCCAGATAAGATATGCTATCTATGTTAATATCTTAAATGTTTCAGCTAAAAGAGTTTCCTGCTCTGGCAATTGTATAAAAACGTTAAAAGGACCTTCCTTTTTGTGCAAATTGCAGACTGTCAGACCACAGCTATGGTTATGGCCTGACAAGTCTTGTCGATTTATTTTTAATACATTGCACTAAATATTGTTAAATCATCTGAGAAATGGACATACATGACTAAAATAGTAACCATTTTTAAAAATCAGACAATCAATCAAACTTTCAGTGTGAAAGACTAAATCTTCTCTAAGGCTTTATATTTGTTTGTCTTAAAATGTTTGTGTAGTTTTGTTGAGAAATGAGATTCGTGACTAACCTGAAAATCAAACCCGGTAATACAGATTATAAGTCCGGCACGCTAACCACTGAGCCTTACCGCTTCATTATCAACTTCAAAGTCAATCCTACGGATTATACCCCGAATGTATGTGGAAAGCTGTTATTCGATCCAGCAAGGAGTAGCGAATACGTGAATCTATTTCTTTTTTCATTTCTCAACTTGCTTGTGGTCAATAATAACGTTAATCCAATGGTATATATAGCCGAGATGGTACGAATATATTGCGTTTCTTTTCTACGAACAAAATGATTTTTATGTAAATTACTGCGCCGACATATTTATGGTGAGATAAAGACAAAACAGAAAAACATAAATATTTAAACGAATTTAGTAACAGAAATGTTTTTTTTTAAAAAAAAAATAAGTAGATAAAAGAAAATGTCATGTGGAAAAGACAATTTTCTAAGAACTGATACTCACATTAAATGTAATAAAGTTTCAGGTCACATCCAAATCAACATACTTTGAATTGCGAAATGCATTTGCTGATCCGATTCATTAGGCAATGGAGGAAAATAAAATTATGCTCCCTCTTGAACAACTAAAAAATGCAAAACTCCAAGTATTGATCTGATTTGAAAATGTTTACAAAAATTACATTGCCATCTTACTACCCACATTATTGGTTTTCTTTTACAATATTTATTCAGAATGAAGATTTCCAAAACATTTGGTGTAAAGCAACACTAAAACATGTACATAAAAAGGGTATTTTCAGGACACCAAAATTACTGGGGTTTTTTTCCCTTCATTTTAAAAGCTCATAGGTCAACGTGTATTAAAATGTTGAGTAACAGGCTAGTTTTAAGGGTTGATGGGTTGGTGGGTGGTAGAATAATGCATAAATTCAAAGAATAACAGCTGGTGTCATACTGCCTGTACCAATACTGATCAATTCTTTTACATTATACGATTATTATATACAGAGCACCAAAATATTGTGAGTAAAGAAACTAAAAAAGCATTGTATTTATACTGATTTTTCTAAGGCATTGACTGCGTATCACACTCGGTCCTAATTTACACACTGATGAAAAAAAAGCACATTCTAAAACTGGAAAAATGTATATATTTCTGTATTCACTGATGAAGTCTTGTGTTAATGTAAGCGGAAGCTTAACAAGTTTTAATTGAAAAGTTTGCATAGATCAAGGTGGTATATTTGTCTATTTCTTTTTTGCGATATTTTGTAAGGAATTTATATAATTTCTAGGAATAAAAATTTGGAAGCGGTGAATAATTGGTGAAAAAATGCCAGATGCAATGCTTTTGTTGTTTGCAAATGACAGAACAAACCTAGCTGACACTGTTATAAAGAACAGACATAAGAACCACATTTGATAGATATATCACGAAAGTTAATTTCAGTAAAATTAATATTATATTATTTAAAAGGGGAGGATATGTGAGAGTTAACTTAGATAAAAGAAAGGTCCTAGTGTCTCTGTTGAAAGGACTATGTTTGCTATAAATACATTTATGATTTATATAATGTATGTTGTGACAAGACACTATATGTTTGGTCCTATAATAGAACTTATTAGTATACCTGGTTCAGAAATCTAACAATATGAACATTCATAAAAGATGGAAGTCTGTTCAGATTAAATTTTGCTAAATTATTTTAAATGTGTATGCACCAACGCTATATTCTGCAGTTTTGGAGGACTTGTAAGATTCCCCTTTAGGAAAAACGTTCCAACCAAAAACTATTAAAGACTAGTTTAATTTTACCTATGAACAGTAAAATACGTCATAACAGATGTTATAGGACGCTGATGATATCACACATTGTTAGAAATGAACGACTATAACTCCTATACTTGAAACAATCCCTTCCCGTTTTATTGACCAACAGATTTTCCCACTTGGCATCTGTTGTTGTGGGGTGGGTTTTTTTTTTTTTTTTTTTTTTTAAATAAAGTGGTTTGCAATTGGTATCCCCTGATACAAGCTGACCGTGTTGACCAATGTATCAACCAAGTCATTAATAAAAAATTCAGAGACATAGCATACTTTTATAATTCATGAAGAAATTGATTTGTGTATACGAATCAATCAAAAGCACAAGTGTTATATGACCATTCGCAAGGAAATCGTAAATTAAAAGTGTGTATTTTATGCCTAAGAAATTAAAGTGAAAGCTGTAAAATTAGCAACATACATTAGATATCTAATGCCTGGCAAACATTTTTTTTTGCTTGGCAAAAGTTTTTGGCTAGTTAAACATGATTTGATTGCATTGGAGCCACCAAATTATATATACTATAATAAATTTTACGTTGGTGATAAGACAATCAAAGAAGATTTAGCCCAGTAATCCCCACAAACTCCTCCCCCGTCGTAACTTATTGGTTAACGTGCCGGCTGCGTTACCGAAAGGCGCATGCTCGAATCTCACTTTAGAATCAACTGGTTGATGGTGCATTCGGATGATAAGGGCAATAACCAGTTATTTTACAACGAAGATATCTGAATATTACCTTTACTTGCAAAGAACGACAACTCTTAAACTTTGTGTATGTGTTTCATAGGCAGAGCATTGTCCATGTAAACATTATTTATATACTACAACAGCTGTGGGAGGCTTCAGAGGGCGTTTGAGTTAGAATTAAGGGAAATAAAAGTAAACAAAATATTTCTTTATCCTTTTTGTACGTTGACTGTTCAATGGTTAACCATTGAAGCGTGATGTCCCTAGGTCACAAAGGCCTCAGAAACCCATCACCATGGCGACAAATATATCAAGGATATTTCTGTCACCGCAGTATTTCGGTAATTTAATTTGTGTTAATATACATGCAATGAGTGCGACCACGTACATTACTGTTTTTCGGCAGTGTGTCGATATCCGTAGTTATCGCTGCATATTTTTTCTCGTTCAATTTTCATTGTGTGTGAACAGCAATTTCTTCACAACCAAAATGTCAATACAATATAAAAGTTTTCATTTTCCCGGATAGCTATATAATCACTCTGATTACTCAAAGGTCAGCTTCGACAGTGACAATAGATCTGATAGCACATTCTCAAATCAACGTATCGTTCATTCTTATATTAAGGCATTGAGACAGATTAAGTTTCATCCTAATGTAATAACCAAGGGTAAGGGCACAGACCATTACATTCTTGCGAAATCACGAGTACAAAGAATAAAAATATCATCATAAGGGTGTAAATATACACAAAATCTGTGACCTTCATTTCAACTGTGCAATCTGATCCAGCACTGCCATACCGCAACATGTCATGAAGACAGATATGTTGACATATATTACCATGACGACATATTCAGTTTGATATCGACATATTCTTTGATAAACCTAACACAATCGAATCATGTGTACGTAAAGAATAACAAGTATGCCACCCCAGTATACGAATCAATATGATGATAAAGACTATGGCTTAAAAGACAAATCCGCAACAATTGATTATTAAATAATTTTTGGGCAACGGTGTAGGACTAAAAAGCGGTGTGTCCTGCACGCTTGAGCTTAGCAACGACGAGCTTAGCGTTCACAGCTCGATGTGGAATGAATTGTTCTGCTCTCGTTATACTAAAATCTTAGCGAACATTTAATCTGATATCAAGTGTCTCCAATTTTTGATCGTGGACAAAACTGGCCCTAAGCTGACAAAATTTAAAGAAACTGACACATTAATCCGTGGATTCTTGAATAGTTATTCAATTATTGGATGTGTTAACTGAAAAACAAACTGACTTTCTTTATCGTTGTAGAACAGCACCAACCGGAAGTACGACACAAGGGGGAAATATTACGTCATACTACTAACGACAGACGACTATAGAGGCAACAAGATGGCAGACAACAACAAGGGAAAAACTGCAGACGACAAAAGGCAAAGCAAAACTGCATCACCGAGGGGGAGACATAACAAGCTTTATCGATGCCCACCCACTCCTTCTCCAGAAAAACTATTAAAAAAGGAAAAGAGTTTTGTTCTTGACTGTACCGCGGTCAGCAGTATTTCATGTGATTTTTCTAAAGCTAACCCCAAATTAGGGCCAGTTATTCCGCCTTATAATGCACAGAAAGATGTGCACGTTTCAAAGTATTTTGATTTTCATGGCGTGGATAAAACACTCGAAAAGACCGATCAGGTTAGTATGTTGTCTTTTCCTCACTGACTGCAAATAATTTTCGTGTAAAACTAACTGAAAAAGTCTGCAAGGGTTCACATTTCTCTTTAATGGCTATTAAGACCACGATACCAACGTCTCACACTTGGAAGGACTTTTGTCCTGAACCTCAAACTCATATTAAATGCAACTCAAACAAGGCCCTATTTTCAGGAAACGTTTTGAGTTAGTAACTCACTCTGAAGCTCAAAACCTCCACATCAAATATAATAATAGAGTAAATTATATAATACATGGAGTAAAGCATATAATAAATGTAATAAATTGTATGATTCATTAGGTAAGCCAACGCATCTCTTTCTTTGACGTTTCTTTTAAAACTGCAATTGGAGCACATTATTAGCTTTATCATGCTGAGAAAATTGGAGCAGTGGTTTTCTATGTACGCTTATGGGCAATCGAAACAAGCCTATTCTAGGTGGGACACGAACCCGCGACACTTGGATAACTGGTCCCACGCACTACCAACGTGGTATCGCGGGTCCCTCCAACACAGTTGTCATTTTGTATGCTAGTAGAGTAAGCAAAGTTGATACTGTCCTGGAAGTTCAATGAGCAATTCTTTATTCTTGTCAGAATTACGGAACATTGAACTGACTTTCTGTCTGATGCTTACGATGTTAACAGAATATGAAGGCATGACCCATTTTCACCGAACATGTCACAAATTCATTCATTGAATGGAGATGGCTGAGTACCAGTCTTATTTCTTGGTTAATAACAATGACTTTATTCTTCCAAAACAATGAGCGGATATTAGAGATTAAAACAGTCATACAATTTAAATTTTTCCTTAAAGATGTCATGTCTTATTTCCGAGAAAATTTGAGGATTTCATCAAATTTGAAGAATTCTTTAACATTTTTTTTAAGGTTAAAAAAGCTTTCATATTCAATTTCAAAACTAAAATTTGATTTTATATCAATTCTGCTAACTCGTCCTCTAAATAATATATTGTCTGAACTTTCAAAGGCATTTAAAAGTAAATCTCAATTTTGGAAGAAATTTATATTAAAACTGAGTGCGAATGGGTTCAGATTGTTTTATTTGGAGTACATCAGATTGATTGAAAATTAACTTTCTCGTAATTTACCAAAATTTCTGTTATTCTAAATTTTCTATGTTTGAGTTTTCACTTTGTAAACTTTAGACGTTGATAACGGGCCTCAGTTTCACACTTAAAACATTTTCGGTACACGAGATCATTAGGTTTGTATTTTACAATATAGTGCTATCTAACTGTAGTGATTATTCTATGATGGGAAGCAAATCAGGAGATATGTTTAATTACAGAGAATGAAAGCATGACTTCTATTTTTTGTAGCTCTCTATACATTGATTTTAGAAAAATTAAACTAGTGTACCAAAGATCAAATGAAAATGTTATGTCTCAGAAAAATATTGTTGACATCTGATATTCATATTCAGCAAT
The DNA here is from genome assembly GCA_016746295.1 of Potamilus streckersoni. Classification (NCBI taxonomy): domain Eukaryota; kingdom Metazoa; phylum Mollusca; class Bivalvia; order Unionida; family Unionidae; genus Potamilus; species Potamilus streckersoni. The sequence continues at coordinate 1,334,449 of JAEAOA010001337.1, forward strand.
GTTGCCTTGTTATTTATTTACTGTTTCATTTTTAGACGTGCAGATTTCTGTAATTTTAAGAAATGTATACCCTGTAGCGTCTGCTATAACATTTATCTTGAAATAATTGTTTATTATATGCAACAAATATGTATCATATTTCTGGGAGAAAAATGTTCAGAATGGAAATTTATGTGCGGGCATACTTGCCTTCAATCTTACACTTAACATCCCATTTATTGGAGATGATGATCATCGTATTGGTGTTGCCCAGATTGCAGACAATTACTCGAAACTGTAATTATCTTGTTGACGTCGTCCATTTTGTTGGCAATTTTTCTATATGAGGTGCAGTGACAACTATTTTACATTATCTGCTCCCCCCATTGTGCAAAGATATTTATTTTGAAAGCAGTATGTAACGTCTTTAAGAAGAAAAAGAATGAAAATAAAAAATATCTATGTTCCATTTTTAATTTGCTTTTGATCTTACTTGTATAGTTCTTACGTTTCGGCGAAAAATCTAGAATACTTGATGAATTTTATCCACCCAAATAGTAATGAGGTATAAATAGTCAATTAATAGTTATACCGTATGTATCTGTCATACCGTATGTAGTTGCCTATACGTCTGATGCAACTGCAAAAATCACAGACCCAGATCTGGGTCATTAAAGTTTGTTAGGACTCACCAGTTGAACAAACATCATATACTCTTATCTGCCAGCGCATTATTCGATGGCAGATCTGACTTTATGTTGTTTGCAGTTTGATTTTTCTTATATGCGAGTATAGACGGTGTGTCATTTGAAAACAATGTACAAGAGACCATTACAGTCTTGCAGAAATGGTCATATATAGTGTCTCAAACATTTTTGAAATACCTAATTGCTTACCAGTGCTCTGACAAAAAAATATTATTGTTACGCTTTTTTCTATTGGAAGCTTGAGAAATATAATTCTTTGAATTGATAATTCTTCGTTAAGTTTGGCTCAAGTTACCTACAGACATTGTCGTTTGTATATCGTGATATATATATATATATATATATATATATATATATATATATATATATATATATATATATATATATATATATATATATATTATTGTTTATAATCATCGCTGTGTTGCGATATTCATGTGTTTGTTTAAGATGAATCATATATGAAAATTTTAACGCTCATATAAATTTTATAGGACATCTAAAAACAGTGATGGATTTTATTCGTATGCGTTTAAGAACAGCAATTTCTAACTTCACTAAGTCCGTTGAAGAACCAAATCACCTCTGATTAGTATTATCTTCTTCCGCCAATTATTATTTTCAAAAAGGTGTAATCAGACTTTCTGTTTTGGACGTCGCACAACTAAGGCTTCTCATGATCTCTAATAGTTATGACCTCTTATTGTTCTGAACTCTAATTGTTATGAACCATAATTTTTTTTAATTAATAAGATTTTAGTTAATTTCTTTAAAAAAAAACATATTTAAGAATCTTAATGTCAGGTAACCATATTTTAGCTTCATTTAGAAAGAAAAGTTCTATTCATGTATGTTGCATGAGATGAAAGAATTTATGCTTTTTATTGATGATATCATTAGATGTAATAGCATATATATATATATATATATATATATATATATATATATATATATATATATATATATATATATATATATGATTAGTTTAAAAATCTTTTTTAATATTAATGCCGTTATTTTATAGTTCTGTTTGCTTGAAATAAAATGTTTGTTTCGCAAGTTACATTTCATGTATCTTTTTATAACCCTTTAGGTTTTAATTCTTTCATGTAAATTTCCTGCAGAGTAAACCTTACTGAAACGTAAATCAGTTGATTGCGAACAAATACGGGGTGTGATATATTTCTGAAACAATGACATTAATAATAATGATGATAATAATAATATTAATAATAATAATAATAATAATAATAATAATAATAATATTATTATTATTATTATTATTATTATTATTATTATTATTATTATTATTATTATTATTATTATTATTATTATTATATCTCAATTTACGAGACTCACTGTACAAGCCGAAAATTCAGGGATTGCAAAAACACTTAATTTTTTTATATCTGTAGGTACACGAAAGATAGTCATACATTGGGTATATATACAAAACAGCTTTCTCACTCGTGATTACACATGATGTGAGCCATCGAATAGTCTTTGACATGTCAGTTGCATCCAATTAGAAACTTTGACTCTGCAATCACAAGGCAAACTTATTCGTTTACATCGAAGTAAAAGAGGCCAAGTTATACTGATTCACCTTTGAATATCTATTGACGTCGCCTAATGAATAGTCATCATTCATGTACGTGAAAATCTATTCAACACCTTCCCTACCAGTGCAATTTGTGAATACAAGAACGATAATCGACACAATGCGTGTATTGTGCCAGGTATTATTAGCACCCTGAAAAGGTACCGCAACCTATCGTGTATACAGGTGTATTAATGGTTATTATGAACGTCTAAAACCATATGTATACAGATAAAGTATACCTTGTTTAAAAGTTAAGAAATACTCACATGACATTAAATATTGTCTGAGTTACTAGTGAAATCTTAAAAGTGAAACCCATAATTTTTCTTTTGTTTGATTACCACATGTACAAATATTGTAATAGTGTAATTTTGGTGACATTTACCATGCAATTATTCATATAGTAAAATGCACACGAAGAAAGCCTTTGATTGGTTTAGTTTAGTGTTTAACGGCATGCATGCAAAGTAGGCGTTGATTAGTTTGGTTTTGGAGTTTTACGGCCTGCATGCAAATAAAGTATTGATATGTTAGCTTTTAAGGGTCTGCGTGCATGGAAGTGTTGATTGGTTGGTTTTTAATGCACCTCAACACGTGGAGGTTATTTAGTGCTGAGACATTTGAGTAAAGTACCTTGCCTAGTTACACGCCATGGGGGTCGACCTGAGCTAAGCAGATTAAGAGAATCCAACATTTTATCCATTGAATCACTGCAGCTCCAGAAGGTGTTGAATTTTAAACCAGTGACGCTTTATGGTTTACACAGGGGTTTCTAAACTTTTTTTTTTTAAAATAAGCTACATAGTGTATTTGGGATGCATATTTTCTTCAAGCATCTACTTTGCATTGTGTACATTACTTTTAAAATTGGCATAAGATGTTTAAGTTTTTCTAGCTAATTTATAGTCTCGGACAAGATCATGATGAAGAAAAGTGTAAGATATTTTTTCTGTGCTGTGTATTTCTCACTGAAGATTTAAATTAATTTTAATACACATTCGTAAGTCTGCTATACATTCGTACATGTACTAAACATTCGTACGTGTACTACACACTTTAGTAAATCTACTACACATTAGTGCGTGTACTAAGCATTCGTACGTTTACAACACCTTAGTAAGTCTACTTCACATTTCTACATGTTCTACACATTCTTAAGTCTACTACAGATTTATACGTGTACTACACATTCGTAAGTCTACTACACATTTCTACGTGTACCACATACTCGTAAGTCTACTACACATTTCTACGTGTACTACACATTCGTAAGTTTACTACACATTTCTACGTGTACTACACATTCGTAAATCTACTACACATTTATGTGTACTACACATTCGTAGGTCTACTACACATTTCTACATGTGCTACACATTCGTAAGTCTACTACACATTTATACGTGTGCTACACATTCGTAGGTCTACTACACATTTCTACATTACTACACATTCGTAAGTCTACTACACATTTATACGTGTGCTACATATTCGTAAGTCTACTAAACATTTATACGTGTGCTACACATTCGTAGGTCTACTACACATTAGTACACAAACGTAATCGGAATTATAATTGCCACTGATGTGGAGATGTATGGACGCAATAATAACTAATGAGTGAATTAAGATTGAATTAAGGCTATGGTAAAATTTAAATTTCATGTGGATATGCATGTACCAAATTACCCAAAGTGAGACCAGCAATAATGCTACCTTTAATTTTCCTACCTCCCATCTTTGGTTGTGTACCTCGTCTAATTATCATAGCTATGGCGTATTAGGTATTCCACATTTCCAAGTATTAGGACATTATGTGGATCTTGTCGATGTTGACCATTATAATCATTTAGTTAGATTTCAATTTAATGCTATTTTTAAGTCGCATTAATGATCATATTTACATGGCAGGGTTTATCTGAGCGGTATCCAAGTACAATGTCCATTTTAAAAGAAACCAATCAATCGATCCATAAATATTTCAAATGGTCAAGTTATCAATCTGTATTGGTATGGAGCTATACACTTTATTTGATAGAATCTTACTCAACAAGCGATATTTGCTTTATCTTTATACCTGAGAGACAGATTCATGCCTTTATCTTTTGCTATTCAAGTCTATTATAACCGAATTGGGATTGGATCCAAAAGATAACAATAAAAACAGACTAACAAACTCAACGTTACCGGTGTATACTGGAACCGACAGCTACTGAATTTAGAGACGACCACAATTGGCTTATATTTACATGCGATCACTTGGTTACTGTTCATATAAACTAATAAAGTGAGAAATAATCTGCTGTTATTACAAAAGTGCAGTTATTACACAGAAATGTGCAAGTTATACTTATTTAGATTAATGACAGTTCCATGTTTCAAATAGCTTACATATAAGTACAAAACAACATGTGATTGATGCACTGTTTCCAGTTAGCTGGAGTAAATGTTTATCACAAATCCCAGGATATAAAGTAGCACTTCTAGCCGTGAAATATGAATAATCAATGGGTATCCATATTAAATGATTCGTTTATCTAACCCCATGGGTATTATTGATTAAATCTTATCACATCATTTATTTGTCTAACCTTGTCAATTGCACAGGGACCTTTCGTAGTTTCCAAATAGTCCTGGTCCATTAAAAATCGTTTCTTGCCGAGGCGACTTAACGCTGACAGTGGTAGGCAAAGTTTTTCATATATCACGCCCTTTTAATCATCTAAACTCTGCTATGTTAAAAGGTAAATGTGCTTTGTTGAAGAATGTTCATGTTTTTCTTTAAATGGCTATGTGTGCTTAGATAGAAGTTCTTCCATAGCTTCCGCATCATAATGACATATCATTTGTTCGAATAAGGCGCAAGTGAAATGTACGTGATATATCTTTCCATAATAATATCCTTGACGTCATCATCATCAGTATGTTAAACTAATAAGAAGTTAACATGAGATTTTATAATTAAATTTAGTTGTTATATTGTCAATGACAATAGCAATGCCAATGACAAATACTTTTCTGGTAATGTACATCAATGGTCAAAAGCACTAGTTAAATTATAATATTGCCATAATGCTACAATTACATAATTATATTGCCAAAGTTACATTATACTATTGTTACAATGTTACACTTATATAATATTATTGTCCTAATGCTACAATTACCTAAGTCTATTGCCATCATTGCAATATATATATATATATATATATATATATATATATATATATATATATATATATATATATATATATATATATATATATATATATATATATATATAGATGCAATAAACTGACGACGAACAGTACGAAACTAGTAACTAACTAGCCTAAGCGCTTTCGACTCTTAATGAGTCTTTTTCAAAGGCAAATACAAAACATAGTTACGACAAACAAATAAACACAAAAACGTTGCGTTTGTAAACCTCTACATTTCTATCTTCACATGTGCTAAAACTATAAATACAACCAGCTTGTATAGACTAGTTGCGGAAACTGAAAACGTTGTATAATTCCCTAAAAGTCTACAAGCCAAAGCGACATCTATTTTTACTTTGTGTACATATGTAACGCAGATTATATCCCGGATATTTGGTTCTATACCGGTTATTCTTATAGTAAAAATTGAAGGATAAGAAGATTTAGAAAATGTTAAATTCTACTAGTGCATAGTTTTCATTTTCTAGTCTTCTTGGTTTAGACCGCTTGGTTTCAATGTTCTAAGGCGGCGTATCCAGTATGATTCCTTTTCCTTCCTGGTTTCGGAACTCCAGCTGTGGTTGTTGGCAATAGCGATAAGTATTATATCACTGAAAGTGTGGCCAGGGGAGGAGAAGTGTTCTGCGACCGGGCTTCTGTACAGCTTTTTTGTCATCCAATCAGATCTATGAAGGTTTATCCTTATGTGTAGCTTTTCAGTTTCTCCCACGTACTGAAGGCCACAGATCTTACATGTGATGAGATAAATCACATTCTCTGTTTTGCACGTTTTGTTTGGACCATGTATGTTTAGTTTTTCTTTAGTCATTGTGCTAGTGAATGTCTTGGTCTCTATCATATGTTGACAGGTTTTGCATCTTTTATCGCCACAGGGTCCAGATTGACTAGGTTGGTTTTGACTAGCGATTGTTGTTAGGTTGGCCCTGACTAGGATGTCCTTTAGGTTTTTTGGTCTCCGGTAAGCTACTACAGGTTTGTTCGGTTTGTGGCGATAAAAGATGCAAAACCTGTCAACATATGATAGAGACCAAGACATTCACTAGCACAGTGACTAAAGAAAAACTAAACATACATGGTCCAAACAAAACGTGCAAAACAGAGAATGTGATTTATCTCATCACATGTAAGATCTGTGGCCTTCAGTACGTGGGAGAAACTGAAAAGCTACACATAAGGATAAACCTTCATAGATCTGATTGGATGACAAAAAAGCTGTACAGAAGCCCGGTCGCAGAACACTTCTCCTCCCCTGGCCACACTTTCAGTGATATAATACTTATCGCTATTGCCAACAACCACAGCTGGAGTTCCGAAACCAGGAAGGAAAAGGAATCATACTGGATACGCCGCCTTAGAACATTGAAACCAAGCGGTCTAAACCAAGAAGACTAGAAAATGAAAACTATGCACTAGTAGAATTTAACATTTTCTAAATCTTCTTATCCTTCAATTTTTACTATAAGAATAACCGGTATAGAACCAAATATCCGGGATATAATCTGCGTTACATATGTACACAAAGTAAAAATAGATGTCGCTTTGGCTTGTAGACTTTTAGGGAATTATACAACGTTTTCAGTTTCCGCAACTAGTCTATACATGCTGGTTGTATTTATAGTTTTAGCACATGTGAAGATAGAAATGTAGAGGTTTACAAACGCAACGTTTTTGTGTTTATTTGTTTGTCGTAACTATGTTTTGTATTTGCCTTTGAAAAAGACTCATTAAGAGTCGAAAGCGCTTAGGCTAGTTAGTTACTAGTTTCGTACTGTTCGTCGTCAGTTTATTGCATCTATTTTAATTAATCCCTGACAAACATGATCCCTTGGTGGATCCAGTACGCTTGAGAGGGTTGTTATTCGCCATATGATTTGTATTCTTTATATATATATATATATATATATATATATATATATATATATATATATATATATATATATATATATATATATATATTTGTACGAGGTTTAATACCAGATTATTCATAAATAATTTAATAAAAGAGGGTTTAATACGCAACCTTGCCTGATACCAATATTACAATCACAAAATTTAATATATTGCCCGTTTATCTGCACACATAAGCGTTTATTCTTTTACATTGAGAATTCAGCTTTAAACAACTTTTCACTAATACTTCTTTTAGCTAAGCAATTCAGTAATTTTAGAATCTTAGAATCAAAAACCTTGAAAAAGTCTATAAACAAAGAATTAAAAACGATCGCCTTCTTTATTCGGGTACTTCTGAACCAGTACTTGAAGGGAAAATATCTGATCTGTGGTTGAGTAGCTTGTTATGGAACCGCGCATGGACTTCTTAAAGTTTGTAATAAGCCATTGGTTGAAAGGAATGGTAGGATTATACTTTGGTTCTGTTGTTTAGGGAAGAAAGTACCAGGTATAAATGTGTTATATAATCATACTCATTAAGGGCCTGTGCCTGAAATCGTGCTTTTGTTCACTTTAGATGTGATTCCGCCAAGCCCAGTAAATATTCCTAATGTAAAATTTCATATAGTTTTGAGAACACTCGCTTCAGAAATAGGAGTTTCAAACATATCACCTGAAGTCTCAATCATATTATCAAAATTACGATTAGGTTCTAAGTTAATATGATACAGTTTGATGTATTTATATTAGTAATTACAAAATATCCCGCCCTTACTTTAACTTTGTTTAATCAGCTTCCAAAACAGTGAAACATCTGACTTTTATGCAATTTTTTGACGCGTATTATCCTACTTTTTCTTGCGAAGATTTACTTTTAAACCTATTGCGGTACCTATCAATTATCTGAACAATATAGCTTTTGTCATTGTGTGATGTCATAGATCTCTTCGTTATCTAGGATACAAATTATTTAAGGCAGATTATTTACATAGTCACCCAATTTACGTCAGAAGAAATACATGAAATCTTATTACATGATTACCTACACACAAACTTATATATGTACTCGTTCATATAGTGAAATATTGTATGACATTCTTACAAACATGAATCAAATAACGAGTGCGCTGATTTCTGAACTCAAAGAGAACTGTGAATGTAAAATTAATTAATTCAACAATAATTACGACTTAGATCAACGAACCGTATCTAACCGAGACTAACCTTGTTTTTCCCCAATCTCTCCCTCACTTAATATCGGATAAATTCCTTTCCCAAGATCTCGCTCACTTAATATCAGATAAATTCCTTTCCCAAGATCTCGCTCACTTAATATCAGATAAATTCCCATGTCCTTATCTGGATGCATGTCTTTAAAAGTTCCAGATCCCCGTGTCTTTTCGACAATTTGTTTAACGAGAGAAATTACATATTAATTTTCTTGAAGCCCCTCACATTTTCCTCCTTTGCAGAAAAACTTGGACTGATTCATTCTATGAGGGGAACTATTCTCAAACCCCGGATTCCTTCTGGGAAAACACATTTCTCATTTAGGTTAGCCAATCAAGATTACTACTTTACCCGCCAAACTTTGTACCACTACCATTCAAGTTAGAAAATCTTATATAGTCCGCCTTTATTAATAACTATTTTGGAAAATATAATTTAATGGCAACTGTTTTAAATGGACCACAACATCCTAAAACATTCTCAGTTTGTCAAGGGTGGTAGAGACATTCATATAATCTACAATGCTAGCCCCATCATTCGCAATTCTTGTGAAATTTCCCTCGCGATCTTAATGCATTCTGCCATTTCGAATATGTATATAATATGTTTTAGCTATATTATTCAGTGGGGGTACCGAATGCATTGCGAATATAGTCTTTCAATGTTCTTTCCATTTCAAGCTCATCTGACTCGTAGAGAGCGTTTTATTCTGAAAAAAAATATGAACATCGCTACTTACAAAAATCATAAAGACTATCATTGTTTGTTGTCTCTAGCAAAATAGACATTCTGACTAAATATTTCTACGATTAAAGTCTCTGACAATGGAAACAATGACATAAAAAAATTTTATTGTAAAGGTTCTGAGTAAATAAAATCGTCGATACCATCGTTTTTATCTTTAAGATCAATAACCAAACAAAGAAAATACGATTATTTTTACAGAACTTTGTCTTTAAATACTTCCACATTAGTCTCTTCAATTTCAAACGTATCATGTTTCGAAGATCCTTGGGGTGATTTTATTAAGTGTTGTTGCTGTTGTTGTTGTTGTTGTTGTTGTTGTTGTTGTGGGGCTTAATGCCATTTTTTTCAGCACACGATAGGTTATACATGGCGGCCAGTATTAATGATGGAGGAAGAAACTAGGAAGTCCGCGGAAAGAACCACCGACCCACGAGAAGTTACTGGCAAGCTTTCTCTCATATCCACATTCGTCGAATCTTAGCCTCGAACCCAAGCAGACAGAGGTGAGATGGCAGTGATCCGTAACGAAGAACCATTAAGACCCTTAGGCCACTCAGGGCCCTTAACAAGTGTAATGCATCTGATATAAAACCGTTGAACAGACATGAGGCATAATTCCCCAATGCTAGACGTAACTGAGCTGACACACTGCAGACATCGTAGCGCGCGATACGACTGAAAAATTATTTAAGCTAAGGTAAAAATCTAAATATCACACACACACACACACACACACACACACACACATACACACACACACACAGTTTAATTCACAAATCATGTCTACATCGGCTCTTTATAAGTAACATATCTCTAAGGTCATGTGGTGAATGTATGTCATCATGTACCCACTTGTTCTTAGGGACCGAGAATTTGATTTCCGGAGGGGTGGTGCATTTGAATTATTGCACTGAAGCTTAGTATTAGATTGCACAACATTTTTAACGAGTATTAACAATACCAGCGACATCCTGGATCCTATCTTTTAAATTCAAGGTCACATATGAACATTACTTGATGCAGTCAATTTTAGATCTGAGATCCTCTTTTCGCATGTACCTCAATGATAAAAAAAATGAATGACCGACCCCATTTACGGTCTAAAATTTTCATTGAGTCATTATCATTATATATGTATAACATTCAGAGTTATTGCTCTTTCATCAAAGATCTATGTTGATTTTCATTTTTTTAAAAAATAAAAATGTGTGACCTCATACCTGTAGATTCTGAACAAAATTTCACTTAGTTTGCGTATTGGACTAGATTGTATTTATTCTGATGAGCCCCTATTCAATTTGAAGAGTGTAATATGCTGCAATACGTGCGATAGGCACGTACAATATCTTCATGACCGGACTACATTAAACTATATATTGTACAACAAAAGCTAGACGGTGATCTTTACGTGTAACTGGGTCTATACGGCAAAGTAAACCTATTCCCCGCTGAATATTTGACACCCCTGGTTGGGAACAACCGATCAATTTATAGTCCCGTTACCGTTCCATAACCTGGTAAATACATTTTAAATCACGTCGATCAATCAAGATACAATTACATATATGTATCGCCTTGCATTTGCCGATTCAGTGTAATGCAGCTGGAGTTAACCCAATTGTAAAAAGCTGATAAATTATTCCCCAGTGAACCATTAAAAAATAAATATTAGATCTTGTAAAAGCATTGCCCCCCCCCCCCCCTCTCTCTCTCTCTCTCTCTCTCTCTCTCTCTCTCTCTCTCTCTCTCTCTCTCTCTCTCTCTCTCTGTTCGACCCCATGCCGAGCCATACCAAAGACTTGAATAAAAGATACTAACAGCTTTTTCCTTTGGCTCTCAGCATTAAGATGTTAGTGTTAGGATTGGTCAGCCTGATGTCAGGATAATGTGATTTGGTGGGACATGATGCTACACGTCTGTGGCATGATGCTCCAGTGCTAGACATCACCAGTGCCGAATTTAGTACCAATAAGGCCCTGTGTTAGTTAAGTTATGAGCCCCCTGACTTGGCCCTTGAAGGAGGTAAGCCCGGTAGGCCTACACAGGTAGTCAGGCATATATACGCAGGAAAATTAGAAGCAGTTACAATAGCCATAAAATTTATTGTAATTTTTTTTTGGATAAGAAGATGGGCCCCTGGCCAACAGGGGCCGAGTGCTTAAGCACACCTAAGTACAATGGTAAATCTGGTACTGGACATTACAATAAACTTGGAGATAATTTTCAGTAGGTACTCACAATTCACGTTTTTCTGTCTTAAATGTGCATGCAACAGTTTATTTTCTTATATTTTTCTCAATTTCGGCACATTAATCACCCTTTCAAAGCTTCTTTATGAAAGTTGATAAGTTCATAATTTTTTATCTTATGGCTGCATCATTCCAGTTACTTTATCCCTAACTTATCAATGATTGTCCAAAAGTTTTGTTGGAAAGTTTTCTTTCTCTCATATTAACGTAATATACTAATAAAATAAATTTATTGGATTTATGAATTAGATGCGTTGTATCCTAATGGCCCTAATACCAGTGCACTATATAAAATTGCAGAATTTCTTTTTAATTGATAAATTGTATATCCTTTATAACAATAATTATATGCATGACTTTGTATTTATTTTATTGTATTATTAACTATCTCTGACAGAGTGAATCACCGTATCTTAAAAATGCATATAGTGTTTAATAGACTTTAGGAAATGTATACACCTTCCAAACATAATAATTATTAATTAATGAATTATTAAAACATAAACTGGAGACATCTTTAGCACTAAGTATATCTTCAGCGAAGTATCCGACAATGATAAAGTTTTCGAACCTTTAGTCTTTAACATGTTTAAATAGGCAAACGTATACCCCAGTGAACTCTGGGTTAAAGGACAATGCCCTTATGGTATAACGGTACCAATTGTAAAACCCCAGGTGGGCGGAGCTTAATGTGTAGGGACATTGTATTCATAAATAAACAACAAAACTATCTGTGATTGGTGCATTATGTAAGAGTTGTACTTTCTGTTAGGCTTTAAAAAAAATTTGAGCTTCTTGGCAACATGTGAGATTATGTTAATTCATATCTAGATCACATTTTGTATTTTTTAAGATTTTTTTTAAAATAATGTGGTACACGTGACTGAAAATGTGTCCGGTGTAACTAGCTAACTCTTACCCATGTCTATCTCTCTTAAATGCAATGGAGTACCTATTTTCGATGTTATCAAATTGACAATCTAACATTGTTCTCTGTGGCAGTGTGCGACATGCATGCTGAGGTAGGATAGAAAGTATATTTATTTCGCAAAAACATTAGCATTGCGGTCTATGGAAAAAAAAATTGGTACCGTGATACCTAAAGCCGGCTTAATAACCGTTTGCTTTTAATACCGTATTCTACTGTCGGTTTTTGGCTGTTAGGTATAGCTAGGTCATTATCGTGATAAGTCTATCACTTTATTCATTTTTCGTTTTCTTTTCTTCCGTAACCTGGCTAGGTATCGTTAATTCCTGATAAACAACGCAGCTGATAATTGCGTGAAAACATGGATGGAGTTATTGTATAAACGAGACGCTAAACATCGTCTTTTCTTCAGTTTTAGTCAGTTGTATTGGTAAAACTTTTAAAAAATATTATTATTATTATTATTATTATTATTATTATTATTATTATTATTATTGATGTTGATGTTGCTATTATTAATATTACTTTTATTATTAATAGTAGTAGTATTATAAAGGGGGGGGGACAGCTGAAAAATGTCTACGACTATGACCATACTGGTTTTGTAGCGGCGACGGCAGTAAATTTATTTGTGTATTTTAGTTGTCGGATATTTGGAGATTATGCTATTATACAGTGAAATCTCGATAACTCAGTTTCTCAAATACTCGTGATCACTTGACTGACTATTCACCAGTTTGAATAAGACAAACAGCTGATTGAAAGTTTTAGAAATTTATGTACTTAAAGCTTTATAGCATACCTGACATCGATAAGAATAACTACCTAGATATGCTCTCCCCACATACATACATACATACATACATACATACATACATACATACATACATACATACATACATACATACATACATACATACATACATACATACATACATACATACATGACTTGGTGGGACATGATAGTACATGTCTGCGGCATGATGCCCCAGTGATAGACTTCGCGATAAGCTGAAACGCTGCAGACCTCGTAGCGATGTGATTGAAACAGTGTCAAAACTAGGTTAAAAATCCAAATCTCTCTCTCTCTCTCTCTCTCTCTCTCTCTCTCTCTCTCTCTCTCTCTCTCTCTCTCTCTCTCTCTCTCTCTCTCTTTCTCGCGCGCGCGCGCGGTTCTTACTTTCTACTACATAATTGTACAATATTACGTCTGGTACAGAATCATATCCTCTACAGGCTTACCCGGATGAAATTTGGATTCTTTATATTCTACGTGTCTTGTTCAGGTCACCGAGTTCGGTGTTTAATGAGGAGAAAATCACATTTTCTTTTTCTTATTGCACTAGATTCTCACGTCAATAACTCTGAATATTGAATATGTATTCATATTCAGGTTCATTTCAATGATATTTCAATGATTAGTGATCGATTACAGATTTAGACCAAAATGTTAACCGTTTGCTATCCTACCCAGAGGCGATGCCAAACAGAAAAGTTGTGTAAGTTGATGTAGCCATGTCACGAAATCTACATTTTTTTTTGGAATGGTTATTTTCTGGGCGTGAAGTGTCTTTATATTCTCCCTGCTTTTTCAATTAGACAGGAGACAGTATAAAATCAGTAATTTACAGTGAAGCTTGCCCTATATTCTAGTCAGCCTTGACTGAGTTTGGCATTTTGCAATCATCCGAAATCCCCATTTTCTAATTATCGGAATTCCCCATTTTTCACAAACCCCAAATCCAAATCCCCATTTTCCAATTATCCGAACCCCGATTGGTCGAAGTGTATTTATATTGCCCATTCAGTTGGATATTACGGTTTAAAACGAGATTCTGCGCGCTTTTTTGTGGTTTCTCTTGTTAGTATCACACGAGTTTTGCAGATACAGAATGGAGCAGGAAATAAACTCGATTTCTCCCGTCGACAAATTTTTACAATCGTACCAAAACCTCCTGGGAGCTAATATGCGAAAGACTGGTGCACCGTGCATGCGAATCACTAAATTTTAATCAAGAAAAATGGATGAACCTCCAACAATGGGCAAATGAGACTCGAAAGTAGTGTCATCTTTTAACCTAAGGATATGACGATCATGTAAAATAGTTGTTCTGGCAACTAGTAAGAAAAGGATTTATCACTACCTATCGTAAAGCAGGAATAGCATCACTTCCAGTAGAGACTGAAATATATCCGTTAATGTCTTTAAAAACAGTAAGAATTCACATAATTTTTGTTGAAAATTAAGATGTTTTAGTACGCAAAATATCAGGGCACGCTGGTAATACAGTCACGATTCGATAACAGTGGGTGTTTGTAAATAAAATAAAAATGTGAATTTTTTAACTATTTTATGGCGTCAGGTATTCGTTTAAGAAGAAACGTGTTATGAGGTAAAATTTAAGTATAAATAAGAACATTAGAAGTCTCTCTAAAATGTATTAAAACTAACTCTTCTTTGGACTCATTTTCATTAAATTATATTGGGAATAATTTCCATTAAAATACATGTAGATTAAATTTATTTAATTGAGCTATATTCATTTTGAAATTGTTCAAATACAATTAGTGTAGTTTATGTCTGCCTCTATAACTGGTACAAATTTGCCATACTATACATGTATAAACCACTATGCTTACAGTCAGTAGCAAAAATTCTTGACATATTCTCCAAATGAGTACGTTGGCTTGGAGGTTAAATCCAAGGTCAGAAATAAAAATGTAAAACATACATAATTCTATGGGATAAAACCAGTTCTCGCTAGTTGGAACAAGCATGAAGTCTGAACGTGTGCTAGCCTTCTCACCTCAAAGAAGCTGTTACCATAAAAGGTTACGAGGTGTCGTGATCTAGTATAAATAAGCCACGGGAGATGCTAGTAAAACAGTTCGGCTTCTTGCTCCAACTACAAGAGAACTCATTGTACTTATTTCAGGTAAGACCTTTTCCTTATGTCCTAAAATTTCTTAGAAAATAAGTACCTTTGGAAGTTAAAGTTTTATGCTAGTAACCTTCTTAGTTACAATGTTATTGTGAGTTATTTTTTATTCTAAATTTTATAATATAATGGATTGTTCTATTGTTTTAAGAATTGATAATTATTGTATTTTTGCTAATGGTTAAAAGATTAAAATGCTTACCGACTTCATGTTTATAGTTAATTTGGAAATTTAAATAATCTTTCAGGAATAAAGAATAATGTTTAAAACCATTGTAGTGCATTCTGTGTATTTTTCAATATAAATGTTTTGTGAAGTGTATCTTTGGAATGTAGCATTATATATCCTCTATATCAATTATATGAATAAAACAGTTCGGCTTCTTGCTCTAAACTACAAAAGAACTTACTGTACTTATTTCAGATCCTCGGTATACTCGCTAGCCAAGCTTCTCCAAAGGAATGTAGCTGTGTCTACATTATCTGTGTCACACCCCTTTTCTCCTTCTTTCTATCTCTCTACTGATGGATCGGCCGCTCATAAAAGATGCGTAATTCCTTCTCATAGCAGGAAATGAGATGAAGATTATGATAAAATCCTTATCATAATAAACATATGAACACTCTGAAATGAGTGGCAGAATCCATCTCTTTGCAGAGAACGTAGCTAACACTGAGTTATCTCCTTTAGCAAAATCGCTAGGCAGCGCCGGATTACCAAATAAGCTGAGTAGGCCCCACGCCTTTTAGGGGCCCCGCTACAATGGATCAAAATAACAATGATTTAAATTTATCTTGACATTTTTGGAAATAATTTGCATGGAGGACCCCGAGATTTCGAATGCCTAGGGGACTCCACAGGGTCTAATCCGGCACTGTCGCTAGGTGACCTGAGTGGAAGGGAGGAAAAGTGTTGATTGTTGATACTGGCACGTGCCCTATTATTGAACATGCCTTTAATTAAAGCAGAGCTTCGCCAAATTGTTTAAATAGGAGATTTATGTATATTCATTAATTAAATACGCGAATATTCAAATGTGTTCCTCCTCTACAAGCTAAGTGAATGTTGCTTGTTCACGTAACTTACATGAGATGCGATACTCATCTTCTAGAATTGGAGAGCTGCTATCTGAAATGTTCGCTGAGAACTACATCACGCCGGCGATCGTGATACATGAAACAACTGTGTTGTTGTTGTTTGTTGTTGTGGGGTTTAACGCCATTTTTCAGCACACAATAGGCTTTACATGGCGGCCAGTACTAATGACTAATGGTGGAGGAAGAACCCGGGAAATCACCGGAAAGAACTACCGACCCACGAGAAGCTACAGGCACGCTTTCTCACATATCCATTTGCCGAATCCTAGACTCGAACCCACGCAGACAGAGGTGAGATGGCAGTGATCCGTAACGGACAGCGCTTTAGACCACTCGGGAAACAACTGTGTTTAGATAAGGATAAACTGTAGTAAGTACGAAATATGGTCATGAAATATGTTGTCATAAACTTGGAAATGGAACCAAGACCCATGTTAGCTTTGATTAACCGTTATTAACAACAAAATACAGTATAACACCGTTTACATTTTATTGTGTATTAATGTACTACGAGGGCATTGTCACCCATAGGAGTCATAGTCTCACGGGAATGTTGATCTGAGTTTGGCTTGGAGAAATTCATGTAGGTAATATATAGTAAAATATTTGGTGGTCTGAATCTTGCTAGCATCTTCCATCTTATCTTATGAACTGTTATTATTTGTTTTGTAGGTTAATCCTGGCACATCCATAGATGGCGCTGTGATGGACTATTTTGAGGAGCGAGGACCGGGAGCTCAGTATTTGACATTGAGGAATGACTCTGGAGCAGGTAAAAGCGGGTGGTTGATACGTTACAATACAGCTCAAGACGCGGAATTTTCTGATGACACGTGTCTTGTCTTGGTATCGGCACATCTTCATTACAATGGTGTATATCTGTATGTATGAACGATGTTTCAATGCAATCGTCCATCAGTCAGGTCTCGTTATAATTTGAACACTTCTAAGCCGTTTGAGAGAGAGAGAGAGAGAGAGAGAGAGAGAGAGAGAGAGAGAGAGAGAGAGAGAGAGAGAGAGAGAGAGAGAGAGAGAGAGAGAGAGAGAGAGAGAATACTTTATTAATATTTTTATTTTTAATTTTGCTAAAATTATTAGATTACGGTAAAGACTTGTAATCTTCCATTTAGCATTTCAATGACCTAAGATTAATTATTCCCGCGCTTTTTTGAAGAAGGGTATGTGTCATTTTAGTCTGCACATCATCACATGACTACTTGGGTGGTGACGTAAATGAGCAATGTCGCGCAACTCTGCATAAATCAAGATAGAAAGTTTAAACGTTTGGCTACAATTGGGGGTTGTCTTTGCACAAGAATATATTCTTAACCCCAGAGACAGACTCTGGGTCATACCATAGAAACTATTGAGACCTACACGGTGTAACCGTACATACATTCACTGCTGGGTCACACCATAGAAACTATTGAGACCTACACGGTGTAACCGTACATACATTCACTGCTGGGTCATACGGACATAGTACACAATTAATTTCACTATATATTCTCTACATTTGTTTCTCAGTACTGAACTTTCCACTGTGTGACAATCAATACAAATCATATGTTAATCTAAAATACCTTCAAAGATGACTTTACGGTTTAGTTCTTGTTAAGGGTTGACCTGCATTTTTTTGAGAGGCTGAATTGTAAACAAAACACCAGGCAACGGAACACAGAATTCACTTCCGGATCATCACCATGACCTTATTACTCAATGTGCACTGTCGCCGAAATACACACAGACAACCACACCATAAGCTCACATTTTAAAGAATAAACAATTGCCTTTAAATCCTTACCAAGAATGCCAAAATCTGACTCTAGTATCACCACTAAATTTAGACAGGAAAAAGTGATCTAAAAATAGACTGGGACTACATTCGTGGGTACTGAACCGGATTTTATTAATTGTGTACTGATTCCATACCATAGAAACTATTGAGACCTACACGGTGTAACCGTACATACATTCACTGGTCATATAATGAGGAACTGATACATTCAACTTAGGTTGGCCATTTCCATTCCTATTTTCTTGTTACTTAGACCTTGGATCACAACTTTGAAACTATTGAGATCCCGACTATGTAACTTTATATTGGCCATAAAACGACATGGCCATGATACGACATGGCCACGATACGACACAGATCCTGAGTTTATTCTTGCCTCTGCTTTTTTATATCCAAGGTCAAAGATTTCTTAGTGGAAGTTGGACAGAACAGGAAAGCACGAGGATATGTGTAATGCAAACACTCAAGTTTTAATTTTGTTATTCAGGCTATGTAATGTAGCACTGCAGTTATAAATGCTTCTTACGTATGTATGTATGAACGATGTTTCAATGCAATCGTCCACGTAATTCAACCACGTAATTCAAGATAGCAATATTTTGAATACTCCACTGCTCCTTATCATTCCAATGACTTCGTCATTTTCGAATGCAACCTTTGAGCGTCAGAGACCTTTCTAACTCGTAAAACGGGGAAACTTAAATAAAAATGTTGGGACTACTGTCCCTTTGGCTTTTTGAAGTTATACTATGCATTTAACAAATAAATTTCAACATAAGCAAAACCAAGTCACTGTATAACACTTGGCAGATGCTCCAACTACAAATGCGTACTATTAAATTAGATTACTGTCACATGCAATTTTATTAACATAATCTAAAGCAGACATAGTGTTCGATAAAAATATAAGTAAGTGAAATTTTGTATTTTTTAAATTGTTTATTTTTCCAGGACATTCCAGAGACTTAATCGATGGTCATGCACAATTCATGCAGGGCGTGCGGCCTGTTATAGGATACAACGGTGCATATGGCTTTCGACGAAACACACCATGGCTTCGGCACAGTCCATCACCATTTGGCACGGCGAGCCGATCTCCAGCTCACGAGATCACCGTGCAACGACGTCAAGCGACAGTTCAAGCCAAGTGAATAAATGGAAACGTCGAGCACTTCTGTGATACTGTTCTTTATCTATCTTTAACCAAGAAACTCTTGCGTGTAATGTACTGTTTTGATTTAAAAGACCCTAAAGTTGTTGTGGCAAATGAATCTAGATTTTTGGATCATAGTATTTAAGGCAATTCAAATTACTGTTCGCATTGAGTGGATAAATTGCGGTAGGTTATTTCACACGTTAAAGTTTCTTGGTTTTAAGTATGTGGGAGATTTAATTTTCCTAACCAGAAAATATAATCTAAGATTGTTTTAAAGAATTGGTGTGTCTTTCTTCTCAAATACAAATGATGTACCTCGGAAATTTTTACTGATGTCTTTATAGTACTTAAGTGTTTTATTGTATACCTTCGTGAAAAAATAACAAAATATTGTCAAAATTAGTATACTCTTAAATGTCATCGCAATAAAAGCTTTTGGTTTCAGAGATAAAACAAAACTAATGATTATGTCGTTCACACGCAGTAAAATATGGGAAAAATAGCCATGTCTGCAATAGTGCAAAGAACAAAAAGAGGAAAAATAACCAAGTCAACAGTTTATAAGTAGTAAAATGGGAAGCAGTAACGTTGTCTTCAGCATTGTCAACTGTAAAAAGGGAACAATAAGCATGTCATCATCATTGTAAACATCAAACAAGGGAAACATGAACATGTCCTGAGTCTTGTAACCATGTCATCAGTATTGTTGACAGTAATAAAGGAGAAATAATAGCCATGTTCTCAGTATTGCAAACAGTAGAAAGGGGAACAATAGCCATGTCCTCAGTATTGCAAACAGAAGAAAGGGGAACAATAGCCATGTCCTCAGTATTGCAAACAGAAGAAAGGGGAACAATAGCCATGTTCTCAGTATTTCAAACAGTAAAAAGGAACAATATCCAAGGCCTCAATATTGTAAACGAGGAAACAACAACCATGTCCTCAGTCTTGTAAACAGTAAGAATAGAAAAAAATAACCATGTCCTCAGTATTATAAACAGTAAAAAAATAGAACAATAGTCATGTCCTAAGTATTGTAAACAGTTAAAAAGGGAACGGATAACCATATCTTCAGTAGTAGAAACATTTGGGATACATTATAATAAATCAGGTGGGATAATTTTACGAAGAAATGGTCTACAATTTTCCATCAAATTGTCCCGTCATAAATTTGAGATCTATTGTGACATACAAAAACCATGTCAGGTTATCTCTTGTTAAAAACGATTTTCATTACAACGGAATATTCATGTTTAATATTAAAATTGATCTTTATAATCGAGTATTACGCTTCAGACTCCGACAAAATTCCCTGTAGCAGACAAACATATTTCCTTCAGGCTCATGCATTGATGTCCTGGTAACAATCATGCATATTTTCAAAGGAAATCGACAGAAATATCTCGGTCTCAAAAGTTCACATTTCCCTCATATATTTTTTTCCATAACTTTTGGTCACTCCCTGGGATTTTTCATTTACTAGGAATACGTAAAAATAAGTGTATGTATATACAGATATATATTTTATCTTGAAAAAAAAATAACTTCAAAAATATGACATTTTATTTAAAAGTATTGTTATTGTAATAGATATTAATATTTCTGACTCGTACATTTTGCTTCGAGGACGATCAGCTAAGGGCGATAACTGCTTTAAATTCAAGATACGACCATTACAACGACATGTAATTCATTATTGCGATTAATACTCCCCCCGCCACCCCACCCCGGAGACGAAATCTTCATCTGGTGTTACAATGGTTAGTGATGAGTGGTTGCAAAGTATTATGACGTGGCAAGTAGTTTTGTAGTATTTTTGTCAGTTTTAAATTAATTTTTTAAATGAAAGTTTTTATCTTTGTCGCAAGGAATATTTTAATTTACGCTAAAGATGTCAGCCATGAAAAATAGTTCCTTTTTTGTATGCAAGGGCATCAGCTATTATCTCCTCTGGTTTATACGAGAGGAAAACTGATATAATAAACTTATTTCTACTTACTGTAAGATCACACAAATTATTATAAACCATACTGAATGTCTTTCTTTGCTACTTCGCTTAATAATTGTGTTGTATACATTTTTTTAAAAAAAAATACATATGCTTCAAATATTTTGTTTGATTCATTTTGTTATTCTGACAATAATGTACCAAACATCCATTCTTGTCACTAAATCTATACACTTGGCTTAATAGCAGTTGTACCATGCAAGTTACTTGGCCATAAACGGTAGGATTTAAGAACTATTTTTCTTTATTTCATTTACAAATTGAACGTCTTTGTAAACTGCCAATGTTTGCTTATTACCAAGATTCATTCATGATTCAAGAAAGAAAGCGCAAGTGAGTTTCTAGTTCTAAGATTTCCTGATTCTTCTTTATAGACAAATTTCCCAATATATAGAAATAGATCAAATCCAGACGCAGAGCAAGCGGAATCATCGTTAAGTGTGATGTAATTAAACTGCTGTTACGTCAATATTAACAACAAAGGTGTTGTTCAGAAGAATTTATATACAACCAAATGATGATCATTGAAGCTTTTTGGCGATTTAACTTGTCACTTGCCTAGTAACACAGGTTACATAACGCACGATGACGTAATTCGCGGTGTGATATGGCAACAAGCAGTTCATACTATGATAAGATCATACAAAAACTAGAGAAGACAGCAATCCGTTATCATTGCAATCTTTAACATGCATTTGTTTGTCTTAATAGTTTTATTTTATTTAATATTTTTTGTTTGCTTTTCTGAAATTAGCAACACTGTTGCGTAAGAGTATTCTCCCTTGCTTAGTATCGAAGAAATTCCAGAAGACCGCACGCCAATCAGCTTTCTTGGATGAAAAATCAGTCAGTTAGTAGGTTGGAAAAATGGAAAGAAGAATTTGTTTACATATGTGAAGAAATATTAATGACAAACAAAAAAAACCGATTCTGCTGCTGTTCCTTCAAAATACTACCTGTAATTCTTCAATTGCATTCACGTAATTTCCATTTCTGCAGACATTAATTTTTCTGTTCAGATTAAATTTCAGAATAGCATAATCCAATTTAAGGAGGAGAAACACACACACACACACACACACACACACACACACACACACACACACACACATCAGTTATAGAAGTTTAGTATACATCTACTTATTGCAAAATGCGGTCCTTAAGAAAAGGGAGGCTATCTCTTCAGAGTATCCGATTAGTGTTGCATAAATTACTTCCCAATTTCTGTGGCTGATAGAGGTGTGTACAGAGATCAAGAAGAAGAAAGTTATCAATATTAATAAATTTAATTGATAGTATTAATCACGATTCTAATGGAGGCTTCATCCCGTGTTTATTGATGTTGATTTAATTCATAACTACAAAATTCCATTAAGAGAACCAGCCATAGTTGACTACACACATGCGTAGCCCGACACAGACAATTATAAGAGTTGTAACCTAGAGCGAGTACAGTGCAGAGAAACGGCGAAAAATGGAACAAATACAAAATAATTATTGTATATTTATCTTCATAATCTAAAACAATGACCTAGAGGTAACTTGCTTTGCGACACAGAGTTGTACTGAACTGTATTAGACAATTTCTTGACACAGTATTGTACTGTACTGTATTAGACAATTTTTTGACAGAGTTGTACTGTACTATATTAGACAATTTTTTGAGCAGTGATAAAGATTTTTCAAGGCATTAGCATGAAAGCAACAATGTCCGTATCGAGACACAATGGCTTTCTTTTTACAAGACTGGATGGGATGAACGTTTGGTCAAAGCCAGTTGTGTACAACAATTAACATAAAAAGGTAAAAATGTTAATATGTTGATATCTAATCTTAAACTTCAGCTTGATATGATATACGTCTCCAGTCCCCTGACTATTTAAACTCTCCTTCTGAAAGTGCCCAAATTCTGAATTTTCCAGATACTGTATATAGTATATCTTTTTTAATTTATTTTTCTTGGTAAAATAAAAAGTATTGACTTAGGAAAATTCTAAGTATCAAAAGGCACACTTTAATGAGGGGCAATGGTTTTTGCAACGAAAAGTTAAAGATAAAAAACAGCGAACATGTTTCACCTTACTTAGACATAAAAGCATATGTAGAGGAATAATTTAGAAAAACTCCAAATGACTAGAACGTGGAAATATTTTACTCAGAAATTAATCTAGAAATGAACTAACGTGGAAATATTTTACTCAGAAATTTTCTAGAAATGGACTGTAGCTTTACCAGATTTTATTGACTGATATAAGAACCACCTGAAGCAACAATTAGGATAACAATATGATTAAACTCGAGATTGAATTCTAATATATATATATATATATATATATATATATATATATATATATATATATATATATATATATATATATATATATATATATATATATATATATATATACTTGAAAGTCACAGATAAAGATTTTTTTATACCGAATTCCTTTTACAATTTTGTATCCATTTATTTTCATTCAAGTTTTGTAATTAGCATAAAGTTGCATATCATGGATGTTGTAGACCCTCCATTTACTAATGACATTCTTGGAACTCTGTATCTGTCAAGAATCCATAGTAATCGTGCCTCATAATCTATTTGAATCTCATCCCCCATTGGATAGTAAAGTCACTTATCAACCCGACCGCTCTTGTCGGTATTGTCTCATTAAAACGCATATACTTCCGAATTAAAACGCTTGGATATTTCAAAATAACAGGAGTTGTATTTCTCGTGTAACAGTGGTAAAATTATGTAAGTATAGTGCATTTGTTAAACTTATGCAAATACGTAATATTTCTGTTTAGAATAATAAATTAACCACCGAAGTATATACCAGTATGATTAGTTGCGATTCTTTAAGACTTAGTATCAGTTTTGTTCAGCTTACACTCAACAGTTTTCACAAACTTTCAATTCCTTATAATGTGTCGCCTCTAGGATGCTTACGTGTATCTGTCAAAACTGCTAAATATTGTGAAGTTTTCAGGTTTTACGATCAAAAATAAAATCCCGTGTAGTTTTTGGTTTTAGTGTATTTTTATCATAATTATTCCATACCCATTTATATTAAGGATGTGGACAAACATTATGCGTTGAAAATTATCACAATTAGGCATCATTGCTCAGTTAATTTACTTACCATTTAATTTTTCTGCAACTGCGTTTCATAAGAAATTTTAAATACCTGAATTTATTTTTCTGTATATAAAATGTTTCGAAACGGTGTCCAGCTAAACTTTATAATTACGTTTATAAAATTTTGATTCACGTTTTGCATTCACTTAGATTTTATGGGTTCGCATTTGAAATTAGTAGTAACTAAAATGAGATAGATATCCGCGGTATCTAATAAATATAGCAATTGTGGACAAAATCGATTGCACGCCCACATGACCATTTCTGGATTCTACCTTAATTAACGGATGGTCATTTTGTTCAAATATCAGGATTCACATTTTATTTAGAAATAAATTCTTCTGCAAAAAGAAAACTCCAACACAGTGGAGCGGAACCTTAAAAACAATTATCACATAGGTAGATTTGGTTTTCCTATATTATATGCAGTTTCATATTTTTGATATTACCACATATTAAAATATCACTTTATGCGGTACTTATTGGTCCAAATAAGCCCATAAAATTATTGCATTTTCTTTGCTGATTGGCTGGGATCGTGGGAAAAGATTTTTAACACCGCCTTCTGGAATGTTTTGATTTTAATCAACATTTATTGGCGGCCATTTTTTAATTCGACTCGCAAATGGAAATTGATTAAATATTATATCGGCTTTCTCAATATGGATATGTTACTTTCACAGATATTCATTAAGTTATGTTTAACAATATGATCTTTAAAAAATGGCATAAAACTACAAGACAAGAACGACAATAAGTAGAAAAACTAAGGGTACCGTGTGGCGGGTTTGGGGTAGGGTGCGTATATTAGTAACATATAGAATCCACCGTATATACAAATGTGTTTTAAATGTAAACAATCTCAACTCTGTTCGCAGAATAATCTGCACATGAATGGGTCTCCTAACTTAAAGATCTTTATCCAACCACAACAACTTTACGTAGCATATATAGGATGTAAATCCGACATAAAAATAAATAAATTGACGTATTTTGTACAGTCTAGTTTTCAAATCAAACACTACAAATATCAGGTCACAAATGCATTGCAATGAATGTGGTAATGTTTGCATCTGGTTATCCTATTTCATATGAAAATCGTAACAATGTAACGTTTAGTTTCTAAACACACATTTTAGGGTACACGAGTACTCAACTGTCTGCTTGCTGTACTGTATACCGTATCAAACAATGTGGCAGCATTAGGTCACATTGATCATTCTGTTTTAAAACATGATTTTGTGGTTATAAAATGTTCTGTTTATTCGGATGGAAGCTTTTTCTTTGATTTATAGTTTGTTAAACAGCACAATCTACTTTTACCAGTTCAGCTTTGTTTGGGACTAAATTTTATGCACAACAAATTAAAGGTACACCGTCTGTCAGAATTTACGAAATTATTCGTTCTTCTATCTATCTAAATAATTTCCTCTGAAATAAAAATTATGATATAAAAAGAATCTCAAATAGGTAACCATTTAATATTAAATTTATGAAACTCGTTGAATAATGTCCAGCTTTTGATCTCCAACGCTCGCAAGAGCTGGATATTATTTAACTTGTTTCATAAATTCAATATTAAATCGTTACCCATTTGAGACTCTATATAGATCGAATGGTTGCCGATATGACATCAGACTTATTTATAGTACCGAAGTTACCATTGAGCTTAGGTGTGCTTAAGCAAAGGGCTCATGTTGGAAAATGGGACATATCTTCTAGGCAACAAACAAAAAATTTACGATGAATTTTTCAAAAGTCTTTGACTATTTTAACTACACCGAAATTTCACGAGTATATATGCCTGATTATCTGTTTAAGCCTACCGGGTCTACCTTCTTCAGGGCCCAAGTAAGGGCCTCATAACTTTAACTATTACAGGCCATCATTTTCCCTAAATCTGGCACTAAGTATTTATGCCACAGTTAATGCAGATGTACGACAGTAACTGTCATGTCTCAGATGTGATGTCAAAACTGACAACGGATATAAGTGAATAACATCTGCAGCATTGAATGGAATTAAAAGTATGTTTTCAACCAGAACATTTACAAAATGTAGGGGTTCAAGTCTATATTCTGGATAAAATTATTTACAGTTGAATTTTATACAGTTCGAAAGAAACGGTCTAGCATTGATAAAGTTTTAGTGTTGCCTCATTTGTACAGGAATATGTTTTGTTCAAATAATTTTTATTTATTTATTCAACCAGGCATGAAATGGTTCATTGCCATATATATATATATATATATATATATATATATATATATATATATATATATATATATATATATATATATATATATATATATATATATATATATATATATATATATATATATGTATATATATATATATATATATATATATATATATATATATATATATATATATATATATATATATATATATATATATATATATATATATATATATATATATATATATATGCCTTAATTATAATATGCAGGAATTATCCGCAATTGAGCCTGCCGCCGCTAGATTTGATCTTGACAGACTACATAAATTTATTTTCTCAATGCAAGATCTAGCTTTAACGAATGCGGATATAACTAAACGTATCCGTGAAGTCAAGAAGGAGTTTCGCGACGATGGTGCAGCTCATGTGTGGTCCATATTCAGGATTGGAAATACCACATATGTGATGAGTGACAAACGAGGAAGAGAGATCAATGACTACCTTGATGTTTGGAAATATATTATTTTAGTAAAATTTATTGTAAAGACCTAGGATAATATTTGGATCATCCGAGACAAGCGCGAATCCGTCCAGAAGTAAGGGGATGCTATTATCCTTGGTGAAAACCACAAACCAGGAATACTGACTGGAATAGACAAGCCGTATTATGAGTGATCTTATTTATCAACTGTGGTAGTGTACGCTCTCTATCCGTTAAATGTTAAACCTGACGTAGTGGATCTCAAGAAAATGAAATTTTCATCACCGTTGACAGCATCAACAAGAATAAATTGTGTAGCTGAGCGAGTTATAGAACACTTCACAAACGTGATACGTGGAAACGGTTTGACAGATAAGACGTAAAAAAAAAATATGTGGCCTGAAAAAGTTAAAGACACTGGAGCGTCTATCAGCGATGTTGCTGAGCTAGAAAAGTTATTAAAATTTCCATTAGCAGTGAAGACATTAACGTGAGAGATTTTGTACAAACCAATATATATAAAATGGAAACCCTATAACAATCATTGATCATAACACACATGCATGGACAAACGCTGTAACTATATTTCCACGAGAAAGAATGGTTAAATTTTATAACGGTAATGTATTCGATGCCATTCAGTGAAATTAGCAAACGTGACCCCGTTTCTGTGTAGCTGTTTCAAAGTTTGGAATGTGATCATTATGATCAGTTTGTAAGATCTAACGGTGATATATATCATACAGAATCTCTCCATTTACTAAGTAATTGTTTTACCATACCATCGGTTGCTGCTCATTTTGCCCATGAAAGAAAATCTCGTGGAAACCGACACGATCGGAATTTCTTGAAGATGTCGTTAGTAGTTGTATCGAATACGGGCACGGTGGATTGTGGAATATATGTGGTTTGGAAAACATTTTTCAGAGCGACGTTGGGCTTCAATAGTTCTGCTAATGTATATGCTTGATTCTGGAGTTTTAATATGGTTGAAAGTAACTGAAGCTATTATATCATATCGCGTGCAGAAATAAGTTTGGTTGTCAGAACCTGATGTATTTGATGCGAAACACGATGAGAAACTTGCGAAAGATCTCGGCAGAAACATAATCGGTAAGTTTACACAAGGAAGATCACATGATTATAAACAAGCGTGTACAAGAATGATTCTGGACGATGCAGAACTTAGTTTTATAATCGGTGACACGATGGAGATAAATACATTTATAAGCCGATGTAATGCTTATTTATCAGACGAAGCAAAACTAGGTACCATTGTGAGCTATACTGATGGTGAGTCACCGCAGTTTACTCATCTAAGATCTTCTATGTTAGCTTATGTTTTGATAAATCTATTATTGATGATAACGATTTCCTCGTTACGCTGTTAGAGTTGCTACGGATTAATTTTATGTACACAAAAAAATATAAATTTTTATGAAAACTTGGTAATGGTGAATGGGGAACGTGGAGGATAAAACAAGAAAATATACTTAGTTATTGTGCTTCTGCCGTTGTTGAAATTGCGGAGACATTACAGAAATCATAATCAAATATCAGTCACCTGTGCAATCTGTGTATGATTCTGTATCTAGGCATAAGAACGTTTATCTTAATGGGTGTGGAGGTTCAGGTAAAACAACACGCGCGATTATCTTATTCATGAGTTTAGATATGATTGTTTTGACATCAACGCACAAACTCGTCAGGGAAATAAAGCAACGAGGCGTAAAATCGTTTACATATCGTAGTTTCTTTAGATGGTGCGGAGATACATGGACCCCATCACGAATTGGTAAAATATATATACCTAAAATTAATAAATGGGAAGAAATATGCACGGTGTCTCTGGAGGTATTAAAAATATTTCTTCATTGGTTGTTACTCAAGAATACTGATGTGATCATGTGTGGCGATCATGGTCAAACGCCACCCTTGGTTGGGCAGTTTCCACATGAGTGGCTGAAAACATCTGTAGATTATTACGAAGAAATATCTGATGACCATAGAGCTATTGATGAATCGCTGAAAGAATTTAAAAGATTAATACGATTACAACCAGATAAAATACAGTGTGAAGTAATGCGTGAGGTAATTCCAGAAAGATCCGTGAATGGGTTTTGGACCTTATGGAAACCTGCTGATTTGATAGTTGCCAGTACAAAAATAGTTCGTAATGAACTGCAAAAGAAATTATTTGCGTTACATAAGGAAAAATTCCCAACGTTACCTGTACCGTTGTGTTATCGCCCAGCAGATATAAGACAACAAAATGTAGATGTTGAGATTCCTAATTAAGACACTGTCCGAATACAAAATCTTGTGTTAAATGATATTGTCCCTGTCACTGTTGATGTTGTCAACATGGATAAAGTGCAGTTGATATTAGGATACGCTATAATGATTTACTCGTCGCAGGAATTAACTATCACTGATAATAGTATTTGGATTGTCGATGATCGTACTGAGTGGTCAAATTTAGTCATCTCGCAGTATCTCGAGTTAGAAGAATATCTTAACTGAAACGGGTTATCATGGATTGCGTAATAACCGAAGAAATCACTAACTGTCGATAACAATAAAAAGTTAGTCATCTATAAACAGTGTGACAAAAATAATCGCGAGTTTGATAAAGATGTGGAATCTATTATGATATTAAAACAACGACAAAATAATCGTTGCGCAAATTGCATCGCAATAATGTTGTGGCAGTATTTGAACAATAAGCCAAGACAATTTACCGTTGATAGAATTAACAATAGCCTTGGTCACACACGTAAAAATATGATGCTGACCTGTTTGTAGTGTAATCGACGTCGGAGGGTGGGTGTAAGTTTATAAAAGTGTGCTTGGTGGTAATTGCGTATCCTCGGGAATTATTTGTAATTGCTTGCGTACAAATCCACGCTGCAGAGCTGTAGAATCTAATCTGTAGATTGCAGGTTTACCTGTGGACCTTACTACGCTGAACATTTTGTGTGTGGTCACACTCCAAATATTATCAGTTGCTCTTTTTCTTTCTCCTTCAAGTTCGCCAGGTTCATATGAATATCTAACGTTTCCAAGTACTGGTTGATAAGTATATTCACGTTTTATCTGTATATATTTTCTCGTGATCGCATCAGATGGTTTCATAGAAGTTGCACGAGTAACTTCCTTATTCAGCGCAACTATCACGCTCGGTAATCTCGGAAACCCATTCACGAGATCTTGTATCTGCCTGAACTTTGTTCAGGGATATTTCCTTTGCATATTGATACCCGAATAAGCGCTCTGCAAGTGTTCAATTAAATCGTTCAACGATTGCCTGATCACGATGAATATCCGTTTGTCCTCGTCTAATTTTAACATTGTGCTTGTTCATCAACGATAATACTGCACCAAGAATTTCTTTGCCATGATCGACCTGTAATAGTTTGGCCATCGTAAATGTCCTCGCTGATAAATTTGTTTAAACGCAGATGCAACTTCAGATGCTGTCTTTCTTGATAGCGGCTTCGCTTCTTTATATCTACTGGCAACGTCAGCGACGGTTAAAGCGTATAGTTATGTGTGTTGACTCTACCCGTTTTAATGGTATCGTGTGGTAAAAACAAGATATCCGCTTGATGAAGTTCATTAGGAACATTAACATCGAAATGATGCAGCAACATTACGTGAAACTTTTGCTGAAGCGGCAAGTTTGCTAATCGCTACCTTACCTTGCCAAAACCCCTTCGGGGTATAATAAACGGATTCCATTATAATACTCAGTTGATCAATTTCCAGCCCCTATCATTATTTTACCTTTCATAGCAGATTTTATCAGGAAGCTAGCGAGAGATTCTCTAGAGATTTATTAGCTATAGAATTTAACGCGTGAATCGCTTTACATCTGCGAGATGCCGTTGTTGCAAATCTGGACTTTTATAAGCAATATCATGAATGTGACACGCTTGATCGATTTTATTTACTGGCATCTCTCCAGGATTTGGTTGATCTTAGTTATCGAGTCTGATATCGAGACGAGTTCCAGGACCACAATAATTATATCCCGAAAGTGTTTCTCGCAAGGGGCATTTTGCCCATGGAGTTCCTGGCAATTTCTCTAGCGAAGCGGCTAATTCACCACAACGCGCTATTTGCGACGCGGAAATAAGTTTATATTTGTACCACATTTTGCACACTTGCCTGTGAGTGAGCGTCTCTTATTTTTTTGTTGTTATCATTGTCAATCCAAATGTGGGGGTTGTTTCTCTACATTGAACACAATATAAACTCCTATTATTATTTATAAGGATATATTTGACTTTTCCGCGACACGAAAACAAGAGGCAGTAAGGCACCATCCCTCGTTACCAAATTCTATCAGAGTGATTATAATTGGCTCGTCCGGAAGTGGGAAGCAACAATTACTGCTTTATATGATAATGCGATGGCTCAAGTGGAATAAATTGTATTTGGTAGCGCCATCTGTAGATGATCAACGATCCGACGAAGTACTTAAAGATTTTAATCAAAATGCAAAATTACTGGACAAAAATGATATCATTGATTTTATAACCGATATTGATGAAGCTCCATCCGTAGATGACTTAGATGGATTTATTAATAACCTTGTAGTGTACGATGATATGATGCTGGACCAACAATCCAATCCAGCTAGAATATTTTTTCGAGGTAGACATAAAAATACTGACGTGATTTATGTTACTCAGAGATACACTCAGATGCCTAAGGTGATCAGAGATAACTGTAATATTTTGGTTGTGTTTAATGGCGTAGATAATTATACTTTCTAAAATATTTATTATGCTTGGTGTTCAGGGGATATGGATATGATTTAATTTAAATTTTCTTTTCTAAAGAACAAGCTGTTTCGTTTGGATTTATAACGATAAACTTACATGATCCATAATCAAGGTATCGTGTAGGTTTATATAAAATCTTTGGTCCTTGATTTTTAATTTATAGCAGCCAAGAGGCTGAACGACAGTGACCAGATTGTGAATAAATTGAGCAAAAATTTGGTCAATTAGAGAATTTTTCATTATTAAGGCAAAACCTTTTTTCAGCCTTTGTAGGAACCCTTAATTTTTAAAAATAAGGTCTCTAGAAATTTGTAGGTTTCAGCCTCTCTGCTGCTACCTGAAAAAAAAATGCATCCCATTTAATTTAGACACAGCATCATAAACACATACATTGTGTAAATTCTTTCAAGCATTTATGCAGTTCTAAAAATCGTAGAAATTTGTGCACAGCAGGGACCGGTTTTTCTTCCTACGTTCTGTGCCTAGGTGGGCGCAATGACTCACATTTTTTTTTTCATTTACACCTGTAGGGTAAAAATAGATTAGTTCCGAGTAATTCTGACACATGCGCATCATTCACACTTGTTTGAATATGTCGGAGTTCTGTAGTAATCCAACATAGTGGAGTTAAATTACACTCAATTCGCTTCTTTAATCGAGAGATTTGTTTTCTTTAGAAGAAACGTAAGTATTTGTAGACTGAATTAATTAAGACCATCGAGATGTAAAAGAATGCAATTAGATCATTGGTGTATTTTCAGGAAAGGAATTATTGGGATTCCAGGGCAGTGGTAGGAGTTCCCTGCCTTGACCCTGACGCGAAGCCGGTTAATGTTAGAATTAGTTTATCGTCGTTCATGCTTGAAATAAATGATGAGTAAAAGTTAGTCAACTCCACTGCATAAAATTATCACTGGGAGATATTTCAGAATTTAAAAATCTTTGCATATTGACTTAAAATTTGGCACTTGAGTATCGAAATAAGGTGGCCGCCGTCAACAGGAAATATCGTGGATATTTTTGGGGCACCCCCAAATTCCACACGTCATTTTTGAGGACAACTGAAATTATGTCAGCGGCACCCATGCCAAAACAACTGTGGGTTGGGAAAAAGTATTGACTTGCAGTGATTTCTACATGAATTTCACCATAAGGGTAATTCTATAATAAAATTCATACCAGTCATGTATGAGCATTTACTCATTGTAAATATAAGTAATTTTAAAATTTAATACTAACTTCGTTTAGCATAAGTCTATTGAATCCTGATTATTGACTGCTCTGCACATTGATTGCCATCAAGGAACTTCAATTTCAAAAGTATTGATTGCAATGGACTTGTAAAGCATGGACAAAGTACTAATCTGTCAAGAAAAGAGCAGGTCGAGTCTAATTGCCACAATACATGGTAGTGCATATTTGTTTATCATGATGTGCAGCTTTCATTGTGATATCGCTGTGCCTGACAATTACATCAAGATTGTACTGGACCACACATGGTCTTTAACATTGATTTTGCCTTAGGTACATTCCTGTGAATGTAAATAATGTCCTTCCAATGGAATATGGATGTATGAAGATACTGATAAAGTGAAGAGTTGCCATTTAAAAAGTATTGAGACTTGATTTCTAAAAGATGTCACCTATTACTGAAATAATATATGTTGAATGTATACATGACCTGTATGACTTTTGCTTTAGTTTTGGCATCATAAAGACCACAATCTTTGTTGCACTTGAGCAGTTACTTTCACTTTATCAGAAACCTATGCACAGTGATACATCTCATTTCATTTAAAAGTAGTTTAGTAAAGCATATATAGGTTGATGCATTCAGTCACTGCATCACTACTATTTAGAAAACACCACAAAATGTTTTAAGTATACTTATTCTCTTTTATTCAGTTGCATAAGTAATCGACATATGAAGCTTTAGTCATGGTTAATTATATTTTATTCTGATTATTGGGTCTGTCAAACTGCTTTTTAATTCTTAGGTGACTTCTGTTGGTATGTACTTTAAATAGAATGTCCTATCATGATTGTCACTTTGAATATACTGACCATAAATAGCATTATCCCTTTCATCACTGTGGACAGCAAAACCGGTCAGGGGAAAGTAAGTCCGTAAACACTATGGACCGACTTTTCCGTTTGGGGCAGTGTTCTTCTTTAACATTATAGTACCCAACTAAATATCTTTCGGGGTGCCTCTAATAACTTCCATCTGGTAATGTAGATGTTATATTTGGATGATCTGGTGAGTTTAGCTTGTATACAACTAGAAATATCGAACAAAGTAGGAACTTTTAACGTGTTTTCCGAATGCTGAAATTTGTATCCAAAATGGCGGCGTTTGAAGGAATTTTAGAGGAGAGTTTTCAGAGGATTTAAATAATTTCGACCTTGTAAATTTGGATGAAAATGAGAGAAGACATATGGAGAGACCATGGAATGCTTTTGTGGGTGACAGTGATGACGATGAAGATGACTTTAAAGGTTTTGAACCAGAGGAATTGTACATTCCACGTGGGTATTTTTTTGGACGAAGCCGGAAAACCAATGAGATTTGTTTCAGTTTTCTGACAGAGTTGGGCACACCCGAGTGTTAGATGGCTCCAGGAAAGCTTCAAATTATTTTCAAATATTCTATTCAGATGAAGTTTTTGGAAAAATTGTCCATTTAACGAACTTCAATGCGACGATCAAACATGGCAGAGATGAGAAAGGTGTGTGGACAGATCTCACCTTGGAGATCAATTTGGTTCATTTTATAGAATCTTATATATTATGGACACCATGAAAGAAAGACTTGTGTTACTACTGTGATTATTCACTAGTACAT
The DNA here is from genome assembly GCA_016746295.1 of Potamilus streckersoni. Lineage (NCBI taxonomy): Eukaryota > Metazoa > Mollusca > Bivalvia > Unionida > Unionidae > Potamilus > Potamilus streckersoni. The sequence goes on from JAEAOA010001337.1 coordinate 1,369,457, forward strand.
CTAGGGTCAATTGAACAAGTTTTGAGAACTTTCTAAGTTTTCTAAGAGGTAATAAAATAATTACTAGTATTTTATCTGTTGTGTTACCTGCTTGTACCTGCATTTTAACAGTTGTAATAGATATGCATATTTTATTGAATTAGTAATAAAATTTTATTTTTAACCTTGATTTTGACACCTAATCCAGCCAGATATCTTTACCATTGGCAAAGTTATGTTGTTTCAATGTCCACAAGTCATTTACTTTACAACTCAAAAATTACTTAGTGTTGAGGACTCTATGCCTACAAAGTTACTTAGTGATGAAAGGGTTATATCATTGTAAATATACAAAAAAAAACAGGTTTGGGAAGTGTGTAAAAACAACACAGTTAATAAATGATATAAAATAAATTTATAAATTTAATTATGATTTTGTGTGTGTGTGTGTGTGTGTGTGTGTGTGTGTGTGTGTGTGTGTGTGTTGGGGATAGGTAATATGAATATGTTATTTACATATACAGTGATTGAATCTCATCCTTATTGAATGACTTTATTGCATTGTAGTAAATTTTGAAGTTTTACCTTGGGCACCATTATTTAATCCTTATTACATTTTTGCACAGCACACAATGTATAAGTATTTTTTTCAAAAATACATTGCTTTTCTAAATTCCAAAATATGAAATATGAGCACCTTCTTACTGTTGTACTTTTCTGCTTTCAGGTTCTAAACACATTGTTAACACACAATTCAACAAATATAGTTATGTGCATATCTTGGAAGCAGATTCCACTTTTAAATGTGCAACCCAAGTCTAGTCTCCTATTGTCTGTCTTCGATCACCATGTTTCTGTTTGTAATCAAGGACTCGGTAGTATTTCGTCACAGGACCACACGATCTGTCATCTTATCAAAACTCAGCAGTTTATGGAATCTTGTTATTATCCATGCAATATTGTCACTACCTGCCTTCGATGTTGAATTTATAAACATTAGTCAAATTAAAATTTTGTAGAGAATTATACACATAAAAGGAAAAATTTTGTTTCTGGTTTACTTTTAAGTCATTTAACCCATTCAGATTGTTTTGTTTAAATTGTGATGCAGACAACTTGCTGATGTGCTCTGCATTATTTTATGAACGAAAAGGATTGGATCTGGATATGGTATGAATGGGATATGGGTTTTGATTACTTATTAGAAATAGTTAACCATGAAGAGAATTTTTTATCAAATTTGTATTCTTTATTGCCAATTGAACTTCTGTTATTGTGTTTATGAGTTATTCAGACATGATGACTGATGTATGGCCATGCTCAAATACTGTTTTATTGCTTTGATATGGTGTTTCTATTGACCCTTTGTCTGAAACCTCATGTATTTTGTCACATATTTTGATGCTCTTAAAAAAAACATTTGGACCATTAACTTTTGTACATGTCTGCAACAACAAAATTATATCATAGAAAATGCCAGTTAATATGAAAAATCACATAAACTGATACATAAACGTAAGTTATATTAGCATTTAAGTACTAAAAATAATCAAATTTGGAAAATTTAGGATGATTTTATGAGAAAATTTCTTACTTGCAATAAACAGAAAATTTAAGATTTAGTTTTGGAACTATTACTTTAAAACTTAATTGACAATTTGCATTTGCAGTGTTGTGATCTCTTGAATGTACTGTTTTGATATTTGTAAACTACCTTGCATTCTTCTTAAATCTTTTCTCTAGAGTACAGATAATTAAGAACAAAGACATTTAGATATAGGAGAAAGATCTTAATTTACTTTCATTATTGCCTCAACCTGTAAATTAAGTATATTAAATTGGTTAAGGTAAGTTAGATCTATGGATTCATATTAAAAGATTTGAAAACTGATTGCTAAAGTAAAACTGCTTATTCGCTATCAGATACATAAGAATAATACTTGGATATATTAACCCTTTCATCACTAAGTAACTTTGTAGGCATAGAGTCTTCAGCACTAAGTAACTTTGGAGTTGTAAAGCAAAATGACTTATGGACTTTGAAACAACATAACTTTGTCAATGTTAAAGATATCTGGCTGGATTAGGTGTCAAAATCAAGGTTAAAAATCAGATTTTATGACTAATTCATTAAAATGTGCACATCTATTACAACTGTTAAAATGCAGGTACAAACAGGTAACACAACAGGTAAAATACTATTATTTTATTACCTCTTAGAAAACTTAGAAAGTTCTCAAAACGTGTTCAATTAACCCTAGATGTATTAGTGAATAATCACAGTAGCAACACAAGTCTTTCTTTCATGGTGTCCATAATATATAAAATTGTATAAAATGAACCAAAATGATCTCCAAGGTGAGATCTGTCCACACACCTATAACGCTCTGCCATGTTTGATCGTCGCATTGAAGTTCGTTAAACGGACAATTTTTCCAAAAACTTCATCTGAATAGAATATTTGAAAATATTCCAAAGCTTTTCTGGAGCCATCTAACACTCAGGTGTGCCCAATTCTGTCAGAATACTGAAACAAATCTCTTTGGTTTCGGGCTTCGTCCAAACAAAACCACATGGTGCGCACAATTCCTCTGGTTCAAAACCTTCAAAGTTTTCTTCATGGTAATCGCTGTCACCCACAAGTGCATTTCATTTTCTCTCCAGACATCTTCTCTCAATTTCATCCAAATTTACCAGGTTGAAATTATTCAAGTCCTCCGATAACCTCCTCTGAATTTTGTTCAAACGCCGCCATTTTGGATACAAATTTCAGCATTCGGAAAACACTTTAAAAGTTTGTACTTTGTTCAATATTTCTAATTGTTTACAAGCTAAACTCACGAGATAATCCAAATATAACATCTACATTACAAGAAGGAAGTTATTAGAGGTATCCCGAAAGTTATTTAGTCGGGTACTATAACGTTAAGAAAGAACACTGCCCTAGACCGAGTACTCGGTCCATAAGGTTTACGGACTTACTTCCCCTGGACCGATTTTTCGGTCTGTAGTGATGAAAGGGTTAATAAGAAAAATGGTAATTATTAAACATATGGTAAATGTTTATTTCAATTGTAAATATTCATAAATTATAATAATGGAAACCACCTCCAAAAATCAGTAGCAACAGCTACATGAGATGCACATTTATTGTAACATGGTATTTCCTTTAAAAACAGTGTTACTGATTCAGTTATCCTTTCTGAGTCACATTGATGTCAAATACTGATTTAGCAAGACTTAAAGATAGAAAATACAAGTATTATTGAATGAATTTTTTGTACATGTTATGCCTCTGTTTCAATTCACAACTGATACTGAAATGATTTTTTTCCCCTCTGTCCCTTTTCTGTTCATGTGATTTAGTGTTGACAATGTAAACAAGGGTGATCATGACATCATGGACATGTTTTTTTTTAAACGGGTGTATTAACTGCTTAAAAACTATGTTTTTCAAAACACTATGTTTTTCAAAGTGGGCTGGCATGATATTTGTTGTTCTTTTCTTCATTAGCTAAGTACAGAATTGATTTTATACCTATCCTTGGAGCAGCCATGTGTGTTTCACACCAATTTGTTTTTTTTCCAACACTAAATTACATTAGTAAAATAGCATATATATACTCTTATAAAGTCTCTATCAACTATCTGCCAAGTGAATTGTTACTTTTTGGGTCATTGACTGTATATAAATTGACTTCATGGTTTTAATTTTCCCTTCTGTTTCATTGAATGGCAAAAGTTTTTTTGGGGTTGTTTAATTTTGTTTTTATTTGATGTCGAGAACTTTTAGACTTGAAGTTTTAATTAACAACAGCACTCAGATTTAAATAGGATCCACCAATAAAAGTCATGTGATTTAATAATTTAAAAATGTTGGTCTTAGTATGATATTTATGTAATTAAATAAGCAGTAGAGTAGTTTAAATTGAGTGTTATTTTCCCTCTTGTTTTTTTATTGATTTACTGGTGTAAACATTTCATGTCAGATTTGGTCCTGGGTTTATGTGGACATTGGCAATTTAGGGTCCTACTTATTCTGGATCAGCAAGTCAAAAATTAAATTTTTTTAATTAAATTAATAACAGCTGTTTAGGTGCACACAATTTAGACATTTTCTAAAGTGATTTTTGATTGTATGGACACCAAGCTTAGTGAAAACAGTTAAATATTACATCATAGAAACAATCATCATCTTGAAACCAGGATGGAAAAAGTTTGAGTCCAGACTCTGCTAACGTGTGGTAAGTGAGAAAGCCTGCCAGTAGCTTCTCGTGGGTCAGTTGTTCTTCCCTGGGTTTTCCAGGGTTCTTCCTCCACCATTAGTACTGGCAGCCATGAATAGCCTATCTTGTGCTGAAAAATGGTGTTAAACCCTACAACAACAACAACTACTCAGACACTGTGTGACTGAATAATTCTGAATGTTGACATTTTTCATATGATAAACAAGGCAGGGAGGAATTGTATCTGGTAATGATGCATCACACTACGTTGTCATATAAAGGTAAAAACATTCATATAACAGCCAGTGTCCTTGTGTGTGTTATGTGTAGACTTATACAAATGTAGCAAAAACAAAGATATAAGTCAACAACCTTTGTAAATTTTAACAAAATAAGTTATTTCCTTAGAAAACACAGTAAAAATATGAAATAGGACTTAACGATTTGTGAATATAGTCCAAAATTATTCCTAGAATTGAATAATATAGGTCCAATCTCTAAATAGTTCTAAATGAATCCAGGTTTGAATCTCAATGAAGTTCCAATATGGAAGGTGATGACATTGGATTAGGTCATTGTACTGTTGGTAACATTTCCCCATTGAAATACAATTTATAATGTTCTGTTTCAGGAATCTTGGGAACGCTTAATTACGCATATTTGGACGCAAACTTTTAATTTGGGACGCATAAAATTGTGAGAGTCAACAACCTTTGTAAATTTTAACAAAATAAGTTATTTCCTTAGAAAACACAGTAAAAATATGAAATAGGACTTAATGATTTGTGAATATAGTCCAAAATTATTCTTAAAATTGAAAAATATAGGTCCAATCTCTAAATAGTTCTAAATGAATCCAGATTTGAATCTCAATGAAGTTCCAATATGGAAGGTGATGACATTGGATTAGGTCATTGTACTGTTGGTAACATTTCCCCATTGAAATACAATTTATAATGTTCTGTTTCAGGAATCTTGGAAACACTTAATTACAAACATTTGGAGGAAAACTTTTAATTTGGGACACATAAAATTGTGGGAGTCTTCCATACGCACGTTTCTTTTGCAAAGACAAAAGATTTGTGGCAGAATAAATATGTTCTAATCACTATGGAAACTAGCAATGCTTTTAAGTTGTTGCTGACGTTTTTTAATCAAAGGTCGACTACTTGCTTTGATGAAGGTGCATGTGTCATTGAAGGCACTGCTAAAGGAAAGGGTTACAAAGAGTATTATTAAAGCAAGTGGATGTTGAGTGTACTACTTACCCTGCTGGCATCAATGCAAGTTTGCAACAAATAGATGCCCAAGTGGTGAATAACATATCCTGAAACTAGCAATAAAATCATTCTTTGAACGATATTGACATTAAAAGGTTGCATTTCATCAAATTAAGCTGGACGAAGCTATATAAAGTGAGTGATTACATATATGCACTCAGTGTTGTGTTGTTGATTCGATTGGAAGATTGGAATAAAGGTTTAATTTTTTTTCCTCAACAAAGAAATGAGGACACTTGTGTATATTAAAAAAATGGATTAAGGGTATTTGATTAAGCATTTTTATCAACTTCTAAATAGAATAATGTAATCTAGTTACTCAAATTTTGTTACACTGCATTTGTGTATATATATATATATATATATATATATATATATATATATATATATATATATATATATATATATATATATATTCACTTCTCCCAGTTGAGCTCTAAAATAGTCCTAAGAATCAAATTCTCACACTGGAAATAAAAAAAAGAAGAAAGGCTTGTTTACAACTCAGCTAACAGTGGGCCAAAAATGACCTTGGTAATAGCCAATTATTTCCACTTAGTGTTTTACAAGATCTATGAAGCAAAATAAGCTAAAAGTAATGATAATGTAATACCGTTTACATTCAAATTAAACTTATTATTTTTTTGAAAAATATCAAATCCTATGAATATAGTCATTACAATAAAATGAAATAAAATAAAAATAAAAAATGAATTTAAAACTAGCACACAAGTAATTAAATTACATATTCTTAACATGATAGTCATTAAAACTGCACAAATTCTGAGTTTTTTTTCAAGTTTATAAACAGCAGATTTTGTCACTTGAAAAAAGATGCATTTTTTATATGAAATTTATTAAACTTTTATAACATTATTTTATTTTCTTGTCAGTGCATGCGAAATAAGAACTATTTTAAGGTGTGATGATGTTTGGGGCTTTCAAATAAACATTTAGTCAAGATTCTTTGTACTTTATGATGCAGTCAGTATATCAATATTTTTTATTAGATCTGGAATTCTGTCATTGTCTTCCATTTATTCTTCCATGATTTGCCATATAAAATAAATACAGTGGATTGCCTTGAGCAATGTGGGTATGTGAGAAAGCTTGCCAGTAGCTCCTCGTGGGTCAATGGTTCTTTCTGGTGATTCCACCATTAATACTGGCCGCCATGAATAGCCTATCATGTGCTGAAAAATGGGCTGAAAAATGGCGTTAAGCTCAATAACAACAATAACAATAACAATTGCCTTGAGCAAAGCTCTGAGTACAGGGAAATCATATTGACCTATTTAATCTCCATTAGTTTCTTTTAAAGAAGTCAGGAACTTAATTAAACTACTTTATTTGCTTTGATTCACTGTTTAACTTGTTCTATGCTGCATGCAGTAGTAATGAATTTGCTTTGGTCAGTTCATTGAATTAAGGTAGTTCCTTAAGATATGTCAGCAACAGTATTATGTGACCTATTTTGCCAACCAATATGATTTTGTCACACAAACTTCCCTTTAGTAAAGTGTACTCATCTTATCCTGTTATCTAATGAAAATTTCTACATGTAGCTGGATCATAACAGTATAGGACAATCATAGGTCTCAAAATGACCATAGCCCAGTGGCAATTGTACATTCCTTGCATGTACAAGTATGTTTAATGGACAGAAATTGCCAGGGGGGTCCTGACAAAGTGGATACAATACAATTATGCTCATCTCTGGAAGGGTGACTCCTAACCACAATATATACTTACGAACCTAGGCATAACTCAATCTGAATATGCCCAGTGCTAGTGTCTGCATATGGTGGAGCATGTTCTTATACACGTAAGTGTAGTGTAGCAATGAGTAAGTGTAGTGTATTGAATGTTACTATATCTCTGTTATATAGCCTTTTGATGATCTAATGCCAGAAAAATGTGTTTTGATAAAAATTGTCCTTTGTATAACAAATTTTGTTTCTATATTTTAAGGACTTTACCGTATATTAAACTTCATGTTCTTATCAAATACATTTTAAAGTACTTTGGCAACTTCAATCTTTTATCTTGTATATTGTAAAAAAAAACATTTACTATTATTTAGAAGGGTTTTATCTTGAAAAATTTGGAAATGTTTGACATTTATATTTTGTCTTCAGTAGTTTTTTTTAACCACTTATTTGACAGGGCTACATATTTTTGTTTATTTGGAATGGTTTATCTGTAGGACATTTTCAGATTTCTTTCCTTTATAAATTGTATGTATGAATAGACATGCCAACCATAAAGTTTTTTTCAGGAGACTTCCTGAATTCAACTGCTCTACTGCATTATTTTTTTTTCCAGAAAAAATAATGTGTCGTCAAAAAAAAAATCAGAAAAAAATTTGTTTCATTTAAGGAAAATTGTTTTGGAAATTCTCCAGTGTGTAAGAACAGAAATGTGCAGAAGTTATTTGAAAAGCGCATAGACTTGAATCCATATGATTGGTGATCTCATCTACAGTGTCTAAAAGAAAGGGAGATTTAGATGAAGTTGGAAAGTCAAAAAAAATATAAAACTTAATTATTTGCAAGCTTCTTATAAATATACAGTGTTTTGCAAGAGATGCAGTTCATGTTTCAGCTTGCCAAAGTCGGTGTGATGATTGTTGTCCAAATCTCCAATCACAAAAGTAAGTTTTTAATCTTACTGTTTATTTTTATGGCTTTAATTATATGCTGCAAATTGTAATTTGAGTGCCAGCATTAAAATTATGATTATCTTTAGCAAAATTATCATATAATGATAAATCAGTTAAATCAGTTACAGTTGAATCAACAATTGAATCAATACATCTGCAGCTAATAAAAATACTAAGAATTTATTATTATTATTATTATTATTATTATTATTATTATTATTATTATTATTATTATTATTATTAATACTATTATCAGTTTAGGTTTATCAGCTCTTTCCTAAGAACTACATTTACTTACCTAATATATATATATATATATATATATATATATATATATATATATATATATATATATATATATATATATATATATAGTAAGATCAGGAGGGGAAACAAATGCTTAATTTGCCTGAAGTTTTAATAAAAAGTAAGAAACATTAAATGGAATTTATTATTGTGAATGAATATAATTTATATTTTGGTTTCTTCTATTCTTGACTCAGTACACAACTCCTTCGATAACTTGTGCACGGATAACTCGCGAACCAACTTATAACGCTGTGTCCAGCATGGCTCCCGATTTTTTTTCCAAGAAAAATATATTTTAAAATGTGTTAAACATGAAAAAAGTCGTGATAAGAAATTGTAAATTGGCAAATTTAACCTTGATACATAGTTCAATTTTATCATCGAAAATGGTGATTACCGTATTTTCCGGGGTATAAGTCGCTACTTTTTTTTCGTTTTTTTTTCCTCTTAAAAATGACGTGTGTGACTTATATGCAGGAGCGACTTATACGATAAATAATTTTTTTTAACGACTGTGACTGATGCGCAGTGATGCTGTGCTTTAGCGAAATGCATCTGCCGGTATACGGGCAAGCCAATTGCTGGAAACTTACATACAGTACACGTAAGTATTAGACTATAAGATTATCAAATTAAATTGTCAAATGATATTTAGTTATATATGAGTTAAAATTTGTTGTTATTAATAAATAAAAAAAAATATTGAAAAACGATTGCCATTTTATTTCCTTTATTATTCGGCATATACATCTTAGAATCTTTTTGTCTCTAAATTCAGTCGTAAATTTCAGCACATTTTCCCACCCAAGCTGCTAGTCAAAGTCCTTTTAAACTTGCCGACCAGCTATTGCATCATGTTCTTTTGATGTACTCAAATACAGAATGCAGAACTGGGATTATTTTGTTATTTTAAACAACGAATTATGAATTATGTCACTGTAAAGCATTTCCGAGACCTCTGTCATCGATTCATAATTTTCTTTAATAGTAGTTTATAAAAACACCATTTTTTTTTTTGGTTGGTTTTGCAATGTCTTGTTATATAAAAAAAATAAACATAGCATGAATATTTCCTCTGCTGATTGCTCTAGTTTTAAACTCTGGATTAAGCCAAGACTGGCTTCATGGAGAGAACTTCAAAGTACTGGTAATTAATTAAAAAAAAAATAACTGGAAGGCTGGTGGACAGTTTCAATTGTTAGGTGAATTTGCAATGTCTTCGTTAATGTATTAAAATCACTGTCGCTTGGGTTGTGAAAATGACCGATATATAAATACGTACCGTTCATACAATGGAGCATAAATAAAATATAGATTCATAATAACGTATGATTTAAAATTGTTATATTAGCATAAGTCAATAAGTTTTGTTTTAAATTAAATTCGTGCCATTTATCATGGCACCAACAACTAGAAAAAATATGATGCAGAATTTAAGTTAAACATTGTAGCATTTGCGAAAGAAAACAGAAATCGTGCAGCAGAAAGAAAATTCAACGTAATCGAGAAGATTGTGCATGACTGGTGTAAAAAAGAAGATGAGTTAAGGTCAACAAAAAAAACAAGAAGGGAAATCGTAGTGGCAAAGCAAGTTGGCTAGTTCTCGAGGAGAATCTACGAAAATGGATTGTGGAACAGCATGCTGCAGGTCATGGACTTTCAACAATTCAAATGCGACTCAAGGCAAAGTCAAAGTTTATTGTAATACCTACTTTTATATAACTCTTAAACAATTGTATAATATTTCTTACACGAAGTTGGAAATTACCAAGTTGCATGCAATGGCCGGCGGTATCAAAGATGTGATTATGTTAAGTGCAGAGGAGCGATTTATATGCAGGAGCGATTTATATGCAGGAGCGACTTATAGGGCGGAAAATACGGTATTGTCTGTAAAGATAGAATCCATATTGTGAAATTTTCTTTTTTTCAAAATGTGAAGTGATATTTCTCAAACGTGTCACAAACCGCAAGTGTTATCATGTTCTAATTTATGTCGTTTTAAATTCTTAGACCCCTCATGTTGGTAATGGTTAAACCTTGCAAATTTTTTTCTTCCATTTTACTTCTACCGCAATAAAAATCTACACAGCGTTCGATCGACATTATTTTTTCGAAATATGTAAATTTTTTGTATATGACAAAAACAACCCCCGTCTACTTTGGATCAAACAATAAAATTAGAATGTATACCATTTACCACAAAAATAAGTGATGTAATACATGTGTGAAGTACATGTGCTAAGCAAACGGAAACCAGGAGGAATAATGGTTAGATGATTTTTTCAATATACTGTAAGTTATCCTGAAATTAATGTTACTCTGTGAGGAAAAACTAAACAAAGTACACCGATATGAAAAGATATTTATCCACTGTTTATCTTAGCGCGATTATAATCTTAGCGCGATTATTAATTGAGTATTCAACATGCCAAGCCACCCCACCCACCCCCTTTTCCCTATGCGTCGATCCCATTGTTATATTTGTTGTTTGTTATAGGTCCCTCGATAACTCGCGTCCTCGCTTATATCGCGGTCAATGTTTTGGGACCCCAATGTCCTCGAGTTATCGAGGGAGTGGTGTATTTTAAATTTCATGTATTTTATTTCATAGGCACCTAACATCTGCACAAAGAGAAACACAAGGATGTGTCAAATTGTTTCAAACTTGTGGAGTCACTGATGAAGAAGCTATGACCAAAGTTGAAACATTTTTTACTGGGTTTATCATTGAAGATGATATCCCTCTATCTGAAGGTGCCCATTTCAAGGTTAAGTGCCATCCCATTCAGCATACATCATTAACCCTGGAGGTTTGTGTCGTTTTCGCCTGAAATGCTAGTAGGAAATTGATATTGGGAGATATTTCTGAATACATTATAATACATCGACTTCCAAGACATTTTTGGTTAAATTGATGCCTGTTTGTGGTAGAAACGTCGATTTTCATTGGCTCTTTCACCTGCGCATGAGAAGAAGGGTAAAAAATGGAGTTTTTCTTTTTTGCTTAACTGACCCATCATTTTCATGTCAAGACCACTCTTCATTCTAAATGCCCATCTTATCCTAATTTTTGCAAAGGTTCACATGTCTGCGTGCAATTCAGACTAGTCTGTCTCAGATCAGAGGCCAAAATGTCTAAAATCCAGACACAAAACCGGATCATGACCTTGGGCGAATTTTGGCTGGAAAAAACTTGGTTAAAAAAAAGTGACGTTTTTCCCTCTGTATTTTGTAGTGCAACTGGTATCATCATAAAGCTACATCTGTCTACCTTTCTATAACACCACCCACATTATTGTGTCGCACATGACCTACAGAGCTCAGAAGTAGGCTACCACCTCCTGCCCTGTAAACGCAGCGCTAGGGGTTAATAAGTTAAAAAATATCAGTGTGAATGAACAAAGACTATCTATTGTTAAGGAACTGGCAGCAGCTTCTACATAAACTTTAGTTCAGATAAAGAAAAGCGTGTCATTTAGCATTGCTATAGATGGAAGCAATGACAAGGGAGACAAATTATACCCACTTGTTATTTGCTATAGTGAAAATGGAAATACAAGAACAAAACTTTTAATATTATTGGAGCGAACAGAAAAAGGAACGGGAAAACAAGGCAAAAATGGTTGACAACACATTTGAGAAAAAAGGCATCTTGGAAGAAATGCGTTTCATTCACCACAGACAACGCAAAAGTTTTTATGATAGGAATGAAGAGTGGAATTTTGCTGCAAAAGCAGCCAAATATGGAGATGGTTGCATTTGTCATTGACTTTGCTTGGCTTATGAATGGGCATGCAAGGAGCTTACTGTTACTGTAAAATTGTTCTTTCATGACGTTTATTACTACATGAAAATGAGGCCAAAAAGTCTAAAATCCAGACACAAAACCGGATCACGACCAATAGGATGCATGCATTGATACATTGCCAAGAAGACGCAGGTGTTGATTCAACTAAGGTGTGCAAGCATGGCAGTACTAGGTGGCTGTCTCTTGGAAAAACAACAAAATGGGTACTCAAGCAGTTGGATCCACTTACGTAATTCTTTAAGGCAGAGTGTGATGTCTGCCAGTAAAGTCAAAACAAGGTAAAGTGTGGAAGCCAGCCACTCTATAATGCATAAAGTTTGGAAACCTTAAGGTCCAGGACTTTTAAGTTGAACCCCCTCTTCTCGGACTTCATCATTCCCCAGTGCTGGACATCACTAGACACTACCGCACTGCAGACATCGTAGCGATATGACTGAAAAATTGTGAAAGCTACATTAAAAATCATAATCACATAACATCATTCCTTTTTGGGACATGGTGAATCTTGAACTGCAGTCAGAAGAACCAATGAGCCACAATCAGGCTGCTTAGATAAAGGAGCTTATCAAGCAGATTGTAGCTATGTCTGTGAAACCTTGATCTAAAATGATACAGAAACTGTTAACAGCTGGATTGGATACAACATCAAGAATTATGGAGAAATAATTATTGGTCAAGCAGCTCAGAGCTTCATGCAGGAATGTATACTTCCTAAAGAAAAGGCTGACTCCTTCTTTACCTCAAAGAAAGCCTTCTTTACAACTGCATGCAACTCTCAAAGTATTGAAATATTTCAAAATCTCATCTTAAAAATGTGGTTGTAGGAGATGCGACAAAGAGGCCCTTGAGATGCGACAAAGAGGCCCTTCATCTGTTTTGCGATGCTGGATTTCTTTGTGAAGTGGTTTCCAATAATCATGCCTGCAGGAGCTTCACTAGATCAGCTGTAGATGCAGTTTTCTATACCAGGTAGAAGAACTACCTCCTGGAATGCTGGAGCCTAATTCTGCAGCTGCCATGGACCAAACTTGGATGAAGATTAGTGAGTTCATTGGTCAAGCCGAATTTGGACTTCTTGTCAAAGTGGTGAGCCATATTCTCACCATCCCTCACAGCAATGCATCCTGAGAATGATTATTTAGTGTTGTTAGGAAGAATAGGACTGATTTCAGGAGCAGATGAAAACTTTGACACTAGAAAGTCGTCATCTTGTTAAACAAGAAGGTATTGTTTGCTCAGAGAGACGGTTTGACAAAGTTGTGCTTAAAAGGAGCAATAACCATGTCTCACCAGGAGTTGTGTTACTTGATGTTCATCACTGTTAAGATTTGTTTTGTTATTTATATATTATTATTTATTATCAGAAAAAAAACAATTTAGAATTGATTTAATATATGTTTATTTGAAAACCATTCACTTTTTGTAAATGCATTAAGCAAGTTTCTCCCTTGAAGAATAATTACAGCATAATTCAGTGCAAGTACTGTAGAAAGGAAAAAATTGTTTTGCAGCAATAATTGAAATCTACCAGAAAAATGTTGTAAAATCTCCCTAGAAGATTCTTGTTGGGGTCAGCAGGTCTGCACTAAACTTTTACTAGGCATTAAATAGCCATTAAATGACACATACCTACCTGACTACCAAACTAAATAATTTGTCTAAGGGTTTTTACAACATATTTCAACCTACCTGACTACCAAACTAAATAATTTGTCTTAGGGTTTTTACAACATATTTCAGTGCAGGTGCTGTAGAAAGATAAAAAATGTAGCATACATGCATGTACATATACAGTTATACATGTACATAAAATAAGAATTCTAGTATAAATGAAACATGTTTTGTTCCACAAGGAAGACATTTTGGACTGGAGTGGAAATCAAAAACATATGCTTTTGTACTAATTGTATAAATGGTACTGTACATGTCCTTTTGGTTATAGTTAGATGAATATGTACAGTATATTAAATTGTAATATTTTGGTTGTGTTTAATGGCGTAGATAATTATACCTTAATATTACAATTTAATATACTGTACATGTCCTTTTGGTTATAGTTAGATGAATAGGCTAGAGAAAAAGAAAAAACAATATCACAAAAAGCAGCAGAGAGGCTGAACAAACAACTTTGCCTGAGACCTTATTTTTGAAATCTAAAGGTTCCTATGATGGCTGAGAAAAAAACGTTTTTGCCTTAATAATGAAAACTTCTCTAATTGACCAGATTTTTGCTCGATTTATTTACGATGTGGTCACTACGCATGTCATTCAGCCTCTCTGCTGCTATGAATTAACCAATTTTATCTAAACCTACACGATACCTTGATCTTGGATCGTGCAAGTTTATCGTTATAAATCCAAATGGAACAGCTTGTGCTTTAGAAAAGAAATTTTTAAATTTAATCATATCCATGTCCCCTGAACACCAAGTATAATAAATATTTTGCAAGGTATAATTATCTACACCATTAAACACAACAGAAATATTACAATTTAATATAGCAAAAATATTTGGTAAGAATGGTATCCATGTGCCTTTTGTTTTCCCCATGGTAAAAGTACAGGCCATGTGAGACATAATGTTAAATGTATTGTGGAACTTGAGAACAAATCTTGTCTCAGTATGTTGTTCATTTGCTTTAGAATGTTTAGGGTTCTTCAGATTTGTTGTACTTGATAGAACTCTTCCTAGCAATCACTTTGGCATTAGTGAACATGTCTATCCATACTTTTATTCACTTCCAGGATTCTTGTTGGTGTTAGTTTTGTACTTTTCTGTTATATCAATGCAGTTTATCTCACCTCCTTGGGATTTATAATTTGTGTACTTTTCTGTTATAGAAGTGCAGTTTTATCTCACCCCCTTGGGATTTATAGTAGTTTCACTATGCATATCTTTATGTAGCTGAATTACAGTAAGTGTTATCATTATGGATGCAAAGGAGTTGCTCAACATGCAGGCCCTATCCAGCTTTTTGTTATAGAAAGTATTATTATATTTCATTCTCCATCACTTGTGAATTCTGATTTACTGCTGGTAATTTGCACTTAAATTATCAGAATACTGCCCAGTTATATAGTGTGTTGTCCCAACCTGAAACTGTAACCTCCAGACTTGTTATCTCTAATCAGTGTTTGATGTTGTTTTGTGTCTTGATATTGTTTGCAATAATTAATAACTTTTAAATATATGGGTGGACAAACCAGTTATTGTTCCAATATCACTGCTTCCTTATTCCTCATTTTCTCATTTTAAATTTTTTTTAGCATTCATATCCTGAAACAATTATATGTAGATATGCAAATAGCAGTCAACATAATTTTAGATATAAAACAAATTAATTTTATTCTATTTTCTAATTTTATTTTTGATCTTACATTTAAAAGCTATTTTCTGTATGCAGATTAGATTTCTGTGATTAATTTGTTTTGCATGTAGAGGTATATATGTATGTCTTGTTACAATTCAGCTTTTAGAGAAAAGATAAGCAGTAATTTTCAGAATGATTTTAAATTTACTTATTTACATGTATATATTTACTTATTTGCACATGCAGTATAAACAGATACCTGGACAAATGGCATTACAATTGTTTTATAACTTGAACTCTTGCTCATTGTCAAACTCAATGTATGATAAAATGATGGTAATTTGACAGTACCAGCAACTTTAAATGCCTCTGAAATTATTAGGTCTGAACCATAGCTTGTCTTTCTCATGCTCAGCAGTGTGTGTGTATGTATGTGTGTGTATATATATATATATATATATATATATATATATATATATATATATATATATATATATATATATATATATATATATATATATATATATATATATGTATGCATGCATGCATGCATGCATGCGTGTGTGTGTATTCACTGTTATCTGTAATGTTTTTCTCATAACATTCAGAATGCAAATATCTTAAAGCAGTGATAAATGTCTGGTTCTAACACACTATCCTTCTTATCAAGGAAGTAAGTGAGGATGGTAACTTGCAGTGATATTTCAAGCAGAATTTTAATTTCATTCAATTTTGACTGCATGAGTTCTCATATTTAGATGGTGGGAAAAGTTCAAGCCCACATTTATGTACGTATTGGCAAAGCTACCATCCATCATCACAGATAAGTGCAGGATATCTGTATATATCTGGTGTTGTATAATGTATCTGTAGGTCGGATTTTGTTGGGATTAATAGTCAGCCAGCATTTCATGCCATTAAAGATCAGGTTTTCGCTGTTTGTAATTAGACCCGTTTTTATCATGTACAGAAAATTATATTCTTTTCACAATTTTCAAAACTGAAAGTTCAGGAGCAAAACTTTTTTGTTATATATACCAGCATATTGTTTAGCTGCATTTGGATAACCTAAGGAGCCATGGTGACTTGGTGGTGAGTGTGCCTGACTTGTACTACTATTAGGTCAGCCCATAGCAGTTCTTTTGTTTCTTCGGCACAGCTCTTAGATTCAGTTGCCTCTGTACTAAATAACCTACTTGTATTGATGTGCCTTAATAACTCAGTCCAAATCAAACTGAAGTCTTCAGAATTTAGTAATTTAAATTAGATGTGGCAGTGGCAAGTACGATTGTAATTTGTTTCTTAAAAATAATCTTGCTGTTCAAAGGAGATGCCAAGAATAAAAGTATGTAGACTAAATGGTCAGAAATTTGTATAAATAAATATGTATACAGTGTTGTAACAGATCAATAAAATAAAGTTGAACTTTACTCCACTTCATTTTTCTTTGCACTTTAATTGTGGCCATGTATGAGACGGAAGCTTTCAATATGTTTATTTATGAGATGGAAGCTTTCAATATGTTTATTTATGAGATGGAAGCTTTCAATATGTTTATTTATGAGATGGAAGCTTTCAATATGTTTATGAGATGGAAGCTTTCAATATGTTTATTTATGAGATGGAAGCTTTCAATATATTTATTTATGAGATGGAAGCTTTCAATATGTTTATTTATGAGATGGAAGCTTTCAATATGTTTATTTATGAAATGGAAGCTTTCAATATGTTTATTTATGAGATGGAAGCTTTCACTATATTTATTTATGAGATGGAAGCTTTCAATATGTTTATTTATGAGATGGAAGCTTTCAATATGTTTATTTATAAAATGGAAGCTTTCAGTATGTTTATTTATGAGATGGAAGCTTTCAATATGTTTATTTATGAGATGGAAGCTTTCAATATGTTTATGTATGAGATGGAAGCTTTCAATATGTTTATTTATGAGATGGAAGCTTTCAATATGTTTATGAGATGGAAGCTTTCAATATGTTTATTTATGAGATGGAAGCTTTCAATATATTTATTTATGAGATGGAAGCTTTCAATATGTTTATTTATGAGATGGAAGCTTTCAATATGTTTATTTATGAAATGGAAGCTTTCAATATGTTTATTTATGAGATGGAAGCTTTCAATATATTTATTTATGAGATGGAAGCTTTCAATATGTTTATTTATGAGATGGAAGCTTTCAATATGTTTATTTATGAAATGGAAGCTTTCAGTATGGTTATTTATGAGATGGAAGCTTTCAATATGTTTATTTATGAAATGGAAGCTTTCAGTATGGTTATTTATGAGATGGAAGCTTTCAATATGTTTATTTATGAGATGGACACTTTCAATATGTTTATTTATGAAATGGAAGCTTTCAGTATGTTTATTTATGAAATGGAAGCTTTCAATATGTTTATTTATGAGATGGAAGCTTTCAATATGTTTATTTATGAGATGGAAGCTTTCAATATGTTTATTTATGAGATGGAAGCTTTCAATATGGTTATTTATGAGATGGAAGCTTTCAATATGTTTATGAGATGGAAGCTTTCAATATGTTAATTTATGAAATGGAAGCTTTCAATATATTTATTTATGAGATGGAAGCTTTCAATATGTTTATGAGATGGAAGCTTTCAATATGTTTATTTATGAAATGGAAGCTTTCAATATGTTTATTTATGAGATGGAAGCTTTCAATATGTTTATTTATGAGATGGAAGCTTTCAATATGGTTATTTATGAGATGGAAGCTTTCAATATGTTTATTTATGAGATGGAAGCTTTCAATATATTTATTTATGAGATGGAAGCTTTCAATATGTTTATGAGATGGAAGCTTTCAATATGTTTATTTATGAGATGGAAGCTTTCAATATATTTATTTATGAGATGGAAGCTTTCAATATGTTTATTTATGAGATGGAAGCTTTCAATATGTTTATTTATGAAATGGAAGCTTTCAGTATGTTTATTTATGAGATGGAAGCTTTCAATATGTTTATTTATGAGATGGAAGCTTTCAATATGTTTATTTATGAGATGGAAGCTTTCAATATGTTTATGAGATGGAAGCTTTCAATATGTTTATTTATGAGATGGAAGCTTTCAATATGTTTATTTATGAGATGGAAGCTTTCAATATGGTTATTTATGAGATGGAAGCTTTCAATATGTTTATTTATGAGATGGAAGCTTTCAATATGTTTATTTATGAGATGGAAGCTTTCAATATGTTTATTTATGTGATGGAAGCTTTCAATATGTTTATTTATGAGACAACTGTAGTGGTTTCTTGTCTTCACTGCTTTGATCACAATTTCAGTCTTAAGCTTTTTACTAAAAAGACCTGAATTTACACATTCTCTGAGGCAACATGAATTCTGCTTTGAATTTACACATTCTCTGAGGCAACATGAATTCTGCTTTGAATTTACACATTCTCTGAGGCAACATGAATTGTGCTTTGAATTTACACATTCTCTGAGGCAACATGAATTGTGCTTTGAATTTACACATTCTCTGAGGCAACATGAATTCTGCTTTGAATTTACACATTCTCTGAGGCAACATGAATTGTGCTTTGAATTTACACATTCTCTGAGGCAACATGAATTCTGCTTTGAATTTACACATTCTCTGAGGCAACATGAATTCTGCTTTGAATTTACACATTCTCTGAGGCAACATGAATTCTGCTTTGAATTTACACATCTCTGAGGCAACATGAATTCTGCTTTGAATTTACACATTCTCTGAGGCAACATGAATTCTGCTTTGAATTTACACATTTTCTGAGGCAACATGAATTCTGCTTTGAATTTACACATTCTCTGAGGCAACATGAATTCTGCTTTGAATTTACACATTCTCTGAGTCAACATGAATTGTGCTTTGCTTTAGACAATATGGGGATGGAAATGCAGTTTGCTTAGTTGTGTATTTATTGACATGTTCAAAACAAATTGCAAAAGCATAATGAATGCAATGAATTTGGTCTCATCTGACAGAATGAGCTTTAACAACATATTGAAATTACACAATTGCCCTTAAACATAGATTGTTTTACCATGGATGACTGCTTAACATAGAAGGTTAAATAAGGCTGAAGAAGCTATCTTGGTCATTAAGGTATTGATTCATGTATTGTCACATAGGCACTAATCACTAATTATTAATCGGGTTTACTATTAATTGGATATTTGAATCTCTCACGATATACATGCTTTAGAAAAGGAATATTTTAATAATGCTTTGTCTATCTCTCTAAAATCATTAAACTGTTGTCAAGTTGTTGTCCACAAGGTAAACAAAGGTGAGAGGTTTAATTTTTGGTGCATGTCCTTGAAGCGTAGGGAGGAGCTCAGTGATAAAATAAACCAAAGTAGCAATAATCATGATGTTTAAAATCTATATTTTTACCTGACTTTGAACATGCATTTTGTAGGAGGAGACAACTATGAAACAGATTTTGGGTTATGACCCCTGCATCAGTCAGGCAGTTCAGTTTAGTAGGTGCACTAATACAAGTATGGAGATTTGTTATGTGGCAAGTCATGGAAGTCACTTTAGTTAGCTATACTTAAATGCATAAATGAATTTCATAGAAAAGCTGATGAAACATACAAGTACTTTCTGCTGATGTAATGATAGCTGTTACATGCAGATTTTGTTCAACATTTCCAGAATGAGAAGAAAAGAGGCATTATACTGGAGTAATTTTATACTATGTTAAGACAAAATTAGCTGATGCTCATGACATTTGTATACAACCAAATATTTGTTTGTGCACTGCAGATTGTATGTTAGCCAAGTATTCTTTATTCACCAGGGTTTGCTTATTATTTATTTATAGGTAATCACATCAGCTCAGAAGGAAGTTATCAGTGCTAGACACAACTAGATACCTAGTGAGAGGAATAAGCATGGCATCGGAACAAGATGAAGGTTTGTGTTGACTGAAGTGATCTTTGGAGTTTAATCTTTCAGATGTATTTCTCTAAATGGGGAGGGTGCCAGATTCACAGATTTGACTGTAATGTTCTTGGGATCTTTTTTTTCCAAAATGGTTTGTAAATGACATCAGGTTACTTCAGTCATTAGTTAATTATTAGCAACATAAAATGTTTATATTTCCTCTTTTTTGTTTATTAGTAATATTTGTACTGCAGATTGTCGCTGCTCATATGGATGAAGTTGTCATGGTGTTAGTTGCCTGCTGTATTTATCTAAAAATGTATGCATGCATATTTTTTAAAATTTATTAAACCAAGTCAGCTTGCAGAAAAAGTATTGGTGGGAATTCATCTTGACCTGTTACAGTGTGATCCATCTATAACATTATGGTTGGGGGCCATAAAATGTGACTGAGTTATGTACTGGACTGTGTTATATCCAACCATCCAGGTCAGCTGAAAAAGAATGATATGGCCACTCCAAAAATGGCACAGAGAAAGTGTTCGTGTGTGTGATAAAAGCAGGTGCAAAAGTATGTGCTTCATTGCTGTGGTCACCATCTTAAATCAATGCATATTAAATGAGAATTACACATATAGTGAAAACAGAAAATGCATATATAATAGTTTATTTTATTCCGAGAACCACACCACACATTGGTTCATGTTTATTACATGTTTACAAGTCTAATTTGCATGAGCAGAGTAATAACATCATGTACTCACCAGATGATCTTGTGGCATGCATTAGTCAATAGTACATGTAATACTATTGATAATATGTGCACAGATTTAAACTACTCAATAATTTTGTCCCAAATCATTATATGTCTGAAGTGGACCAAAAAAAAGCAAAATTTTTTAAGGAAATATGAACCATGTTTATTGTTCAGTACCACCCATGGTCAAGATATAGTCTGTATAAATTTCATACAGCTATATTTATTTTGATTGAAAAACTGATTGCTTTTCAGCATTTTTGTTATCATATTTGCTGTCCTCGAATCATTGACTTGTTAGTACATAAATCTCATGCTAATTCTGATTGTTTAACACCATAATTAATCCTGTCTGGGGCTTCAAACATTTCCCTGTACACTTTTCAGTTGTAAATGCCCACTAATTAACACTTTTAAAGCTATTTGTTACGTTCAGATATATGTTGAGATACTTGTATTTTAGCTAAAATTGATTTGGGCACAAACTTCAACAAATTGGTGAAATTGTAAAATTTGAAGAGCCATGCCATGATTGTGTTACATTTGAATTCATACACGATCTTGTCCTTGAAGTTATATTTTTTGTTGTACTTTTAAAAAAATCTTTGTTTTTTTATATGAAAAAATACATGTATATGAAATTTCAGGAGCTACACCACATTTGTGTTCAACTCAAATTCATACATGATCTCTTTCCCAGAATGATAATAAACATTTTGGACATTATTTATTCTACCTAAAAAATAATATATAATTTAGTTTACAAAAAATGTAGATGAAATTTTAGGAGCAATGCCACAATTGTGTTAGGGGGACCCAAGTGGCAGAGTGGTCTAAAGTACTAACTGTTACTGATCATTGCCATCTCACCTCCGTCTCTGGGGGTTTGAGTCTTGGGTTCAGCAAATGTGGGTATGTGAGAAAGCTTGCCAGTAGCTTCTCATGGGTTGGTGGTTCTTTATGGGATTTATCCGGGTTCTTTCTCCACATTTATCCTGGCCACCAAGTATAGTCTATCTTGTGCTGAAAAAGAACAACAACAACAATTGTATTGCATCCAAATTAGTGTTATAAGAGAGCATGCTATACCTGGGTTCAATTCTGTTGGCAAATTCCCTTGTTTATATTACACTTGCACATTGCAAGGATGCTTCAATATCTGTTCTGCATGATTGAGTTAAAATGTTGTAACAAAAGGTTAGACCCTAAATAATTTTAGTCAAGTTCGGTCTGGGTTCTTGTCAAGTCTAACATGGACAGTTCAAACCACCCACTCATTTATATGAGGGGAAAGTGCATTTGACCAAGCTTGTTATACCTCTGGAAGCCTATTTCTGCTCTAGCTTTGGTCAGACTTGGAATATAAGCTTGTATTATTATTATGATCTTGGATTTATTTAATGATGAGCAAGATCCATGGATATTAATGAGATAATCTATAATGAGATAATCTATAATCTGCTTGGTTGGCTTTGTAACCACTTTGGAGGTTTGATTTCTAGACACTTTACATATTCCTTTTGCATGAGAAACATAGACAAAGTAAAGTTTTGATATATGACCACAGTTCATTAGCTTACATAGTTTAACATCTTTCCTGTGAAAAAGTTAACTTGATAAATCAGATACAGACCTAGAACTAAATAGAGAGATATAGAGTTCTGGTTGCCTTAAAATTTATGCCTAAAATAGGAAATAAAAGCAAGCAAACTATTTGATGATGCTTGATGTTTCTCCTTTGTTTTATAATAAACTCTGAAATTGTTTTATTGCAACTTAATTATCAGAGAGAGGGAGGGATTGGTCTTTGGAAAGAAAATCCAAGCTCTGCTACTGTCACCCCCCCCACATCCCCAAAAATAGTTTGTCCCTTGCAATACACATAGATTAATCCATATTACTTCAGAATCTAGCTGGTTTAAAGTTTTGTATTTTAACCTGGTGGACACAGGTGTTGTTGACAGTACATAGTTTATTTACCTGATGGACATATGCTGTAGTACACTGACCTGGTAGACCCATACTGTTGACTTATTCCTGGTGGATTATATAACATGCTATTGTTGTGTGTAATCCTGGTGGATTATGTAACATGCTATTGTTGACAGTGTTTATTTACCTGGTAGACATGTGCTTATATTGACAGTGTCTACCACCATTACCACTTAGGGACCAAGTATATTTATTGTTTGCATTTTATAGTTTTTTTCTGTTCTTTTCTTTATTTTTAATACAGTAAAAACTGCTATGAGCAACCTCTGCTATAAACCACCACCTGTCATTTCCAACCACAATCTAATGCATGGATCAATTTTATTATATAAATGCTCTGTTATGAGCCACCACCTACTGAAAGTGACCATGACCTTGATGTCTTAGCAAAATTTGCATTTTGACTCTGCTATGAACAATTGCATAACATAAGTGAGGGTTAAATACCATGATTTTATTTAATCCCTGTATGAACAACTGCTCATATGGTTCTAAATAAAAAAAAGAACTTAAAAAAAATAGGCTGGCTACCAATATCTGAATTTTATTTAGATATGTTTATAGTGCTTTATAGTTTCTGTCATAAACCAGACTAAAGTATATAGATTATTTCCTAGTCTTGTTCCCAGCTTTGTATGATACCTGTGTTGTTCTCTGCTAATATGATTGGGGTGTGCAACATAGGAAGCATAAATATCAGGGAACCAGATTAGTTATTCCTGCCTTAGGACCCAGCATCCCTATCAAGGACTGTATCACAAGAACAGACACCACTGAATTATATGTAATCAATTGTTACAATGGCCTTTTAATTAATATCAATTGTTGTTGTTATAGGGCTTAACACCTTTTTTCAGCACAAGATAGGCTATACATGGGGAATAGTATTATATTGTCTTTAGATTTAATCCATATTGCCTGGGGTGAATAAAGTCATTGTCTATTAAACTAGCTAGAGAGAATGGTTTTGTTTTCAGGATTGGATTGATAGTGTTCAAGACTTGTGATGTTTATTATTGTTTTCCTCCCAATCACAAAGCTGTCATCTATTCAAGTTGGTTCATCTGGGTTACAAAGTTTGCTTCTAGAGTCAATCCCTCAATGTCATCTTTGAATGAAGTCATTGACTTTTGTTTCTGAGTAAAAAATTCTGTTTCTGGATGAGATAATTTTTCCTTTTTATTTCATTAATTGTTAGATATGAAGTGCACATGTATAGATTTTTCAAACCCACAGTCCAGTCACAACTGTCTTTGCGTTCAATATTGCAACTGAGCACTAATAATTTTAATGCCTAGAATCTTAATAACAATGGACAAACCGCCAACGAAAAAGAGAAATTTATTTTAAGTCTGGAGAAAATAATTATTGTAACAGAAAGAAGTGAAATAGAACAAACCATTCGCAAAAAAGCAGTTTAAATGTTGTTAAAACAAATTTAGGTTGAAAAGGAGTAATTTAGAAACAATTTCATATGCTAAAATATGTAATCTTCACATGTAAATGTGATTTCATGTTTAATGATTGAATTATATCTTTATTGCTATATAATTTTGTTTTTAGATCAATGCATAAAATATTTTAGCAAGAACTATTAATAAATAATAAAATATATGTAAAGTGATTGTGGTTATTTTTCTTGAAATTGTTCTGAGTAAGTAAAAACAAACATCAAAGTTTGTGATCTGCTTTCCATCGATCATGATTCCTGAGGATGCACTTCATTTTTTACTTTGGCAATAACTGCAACCTATTGCATAGAAGCTGACTGACCTTTTTGAAAGAAACATCTATTGGATTTACAAGACTATTGGATTTACAAGACTCTATTGGATTTACAAGACTCTATTGGATTTACAAGACAATTGGATTTACAAGACTCTTTGAAATGATTTGTCCAGATAGAGCATTAGGAGGAAGATGATTAATTCTTCAAATTGTATCTCATTTGCTTGTTCAGATTTAATATACAGAATCATATTAAAGGATCGAAAGAACAAATATGTGCCCTTCCTCTTCCCAAATTTCTTAAATTCCAGTTTTTGCACATAATTAAAAACAATACATTCAGTAATTATAATAATGATGATGACAGCTGTCACTACTAAGTACTGGCAAAACAGGACAATGATAATTTCTTAGTAAATTTTTATCATGTGATTAAATAAAAAGTCCAGTTTGGAACTTGAATCAATTAATTAGGGTTCAGTGCAATTCACTTTCAGATAACTGGTGAAGGTGAAGTGGTTTAATGAGACAGATGTGTAGAAAGCAATCAATTAACATTATAAATTAGAAGTCATAATGTTGATGTTTTTTATATATATAATTTGCAAGTTGACATGGAAAAAAGTCTGAGTTTTGCTTTTTGAAAATGTTGCAACCTTCAAAATGCATCTTGTATTGAAAAAAGTTAATTTCAAACCAAGGGTTGTAAATTGCTCTGACATGGGTGGTTTTTATGCTTTGGCAATTCAAATGTCAAACCAGCCACTCAGAAGTTGAATTGAATTAATTGCTGAATTTGGTTGCAATTTGTAGGGCATTTACCCTACAGAAATCTCAAACACAAATCTCAAACACTAAGGCTGCATGTGAGGTAACAAAAGGTGGTGTGGCCCTTCCACCATTGAAAATGCCCTCATGAAGCCCTCTGGGTGGTTTGAGTTTGAGACCACTGCCCTACATCTTAGAGCAAGCATGGATGGGAATAATTGCCTCTGTGATATGTAGAGATTTGAAAAATCACATGAACTTTACTGGAGCTTTGGACATACTATACCTTAACAAGTTTTGCTTTGATAATAAGAAACCAAGGTAGATATTATTTTTTGTTTTTATTGGTTTTAACAGCACTTTGAACACATTATTGGCTGTGTCATGCCAAGGAAATGGAAATTGAGTGCCTTTCCAATGGACACACTGAGGCCAACCCAAGTTGGTATGGGCAGGTATCAAACTTGTGACTCTTGGATTATAAGTTCAATCCTCTATCAAATGAGCTACCACAGCTACCATGCCTTGTTGGAGTGTGTTACAAAAAGTCCCATATACACTGTACATTTACTAACCAAACATACTTATGAATATACATGTAGATAGTTATACCAGATTCAGGTATGTGTAATTAGTAGGGAGTTTCATCTACTTGCATTCCATTCATCTCGAATTCTAGAGAACCACACTAATGCTTTACCACCTGTTAATTAAGGGCAACAGTTTGCCTTCTCAGAAGGTATATTACATCCAGCAAAATAATGTAATTGTAGCATTGGGACTTAGGTATGATGGTAAATATGAGAGAAAAAACTTTGTTCCCTCAGAGGATAGGAAGGTTTTGCACTGATAGAGAGAGATGTGCTATCATTATTAAATTTTTGGGGTGCTCAAGTGGTTGAATTGCTACATAAGTAAAAAATTTTTTATACAATCAATGGCTATTACATATGTAACTTTGGTTTCTCATTTAAAATCCCAAAATACATGTACACATTAAGTATTATCCATATGCTTTTTAAAGCTTTGGGAATGTTGTGAGATTTCATACATCAGTCTGTCCATCTGTCTCAGACAGATGGACCATGGGATGAATAAACAGATTGACTCACAGTTAAGGAGAAGCTGTTGCTGATGGATGGACAGTGTTTCCATCAATAACAGATTCTTCTAAACTGTAAGTTAACTCATTAGCCCCTAGCACCGCATTTACGGGGCAGGAGGTGGTAGCCTATTTTTGTAGCTCTCTAGCGTTAAGGCTATGTGCGACACAATAAAGTAGGTGGTATTATAGAAAGGTAGACAGATGTAGCTTTACATACCAAATAATATGGATGTTCTAGTTGCTATACAAAATACAGAGGGAAAAACGTCACTTTTTGAACCTGCCTTTTTTCCAGCCGAAATTCTCTTGAGCTCATGATCCGGTTTTGTGTCCGGATTTTAGACTTTTTGGCTTCAGATCGAAGACAGACCAGTCTGAATTGCACACAGACATATGAACCTTTGCAAAAATTAGGATTAGATGGGCATTTAGAATGAAGAGTGGTCTCGACACGAAAATGATGGGTCAGTTTAGCAACAAAAAAAAGAAGTCCAGTTTTTACCCTTCTGCTCATGCTCAGGCGAAAGAGCCAATGAAAATCGACGTTTCTAACACAAATAGGCATCAAGTAAGCTGGAAATGTCTTCCAATTCGATGTATTATAATGTATTTAAAAGTATCTCCCAAAATTGATTCCCTACTCGAATTTCAGGCGAAAAAGACAAAAACCTCCAGGGGTTAATGGGTTAACCATGTGATGGCTGTGAGAGGTGTGTGAATTTTGGGCTCACCACAGAGATATTTGCAATTGCAAGAGCAGGAAAAATCAATATACAAATAATCTAATTACAAGGCCATTTTTATATGTTTGCCACAAGGCAGAACTTACATTGTAGTGATGTTTGACCATTTTTAAAGTCATCTTTTGTTTGTGCACAATAACTATAGTTTATATCATCTGTCTTTTCCAAATGTTGGAGATGGCTTGCAATCCAAGTATTAAGAAATATCCTTTTGATATGGGGGTTTAAAGGTAACATACATTGAAGGCTTAAGTTTGGGATAAAAAAGAAGTCTGCTGATTTTTGGGATTTAAAAAGTTTGAGATCATGGTCACGTCACAGTCAAACATGTAATAAAAAGTCAAACATGTAACTGGTATGAGGTCACAACCCCATGATTATGGTACAGTGTAGCTATGGCAACATAAAAAGCCATGATCCATTCTACTTTGAAATTTTGTTTATACATTTTAAATTTTAAGTTGACATAATTTATGGTTGAAGAGTAAAGAAGGTGAAGGTTATAGTTAGGCCAGGAAAAAAACTATTAAATAAAGAGCATACCCATAATTTTAGTAGTTTAGGGGGTCTGTCAATAGTTGTAATCGGCTTCAGCTTCAGGCTAGCGATTCGTGTTTACTTTTTGAAGTTCTGTCTACATTTTGCTTCACCTTATATTTACTGTTAAAGGTCCTTAAGCTTCATTTTTATTTTTTTTTAGTTTATTTTAATACTTGTTAATACTTGTACAACTCTAACCGTATCTGGTATCTGCAGCTATAATAGTTTTGCTGATAGCAATTTCACTGCAAAGGAACTTCCATGTTTGTGTTTTCCAGGTCTATACCATCAGCAGAATTTGATAGTACAGGTCATATAATAGACACTTGTATGCTCGAGTTTGGTTATTTCTCAGATGTAAAGATGGTAATTTAATTTAATTTAGGAACCAGCACTCATTCAATCAGAAATGGATTTCATTGCAAATTTAAATTGATAACTTTGTAATTTGTCAGCACAAATCGGCATTGCCTGTTTTCATCGGGAATAGAAAGAAATTATCAATTCATAAAGTATTCATCAATTTATTGATGTACATTCAGCACACTGACACATGCACTTTCTGGTGTAGTCTGAAGTCATAATATTAATCTAATAATTCTATTAACCATAATAACGATGCCCTCAAAGCAGCTGTTGACAAGGCAATTTAATTGGAAGGTTTTCATGATGATGATGAACAGAACAGGTCAGATTGGTCAGACTGCTGCTGTTGAAATCATCAAGTTACTGATGCTTAGACTTAATGATAAATCTTTATGTAACATTTGATGTGTTAGTCCTCATTCTGTATATGTGTCCTGAAGAAATAACCTGCTTCTTTCAGACAGCGGTCACTTCATCGTTTCATTAATATAACATTAATATACAAAAGAAAATTAAGTGACATTATTCCTACACTACAGATAAAATTGGAGATCTATATGATAGAATTATATTTTTTTAAAAAAAAATTACTCTTTACCTACAAATTAGTTTCCAAAACAAATTTAGTATGAACATGCTTACATTATCATTCTTGTTTTTAGTGCTGTGTTTGAATATTTCATACCAAAAACTGCAAACGTTTGGCCTCTTTGAATTTGTTTTAGGTCTTTTCAGATTTTTCTGAATGAGACCCCTGCACCAGATGGTAACCACTTCTGATAATTGTCATTTGCCAAACACCAGTTTATAGGTAGAAAAAATTGCAACCATTTAGTTTGCAACTAGGACTTCTACATAATGCATATGATGGCTTTTGCAATCTGATCCCTATGGTCGCCATAGTAAAGGAATGGTGGTGAGAATTAGGGGCAGGTTTAAGAATATGCAATGAAAAACATGGGGATTTGCAATGGTGAGCCTTTAGAGTTTATCTAGTCAGTTTTCAATTATGTGCATACTTGTACAAAACTTCACTGCAATACATTATTTGGCATGTGGTTTAGTGCCAACAAAAATTGAAGTATGGAATTATGGTGGAAGGTTTTGTAGATTGCTATAAAGGGTTCATTATTTCCATTGTACAACCTTGGATGTTTTTAAGGAGATTGAGGTCAGTCAGGTAAAACAATTTACCATATATACACACTTGTAAGTCTTAACTGGCAGATCTGGGTCTCTGTTTTTTATTAGGACATATCAGTAGAGCTAGTAACCTAATCCTTGATCTGTTGCATGTTTGGGTCTATGTTGCATATTTAGGTCTATGTTGCATATTTGGGTCTATGTTGCATATTTTGGGTCTTTGTTGCATATTTTGGGTCTATGTTGCATATTTGGGTCTATGAAGCATATTTGGGTCTTTGTTGCATATTTGGGTCTTTGTTGCATATTTTGGGTCTATGTTGCATATTTGGGTCTTTGTTGCATATTTGGGGTCTATGTTGCATATTTGGGTCTTTGTTGCATATTTGGGTCTGTTGCATATTTTGGGTCTATGCTGTATATTTTGGGTCTATGTTGCATATTTGGGTCTTTGTTGCATATTTTGGGTCTATATTGCATATTTGGGTCTATGTTACATATTTGGGTCTTTGTTGCATATTTTGGGTCTATGTTGCATATTTGGGTCTATGTTGCATATTTGGGTCTTTGTTGCATATTTTGGGTCTATGTTGTATATTTTGGGTCTATGTTGCATATTTGAGTCTATGTTGCATATTTGGGTCTATGTTGCATATTCGGGTCTATGTTGCATATTTGGATCTATGTTGAATATTTTGGGTTTGTGTTTGCATATTTTGGGTCTGTGTTTATATATTTAGGTCTGTGTTGCATATTTTGGGTCTATGTTGCATATTTGGGTCTATGTTGCATATTTTGGGTCTGTGTTTGCATATTTTGGGTCTGTGTTTGCATATTTTGAGTATGCTTGCATATTTTGGGTCTGTGTTTGCATATTTTGTGTCTGTTTGCATATTTTGGGTCTATGTTGCATATTTTGGGTCTATGTTGCATATTTTGGGTCTATGTTGCATATTTGGGTTTATGTTGCATATTTGGGTCTATGTTGCATATTTTGGGTCTATGTTGCATATTTTGGGTCTGTGTTTGCATATTTTGGGTCTGTGTTTGCATATTTTGGGTCTATGTTGCATATTTGGGTCCATGTTTGCAGTAGAGCTGGTGCCCTAACCCTGGATCTGTTGCATATTTGGGTCTATATTTGCAGTTACACAAGACTTACATATGTTTCTTCCTCCTGAAGAATGATGTTACAGATCATTGGTACTTTTCTGTTGAGTGTAACAGCAGCAGGTGGTTGAGTGTCCATAGGAGGATCAATGTGGTAGATTTAATAGAAGTAATTGTATATACACATTTATAGGTTAAGTCCAGTGGCAGACTCACAGACCCAGATATTCATTCAAGTAATGTACTACCAGCAGATCTAGTTTTATGCATTTTGTTAGGAGTAATTAAATCATATTCTCATCATTTGTGTGTGTGTGTGTGTGTGTGTGTGTGTGTGTGTGTATTTGTATCTACTTGCTAGAAATTATGACTGCATAACTGACAGAACATAGAGATTCGGACTGTTGGTAATGGGATCATCTGTGGAAGCCATCTGGATAGTTTCATGCCAGTTCTGTTGGCTCTGTGTATGGATGTACCATATGGAATGTATAAATCAATTGTTGTCCCTTTCAAGTATCTTGCACCACATTTTCACAGTACATGTTGCTGTCACTTTTGAAAAAAAACAAAAAAAACATGTAAAGTATTAAACTTGTTTGACATATATCTGTTAATCTACCAAAGTATTGGTCTTTCAGTGGTCATTGTGTTGGACTTTTGATCACTTTACTTCAGTTGCCTTAGCATGAAATAACCTTTTTGTGTTACTGTGTCATAACGAGCATCAACCAGACCAATAGTTTAACAGGGTGTTCATCTTGGTTGTACACCCTTCCCTTATTTTTTCAAAATTGTGCATCTGGAGTTAATAATATTAATATTGCCCATTAGTAAAAAAAAAAAAATAGCCTAACAATAATTTACAAAATGTGTAACAAAATCTGACAGCACTGGGAGTTAACTGCATTTACTGTGTATTCAAAATGAGAACATGACCCAATTTAAATTTGAGTGAAAGTGTTAAATGGTGACAAACTCAAGGCTATGAACATTTTCAACATAGGAGAAAGTACATCACATTTAAACTTGTCTGATATGTTAATACCAACCACAAGAGAAACAGATGACTAGGTTTGTTTGCTATCATCATGCATACATTTTTTGGAGCATGATAGCTAGAAATATGTTATTTTTATTCTGTTTTTGTACCATTGTATTCCATGGTAAATAAAGCAGGATATGGAAAAGTTCAGTATTTATAAGGAATATACTCTTTGAAAGTAGTTCTTGAAAACTTGTTGCAGTGTGCTTTGAAAAAATGTTAATAGAAGGCTGTACTGACTCTGAGGCAAGTACAAGGCTGTACTACAGGGGTCAGCAATCTATTTTACATAGTGTGTCACTTTTTTCTGGATCAATTACAAAATGAACGAATGCTTGCCACCAGTAAGAGAGTAACACTTAAAGTTTAGATTTTTGGCTGCCATTCACATGCCACACAAACCTCGATGTTAATAAACTCTGAGGTAGGTTTTATACCACATCTACATTATAAAATTAGTCAAATGAACAAATATTGAAGTCCCAATTACTCTATTGCACAAATTGTCATCCTTATTGCCCTTAATATTTAAAAGTTTCTTTGCTCCCAATGGGGTTTTACTGTTTGAGTCCACGTTAGTTTTATAATTTGTGCATTTGTATAACATACTACCCCTCTCTCATTTTCCTGTTATTTTATGCATTTCATCTCATAAAATTAGCACAGATTGGTCTCATTCTACTAAATTCTGCTTTTACAGAAATTGTGATGACACCATCAAAGAAAGGCAAAGCCACTCACATTCGGATAGAGAGACAGAAAAAGAAGGTGTTAGATTTGGACGAAAAAGTGGCTCATGTTGGTGGTGGACAGAACAAAGGTCTTGTCATACAGAAGCAGCAGGATACAGGTAAATTTACTTTGTCCAGTACAGGGATGCCATCTTGATGCCAGCTATTGCCATATTTACTCTTTTATAAAAAAATTCTGGTTCAGCGGCAGAGAAAATAAACTCCTGATATGCTGCTATATAATGCACTGGCAGATTAAGGTGTTTTGTTTGTTTTACTGATTAGTCTTAACAAACAAACCCAGATATGCTGGTACATTATGCACAGTGGTCAAAGAAAATTTTGTTTTAGACACAGGCCAGGGCTGGTTACTATAAAGAAAAATTCATAAGTCCAGACTCAAATTCAACAAGCCTGGACTACAATTAAACCCTCTCTCCTTTATGGGTAACTCTTTATCGACACAACTAACTTTGCAATTACAACTGTGTGCTTATTATTGTCTTTCTTTCGATCTATTCCATTGCTAAAACCATCCTGAAAAGCATTGGTTGATTAATATAGAAGTGAAATGATCCATCAATATATCGATGCATCTATACTTTTGCTGATGTTATTTTAGTCTTCAGCAGTCATGAATAATTATTATTAGTTGCCTTGTTATTCAGTAAAATTTATAATCCATCTGAAAGAGTATTTGCAGTCACAGTCACTCATGCTTATTAGCAAAAATGAAGATTATTATTTGAGAATACCCACTCACCATCAACAAGTTAACACAAAGGTTTGTAATTCCCCTTTCCCGTTTCATGCTAATTATCTGAACCCAGAAGTATATTCAGCATATAATACTCATTCCAAACATGTTCTACATATATAATAAAGTACTTTACACATGTATAATAAAACACTTTACTCATCATTTAATAAGCACTTACTTGCATGCAAAGTTTATGCATTGAATTATATCTTGAATCCTTTGGTTGATTTGAAGGCAACACTACCTGTGTGTTGTACATTGAAATATGTTACATTGAATTCTCATTTGTGGTTATTGCTTGTTCCGCTCCAGGGTTAGGAATAACCACCAATCAAAAATCAATATAGCTTATTCTCTGTTTGACACACAGAAAGTATTGGCAGAGAAAAAGAGAGACTTCGCAGGAAAGTTATTAGATATGTCATATCCTTAAGTGGAGATGCTATCAAGATGTGCCATTGCACGAATTGTGCAGATTTGTATGGATTCAAGCTTGGAGAACAACGAAAAATGAAAACTCTTGCAAATTTGTTGAAAGTCCCACATATGAAAATGTGCTTGGAGAAGTATACAATTTTTATTAACCAATCTTGTCAAGATATCTGTTTTTCAGGTCACAACTGTTCCATGTCTGGGTTCTTCAAACACGACATAATTGGTTGCAAAACTAAATTTGATTAGAACATGTACAGGAATAAAAATTGTTGTTGTTTGAACCATTCATGAAGAAAGTTTTACAAATGCGTGTGTCAAATATGTGCTTCCTAGAACACCCAAAATGTCTTATTCATTATTATTGTGATTTCATTACAATTTGATATGGCAAATACGGCTGATGATAGTGATGATGACAATTCTTTGTAAAGTTTTGGATTATTGGAGCTGAAAAAGCTTAAATGCGCCACCAAAGTGTGATTATGGGCCCAAAATCGTGTTTAATACAAGTCAGATGTATATGCTGGATTTACAAAAAAAAATAGATGGCATTATGTGTTATTTTGAAGTTAAATGTACAAAGAGCAGAATACTGAGCCTAATTAAATCACAATTTAAAAGTAGAATTCAATTTTCATTGTTTTAATTAATGAAATTCGCCCTGTGGATCATGTGCTACAATACATGTATCCATATCATAGTTAAGATACATTGAATAAAATAAGGCTTACAAAATGCAATTAAGAAATAAAGATATTTATTTTAATACTGCTGTATGCACAAGCATTGATTGACTAAATATCATTATACAGCATTATGGAACAGATAAGAAATTTGGCATAGTAGTCAAAAAACTACTAGTTTAGCAAAGGATTTTTATGTCTGTGAAAAATCCTTTTTTGGAGCAGATGTATCCAAAGATTATCTGTGATATTTGCAAAATTGTACATAATAGTCACAAATCAGTTATTTATATACCCCTTTTCAGAATAAGCTCAGAACATGAATACTGATACAAAGAGTGTGCTGAATTAATTAACAAATAATTGCTTATAAACACTAGAGGTGACATCTGTCAAAAATGGTTGATTTCATTAGAGCAGTAAGAAAGTGGAACGGTAAGAAAGAGAGACAGATATTGAAGTTTAGATAAATATTGACCTCTGACCATTTTTCCTCCCTGTCCTTTGTCTTAAGGGGGCAGGTCTCCCTTAAAATAAAAGCCTGTCATCATCTCTCCTTAAATTGTACATGGATAAAAGATTTGGAATTTCTCTTTTTTTATGCCTAGATAGTTAACCATTGAAGGAAAATGCTGATGGAATAAATGAATTTAGCATAAATGAGTGATGGGGCAGATTTCAAACTGCTCAAGTTGTGTAAATTAAAAAAAATGTAGAAGAGGTCTGAGTGTAATCAATAGTTTTCCTTCTTCACTAAAAAATACAATTATCTATGGCTGCAGCAGTCTTTTGCTTCTGCAGGAAATAAAATGTAATATATCTTTTATGGTATTCAACCTTATTCCCATGACTGGATTTGTTCTAGGTGTGATTTTCTTTGCATGAGGAAATCATATTATTATGCTTAAAGGTAACATCGTAATGTCTTCCAAGTGTAACTGTGACATGAAATTGGTGGTAATAATGTTTTCAAATCATTCATGTTAAATTGAGAGTCACCATTAAATGCCCTAAAACATTGATAAAACTAACTGCAATTAACAGGTGGTCTGTTTGAAAGCATTGTTGATATCTTCTCATCAATGAGAATTGCATGTAAATTTTAATCTCTCTATTAATATTTGTTATCTTAATCTTGTTACAACCATAATTAGTAATTAGGGGTGAAATGATACACCTGTGACATCTATCAATATGATTCACAATATGCAGCCAGCAGTATGATACATATTGGTACATATGAACCTGATGGTATTTCCATCTTTAGAAGGTAAATGGTGCCCTTTCATATATGCTGACAGTCAAGGTTGTATTTCCAATATGCAGATTGCAGACACACATATAGTACAATAATTTCAAACCAGGGAACTGTCAGTGGTTCCAAACCAGGGAATAAAATATTAATAGTTCCAAACCTCTAATTTTGATCTTGCAGCAAAGTCAACAATTTTATTATTTTTCCATCCTGGTGCCACAGTAACCCATTTATATCTGCCAGAATCTTGAAATGTTGTTTTGATCAGCCAGGTTAGATAGGGAAACTTTCAGTATGACCTTCATATATATCTTGATAAACTGATGTTGGATTCATATACTTTTTGAAATGTTGTTTTGACCAGCCAGGTTAGATAGGGAAACTTTCAGTATGACCTTCATATATATCTTGATAAACTGATGTTGGATTCATATGCTCTTGAAATGTTGTTTTGACCAGCCAGGTTAGATAGGGAAACTTTCAGTATGACCTTCATATATATCTTGATAAACTGATGTTGGATTCATGTGCTTGTTACAGGGATTTGAATGTAGGAACTGTTTTGTTTAATATGCAAGGACTTGAATGTATGCAAGATTAGTGTCATCGTTTCTCACTGTACATGTATATAATTTTCAGCTTGGACAGTTCAAGTACCCAAAAGGTCCAATGATAAAATGGAGAGGAAGCTGGAGGGAAAACCATAAGATTTATGGATGGAAGCAAAGCTAGTTTTACGCCATATAAAGCTAAATAACTTATTTACAAGATTTTAATTAGATGGATTTATTTCAGATGATGTGGATGCTAAACCTCAGGTCCAACTGGGGTTTAACTGTTTCTTGGTGGATCAAAAAACAGGGCAACATGTAGTGGTGAGTACTGTACTATTCCATGTAAACAAATGCCTATTACTGTAATATTCTTTGTACACAAATTCCAATAACTGTAATGTTCATTGCACATAAATGCCTATTACATGGCTGGAAACAATGCTAAATTCTTCTTCATGTATGTTACCTGATTGTAATATGTTAAATATGTTAGAAAAATGTCACCCTCCTACCATATTCATCAGAAGGCCACATTTGATAGAAACATTGATTAGGTTTGGCAACAGTGGTGCTAAAAGGTTTTCTGCTTGCTTAAAAGGAAGTTCGATGAAGGTCGTTTCACCTTGGTTATAAGAATATTGATGCCAAACCCAGTAGTGATCAGTTAGTACTTCCACTCTTGCTAAAGGACATGCTTTTTATGATAACCTTGCAAAATCCAGTTAAACCTTTCCACAGTTGGAGCAAGTTACTTCCCATCAGGAAAGTATTTTTCACCAGTTTTTCTGCCTGTCTCGCATTAATTTTTATTTCAGACAAGTATTTATCACCCCATTTGTTGACTTCATCAAACGCTACAGTAGGTCTGAAAATATCCTAAATATATCTTCTTGCTCAGAAACAAATTTTCATAAACTTGATTAGAAATCTCATATTTTTCCACCACAGGTCTGTTCATTGGAAACAGCAACAACAACTTGGAGAAAAGCCCGATCAAAACCAAGCACATATTTGTGGATGATACAGTGACCACTTGTAGGTGGCACAATGTATCAAACCTTGCTGAATTGCTAGCTTTCTTGAATATCCTGAACTGAGTCACATACCATAACTGTTAGTATCTGTTGATAGTGATGCCATATTTCAGCATGCTCAGGAAAACTAACCTTTGTGCAAGTTTTGCAAAGAATAATTGAAAGAAAATAAGATTTTATAATTGTACTTTTGGAGCAAAGGTGCATAATAACATTGTAGAATGTGTTTTAAGCATTGTGAATTTGAACAATGCTTTTATACAGTATGCACAGATTATACAGTATGCACAGATTGTATGGATTATTTTTCACTTATGCTGGTGTAGTTGTCACCTAATTACACCCCACTTCATAGTGTAATATATGTATGACGAGCAGGATTATCATTTTGTTTTTGTTGCTGTGACATCACATTGATGTTCTTGTTAGAGTACATGCAAATTGGATTCATTATGCTGCTTACACTTTGCTGAAGAGGGATGCTGAACATACTTAGTGACAATATACTGGTGTAATATACATGAAAAGAAAAGTGAGGTTATGATGATACAATTGCAGTATTATGCTTTGTGTCACAAAACAGGTTTACTTGCAAGACCTAGCTCTAATTACTGTGCTGTGTCATGATACAGGCTTACTGGCATGACCTTGCTTTAATCTCTATGATGTGTCATGATACTGGCTTACTGGTATGACCTTGCTCTAATCTCAATGCTGTGTCATGATACAGGCTTACTGACAAGATCTAGTTCTAATCTGAATGCAGTGTCATGATACAGGCTTACTGACAAGATCTAGTTCTAATCTGAATGCAGTGTCATGATACTGGCTTACTGGCATGACCTTGCTCTAATCTGAATGCAGTGTCATGATACTGGCTTACTGACAAGATCTAGTTCTAATCTGAATGCAGTGTCATGATACAGGCTTACTGGCATGACCTTGCTCTAATCTGAATGCTGTGTCATGATACAGGCTTACTGGTAGACCTTGCTCTAATCTCAATGCTGTGTCATGATACAGGCTTACTGGTAGACCTTGCTCTAATCTCAATGCTGTGTCATGATACTGGCTTACTGGCATGACCTTGCTCTAATCTCAATGCTGTGTCATGATACTGGCTTACTGGCATGACCTTGCTCTAATCTCAATGCTGTGTCATGATACAGGCTTACTGGTGAGACCTGGTTCTAATCTCAATGCTCTGTCATGATACAGACTTACTGGCAAGACCTAGTTCTAATCTCAGTGCTGTGTCATGATACAGGCTTAATGGCATGACCTTGCTCTAATCTCAATGCAGTGTCATGATACAGGCTTATTGGCAAGACTTAGTTCTAATCTGAATGCTGTGTCATGATACAGGCTTACTGGCAAGACCTAGTTCAAATCTAAATGCTGTGTCATGATACAGGCTTACTGGCATGACCTAGCTCTAATCTCAATGCTTTGTCATGATTCTGGCTTACTGGCATGACCTTGCTCTAATCTTAATGCTTTTTCATGATACTGGCTTACTGGCATGACCTTGCTCTAATCTCAATGCTTTGTCATGATACAGGCTTACTGGCATGACCTAGTTCTAATCTCAATGCTTTGTCATGATACAGGCTTACTGGCATGACCTAGTTCTAATCTCAATGCTTTGTCATGATACTGGCTTACTGGCATGACCTTGCTCTAATCTCAATGCTGTGTCATAATACAGCTTTACTGGCGAGACCTGGTTCTAATCTCAATGCTCTGTCATGATACAGACTTACTGGCAAGACCTAGTTCTAATCTCAGTGCTGTGTCATGATACAGGCTTAATGGCATGACCTTGCTCTAATCTCAATGCAGTGTCATGATACAGGCTTATTGGCAAGACTTAGTTCTAATCTGAATGCTGTGTCATGATACAGGCTTACTGGCAAGACCTAGTTCAAATCTAAATGCTGTGTCATGATACAGGCCTACTGGCATGACCTAGCTCTAATCTCAATGCTTTGTCATGATTCTGGCTTACTGGCATGACATTGTTCTAATCTCAATGCTTTTTCATGATACTGGCTTACTGGCATGACCTTGCTCTAATCTCAATGCTTTGTCATGATACAGGCTTACTGGCATGACCTTGCTCTAATCTCAATGCTTTGTCATGATACAGGCTTACTGGTAGACCTTGCTCTAATCTCAATGCTGAGTCATGATACTGGCTTACTGGCATGACCTTGCTCTAATCTCAATGCTGTGTCATGATACTGGCTTACTGGCATGACCTTGCTCTAATCTCAATGCTGTGTCATAATACAGCTTTACTGGCGAGACCTGGTTCTAATCTCAATGCTCTATCATGATACAGACTTACTGGCAAGACCTAGTTCTAATCTCAATGCTGTGTCATGATACAGGTTTAATGGCATGACCTTGCTCTAATCTCAATGTTTTGTCATGATACAAGCTTATTGGCAAGACTTAGTTGTAATCTGAATGCTGTGTCATAATAGAGGCTTACTGGCAAGACCTAGTTCAAATCTGAATGCTGTGTCATGATACAGGCTTACTAGCATGACCTAGTTCTAATCTCAATGCTTTGTCATGATTCTGGCTTACTGGCATGACCTAGCTCTAATCTCAATGCTTTGTCATGATACTGGCTTACTGGCATGACCTTGCTCTAATCTCAATGCTTTGTCATGATACAGGCTTAATGTCATCACCTAGTTCTAATCTCAATGCTTTGTCATGATACTGGCTTACTGGCATGACCTTGCTCTAATCTCAATGCTTTGTCATGATACAGGCTTACTGGCATGACCTAGTTCTAATCTCAATGCTTTGTCATGATACTGGCTTACTGGCATGATCTTGTTCTAATCTCAATGCTTTGTCATGATACTGGCTTACTGGCATGATCTTGTTCTAATCTCAATGCTTTGTCATGATACTGGCTTACTGGCATGACCTTGTTGTAATCTCAATGCTTTGTCATGATACTGGCTTACTAGCATGACCTAGTTCTAATCTCAATGCTTTGTCATGATACTGGCTTACTGGCATGACCTTGCTCTAATCTCAATGCTTTGTCATGATACAGGCTTACTGGCATGACCTAGTTCTAATCTCAATGCTTTGTCATGATACAGGCTTACTGGCATGACCTAGTTCTAATCTCAATGCTTTGTCATGATACTGGCTTACTGGCATGACCTTGCTCTAATCTCAATGCTGTGTCATAATACAGCTTTACTGGCGAGACCTGGTTCTAATCTCAATGCTCTATCATGATACAGACTTACTGGGAAGACCTAGTTCTAATCTCAATGCTGTGTCATGATACAGGTTTAATGGCATGACCTTGCTCTAATCTCAATGCAGTGTCATGATACAAGCTTATTGGCAAGACTTAGTTGTAATCTGAATGCTGTGTCATGATAGAGGCTTACTGGCAAGACCTAGTTCAAATCTGAATGCTGTGTCATGATACAGGCTTACTGGCATGACCTAGTTCTAATGTCAATGCTTTGTCATGATTCTGGCTTACTGGCATGACCTAGCTCTAATCTCAATGCTTTGTCATGATACTGGCTTACTGGCATGACCTTGCTCTAATCTCAATGCTTTGTCATGATACAGGCTTATTGTCATGACCTAGTTCTAATCTCAATGCTTTGTCATGATACTGGCTTACTGGCATGACCTAGCTCTAATCTCAATGCTTTGTCATGATACAGGCTTACTGGCATGACCTAGTTCTAATCTCAATGCTTTGTCATGATACTGGCTTACTGGCATGATCTTGTTCTAATCTCAATGCTTTGTCATGATACTGGCTTACTGGCATGACCTTGTTGTAATCTCAATGCTTTGTCATGATACAGGCTTACTGGCATGACCTAGTTCTAATCTCAATGCTTTGTCATGATACTGGCTTACTGGCATGATCTTGTTCTAATCTCAATGCTTTGTCATGATACTGGCTTACTGGCATGACCTTGTTGTAATCTCAATGCTTTGTCATGATACAGGCTTACTGGCATGACCTAGTTCTAATCTCAATGCTTTGTCATGATACTGGCTTACTGGCATGACCTTGCTCTAATCTCAATGCTTTGTCATGATACAGGCTTACTGGCATGACCTTGCTCTAATCTCAATGCTTTGTCATGATACAGGCTTACTGGCATGACCTTGCTCTAATCTCAATGCTTTGTCATGATACAGGCTTACTGGCATGACCTAGTTCTAATCTCAATGCTTTGTCATGATACTGGCTTACTGGCATGACCTTGTTGTAATCTCAATGCTTTGTCATGATACAGGCTTACTGGCATGACCTTGTTCTAATCTCAATGCTTTGTCATGATACTGGCTTACTGGCATGACCTAGCTCTAATCTCAATGCTTTGTCATGATACAGGCTTACTGGCATGACCTTGCTCTAATCTCAATGCTTTGTCATGATACTGGCTTACTGGCATGACCTTGCTTTAATCTCTATGCTGTGTCATGATACAGGCATACTGGCATGACCTTTCTCTAATCACTATAGATTTTGCGATACAGGCATATTGGCAAGATCTAGTTTTAAGCATCATGTGATGTGCCATGATGCAAGCTTGTGTTTCACGATAGTGTTCTAGCTTTAATCAATGCTGTTTATCATGATATAGATTTGCTGTTAAGACATAGCTAAAACCACCAAACTGTGTTTCATGATACAGAGTCTATCTCTAATGACTGCTGTTTGTCATTATACAGGTTTACTGGCAAGACCTGGGTCTAATCACTTTAGTGTGTATCATGATAAAGGTTTGTAGGCTAGAACCAATACTAACCACTGTTCTCTGTATCATTACAGGCATACAGACTCATCCTTTCTCTAAACCACTTTACTTTGTGTCGTGATGAAAGATTGCAGACAAAACCTAGCTTTGCTGGCAAGACCATGCTCTAACCACTATATTCCATGTCATTGGAAAATATTAAAACCATTTTCATTTTATCATTGTAGCTGCATAGATACTGCTGTGCTACAATTTGATAGTAGGTATCAACAAAAGGAATTTTTCTCAAAATTGAGCTGTATAGTATATTATTTTTCATTGTTGTAGAAATGCACACATGGATAAATCATTACCAAAAAAGTAAAGTTATTTTGAAAAAGTATTAATGCTATGTGCCATGGAAATTGAATTAGTTTTCTGTTCTCTGCCAAAGATATACAGTGCAAGTTGTTTCCCTTGCATGAGATAATGGCCAAGTCAGGCTTGTCTTCCTGACCACTTGTAATTATCTCATTGGTTTATTGGATGATGTTTCATGATGGCTAATCCATTGACTGACATTTGATAATAATTATGTTATCTCATTGGTTTATTGGGTGGTGATTTATAATGGCTAATCCACTGACTGATGTTTGATAATCTTCCAATTTTTTCATTGGTTTATTGGATGGTTCTTGGTAGCTGATCCATTTACTGACATTTGAAAAGCTTCCAGACACTTTTGAGTCTTAAAACAAACTCCAAGTTAACCATTCTGGTAGCTCCATTTTTCCAGGTAAAAGACATAGTGGACCCTGACAGAACAAATATGATCTGAAAACTTTTTAAAAAATCCTTTGAAAATGTTTTGTTGTATTGACAGGAAAGTAGAAAACTGAAGTTCTGGTATGTGGAAACTGCTGACTATCTGGACCAGGTGACAACAGCTTTCAATTTCTTCAGGGAGCTTCTCAAACCTGAAAACTTTCCTAAAGGTAAAAATTAAAAGGCTAGTTGCAAATCTTTTAATCAAGTTATAAATAAAAAAAACAAGACAGAAATTTAGAGCCAACAAATGCAGAAAATAATACATAAAGGATCTAACATGTGGGTCAGCAACTTACGGTACACATGCACAAGGTGGCATGTAAAATGGTTTTGAAAGGCAGCCAGAAATCTTGATTTTAACAGTGTTACTCTCTTACTGGTGGCACACTCTTGTTCATGTTATAATTAATCTGGAAAGAAGTGGTGCGTTATGTAAAATAAGTTGCCAACCCCTGATCTAACATAGATGCATATTTCATACAAGATTGTTCAAGTAATTCCTCTAGTGTCAGATGAAATAAGCAAAATCATGAGATATAGTACATCACATTATAAGTACAATTTTTTTTATAAATGTCCTGAATAATTTTACATTCAGGTGCCTTGCATTTATTCCAAAACAAAATCTTGATATCAGTTACCTGGACTTGTATAGTAAAAAAGCATTCCAAGTGTTTCAAGAAAGAATGAATGTAGGATGGGAGGAATACATTTTTTATTCATGAGGTTTTGCAAGGAAATCAAGGCACTTGTTTTGATCTCTGTCTAGACTGTTATCTTTCCTCAGCCTATAGTTCATTTACATATACTGAAACACAATTTTACTAAATCTATATATTTTTCATTTGATTCATAATTGCATTTCTTTAGTCATTTTTCTTATGGTGTCAGAAACTGCTTTCAGACTTTGCATTTATCACTTTCATCTGTGATTTCCTTTCTGCTTCCACTTATTTGGAGTGATATTGGAAATTCATTTACTCAAGTAAAATTTTTAGGCTTTGATGCTATTACTATAAATAGAGAGTTTTTCTATCTTGTAATATAAAAAGTGTATATTCATGACAGCACTGAATTCATGATCAAATATAACTGCAGCTGCAGGAAGTGAAAAAATGTGGTTTTATTATATTTGACAATGAATTGTTTATCATTTTGTTTTATTCAATAAAGATTGTACAAATGCAACACTTGTGATGTCGTCACGTTAATCATCATTGCTTTTTATGTTTGCATAGATGAGAATACT
Organism: Potamilus streckersoni; assembly: GCA_016746295.1. NCBI lineage: Eukaryota > Metazoa > Mollusca > Bivalvia > Unionida > Unionidae > Potamilus > Potamilus streckersoni. Next base: position 1,413,529 of record JAEAOA010001337.1, read on the forward strand.
GTCACGGTTGCAAGAGAGGAAAAATTACCAGCGTAAATAACCTGATCAAGGATTTTCATTAGAAACTGAAAATTTGGCAGCAGCTTGAACATAATAAATGTTCAAATCCAGGCTCAAACAATTTTGATTTAACCATTTGCCCATCAGGACAAGTAACTTTGAAATTGTACACATAATCCATAAATTTTACTCATCATATACCTGTAATTTTGATGACTTCATTTTAGCTATTGTTTGAATGATTTGACAACCTCAGGATGTTGGAGGTGTTTTTATGCTCAAGACATTGTACAAGCTTTTGAATTTTATTATAAAATTTCAATGATTCTTTCATAAATGCACCCCTTAAACACACAACTAAGGATGAAGTTGAGTCTTAAATTGATGAATATAGAAAAAACTATACTGGCAGTTCATAGTCTGTTTGAGGTTCTCATTTGAAAAATCTTCAAATTCAATATAACTGCCATCATCATCATCATCATCATCATCATCCATGGTGTGTTAACAGTTCTTCATTGCATTGCATAACATAATGATATACTGAACTATCACAATTAAAATTGACAATATTAGGGGTTTCACTGTGAGAGCTATCAAATACATAAACCTTATATTTTGAGAGTTGGTGGTATCTTAATTGTACTGAAACATGGATTTATTTTTTGGGTTGCTGAATTGTCTAAGGTGCTTTTCTTTATATATAACTGACATCTCACCTCTTTCTTGTGGATTTGAGTCCATCATGGGTAGATGAAAAAACTTGCCATTCTTTTTAGTGAGTCAGTGTTTCTTTCAGGGATTTTCCTGGATTCTTCCACTAAAAATACTGGTTGACATGTATAGCCTAACTTTGGTGAAAAAGGGTGATAAACTTGTAACACAAAACAAGTCCACATTAGGATTTAGACTGTAGACAATGAAATCTAAAAACCATAAATTCCTGTTTTATCTCATTAAGAAAAACACCAAAGAATTGATGATTAGTAAATTCAGAGGAATTGTGCAGCAAAACAAAAATAAAGTGTAAGGTTGGCATAGGTCATCATTTAACCTCTGTGATTTCACCCTAAGTCTTACTGAAGTGACCCATAAATTATGAAAATCATTGCGGCAAAATCTTGGAAACTCGTTTGTTTTAGCTGGATCTGGGTTCAGAATAGGTTCAGTGCAGTTCATCAGAATCTTGGGAAGAAAGAATGAAAGGAAACAACTCTGTTTATTGGACATTGTGTTGTGTTCGCTTGAATGTGTATCATGGTACCAAAAAACTCCAAAACAATATAAAAGCGAAAGGTTATGTAAACTTATGAAATTGAACAAGAAGTCTTTTAGCTCCATGGGGTTTGTAAATGGAATTGCAGAAACTGTACTGGAGGAAATTAAGGTCTTATTGTACTTTACAGTTATATTGGACATAATATTTGCCTTTACTGCATTTCTTTCATGTCCATGCCTGAACTGTTTAAATGCATGTTTCCACATAAGCAGTAGCAATACATAAAGTTTCATCACACCTTGGTTAAAAAATTGGTTTATCTTACAGAAAATGTTGACTGCCTTACTGAGAAGGTCTTGTTAGCGTTGGCAGGTCTAGATTGGTACATGTAAATTCAAAGGAATTGTAAAAAAAAAATGCAAAATTAGCTTTCTTGGCAGCAGTGTGTGCCATGGATTATTATGTTATCCTTTATTCTGTGCCATAGATTATTGTTATTGTTCTTCATTCTGTGTCATGTATTAATGGTATTATCCTTTGTTGTGTGTCAGGGATTATTGGTATTTGTTATCCTGAGTTGTTTTTTCCATGAGTTAGTGGTATTTGTTATCCTTCAGTTAATTGACCATATCAATGGTTTAAAAATTTAACCGCCCCACCAAAACATTAAAAATATTTAAAGAGGAAAGAAAATGAAAGAGAATGACAGTAATGTTTATTTCAGAATCTTAACAGTTTAATCACACTAGCTCATAATACTGCTTATTTGTTTCTGTTTGCTTGTTGGGATAAGCAGTCTGAGGCTGGTATACAACTTCAGCCCTTTAGACATGATTTTTCTGCCATAAATACCTCCAAGTCTTACTTGGTTTGGACTTTTTTTTTCAGAAAAAAAAATGACTGCATTTGTAGACTCGATTTTAGCATTAAAATGAGTATATAGCTGAGGGTGGAAAAAGGAGTGGGAGATTATAAACATGGCAGTTTCTTTGAATATTGACATATTGTGTCGCTAATATATATATATATATATATATATATATATATATATATATATATATATATATTTTGTTTTGGTAGACTGACACAATATACAACCGAATATGAAATTTTTTTTTGTGTTCATTATCCACTTATGTATATGTTAAATAATGGCTTGTTTTATGTCATGGTAGCACATTGTTTTAGGCATTAACTTTATTTTTCATAGGTGGGTAGGGTGGATAAGAATATTTTTTCTTCCCAAGATTGGACATCAAACATGCAGAAAATATGGTATGTTTACATGGTGACATTTGTTTTATGCTGCATCACATTTTGTCCTAAGAAAATTATGATCTGATTATGTTACAGAACTGATAAATAGGATCCACATGTCATTATTAGAATCTAAGTATCATCGATAGAATCCATGTCATCAGCAGGATCCATATGTCATCAGTAAATCTGTCATCAATAGAATCCATATATCATCAGCAGGATCCATATGTCATCAGTAAATCTGTCATCAATAGAATCCATATATCAAGAAAATCCATGTCATCAATATAATCCATCTATCATCAACAGAATCCTTATCTTCAGCAGAATCCATATGTCATTGATAGACTATATAATGTCATCATTAGAATCCATATGTGATTTATATAATCTGTATGTGATGATAATTATATGTTTCAGATTATGTTGGCTTTATTAAGAAGTGCATGAAACTGATGCAGAAAATAGAATACAAGATGGCTCGTAAAATTTACCTGGAAGTTAAACAGCTAGAAGAGGATGAGGCACCACTCAGCCCTGGTATGTGTTTCACACTATCAGTATCACTATGGCAACGCTTCAAAAAATTTCACTGATGGGATGCATTTGCAGGCAAAGTTTTGAATACACCTTATCTCTAGCTGAAACAGGGTTAGAAAAATCAAGATATCTTCCACATTACACAAAACTTAAAAATTTTGTTTATAGTTTAATTTAAAATTGCTGCAATGAACATGAAATTTAACTTGCTCAAACATTTGTAAAAATAATTTCTGAACAGTTGGATAACAGTTTTCTACCTCTGACTTTCTGACCAGTTGAAGTTTATGCAAATTTGCACTGCAGTGTGTGTATTCAACAGGGTCAAAATGTTTTACATTGTTTACACGTTTTGCTCTAATGTAGTATATGTTTGGGGTTTTTTTTGTAATATTTCTCCAAATGTTTTCCGTTGTTGGATTTACAGTTAGAAGCAGCACAAAATATTTACTTGGCTATAGCCATTGTTTAAGAATTGTTTCTTTTGTTGATGGAAAATTTTGTTCTTAGTTTATTCATGAATTATGGTGTGAAAGTCCTGAAAGGAATTCAAAGCTTCAATTATTTTGCCTGCATTCTTGAAGATAAAAAAGCTGTAGTTTAGTTGCTATTTTTAAATCTGCTTTATACTCAGAACTATTTCTAATAATCAATGATTTAGTAATAAATATTTACTTGTACGTATACTTGAGTCAAACAAAATATAAAGGTAGTTTATAAAGTTTAATTTTGTTCCTGTCTATTATTCATAGACTCATACAATATGAGAAACTTAAAGATCTTTTAGAGACAGGTAATTATACAAAAGACTAGCAATTCATGCTAATAATTTAATTGGGAGTGCTTTCTTTGCAATCTTAAATACCTCTGTTTCACCTAATACCTCCATTGTGACAAAGTCAGTTGAATTAATGTGGTATTACATTTAGTTTTATGGGTGGAGCAGAGATGCCAACTTTTCCAATTTTAGTTCAGAGAACTAGTTCATTCTTCTAAAGAAAAAAAAATCCATTCTCTAATCAAAACAGGAAATATTCTGATATTTCTGTCAGGCAGACTTGCAAGAAAATGTTTGGCTTTTGTGACATAAAGCATCTGTCTTTTCTTTGTAATGTGTTCTCAATTAGAAAAAACAGCTGAGCCACATAGCACTTGGAAAGCCTATGATAATTATTTGTTGAATAATAATTCATGCATCTTAATTGGCCAAATTTAAATCTTTCAGCCTGTATTGGTTTTGTTCCTTCACTCACTTATTTGATTGAGTAAACTAGTTGTCTGCAGTCACTCACTTATTTGATTGAGTAAACTAGTTGTCTGCAGTCACTCACTTATTTGAGTAAACTAGTTGTCTGCAGGCCATTAACACTTGGATTTTTCTCAAAATTCTATCACCTGAGTTTGGACTAGAGAAAGTACAAACAGTGGCAAGTACACAGAAGAATTTCCTGGCATCACAAGATCTAGTCTTGGTGATAAGTTTGAATTTTGCATGTGATTTTGGACTGTCATTGAGATAGCTTGCAGTGGAAAGATAGATTTAGAGAGAAACACACACTGCAACATCAGAACATGAGCAATACACTTTCTCAAGAGTCGTGGTTGTTTTTGAAAGCTTGAAAGTTATTTTGGCAGAAAATGATCTGTCCATTATAAATGCAGATACGGATTTTTATAAACTTTTTTGTTGAAAATAAGCTACTGCTTGCCATTCCTGACAAAGCCAGTGCCATGTTTCACATGAGGTTTTCAGAATTGTCTATTGCCAGGAAATACAGTTATGCCAGAACAAAACCAGTGTAATTATTAAAGTATGTGTCTCATGTGACAGTCCATTTTATTGGCATTCTAGTGGGCAATATATTTATTTTGTTCTTCATAGATATTTTAATATTTGTAGTAATGGTCTACCTTTCCTTACATTTGAAAGATGATTAGGCGTAGTATTTTTTTAAAATAAAGTTAAGTTGCCACACAGAAGTGTCTAAAACTTGCATATTCAATAGGGACTTTTTTTTATAAAATAATTATAAATACACCAGAGTGTACCATATTCTGACCCCTACCTGCAATATTCCATTGCACTTATGCCATCAGCTATGCTTTGATTTTATATTTTAAAATGTTGGCAACTCTGGTGGATTACAGAGAAAATAATCCTTGAATTCTTTTCTTCACTTTTGTCTTTAACAGTTAAGGATCTAATAGCTTAGTTTATATTAAAAATGCAGACATTTTGAATGAGGATTTTCTATTTGCTTTTTAACAACATATCTAATTGCTCTTTAATGTTTGTATTCAGAATGTTGAAATTTGTAGGCAAATGTAATTATTTTCTTTTCTTTTTTTATCTTGATATACAATGATATTAAGAAAGAACCTAGAACATGATACACTGGTTGATAATATTTTATTTTTAAATTTTCATGACTGATATGGGTGGACATGAAATATTAATGTTCATAAGTTTATTTGATCACTGGTTTATGGCATGCTTTGACTTGGAAATCTTCATACTTTAACCAGTTTTTTTTCAGGAAAAATTTTACTGCAAAGAATGAGCCTCATGTGTTTTTGCATAAACAGATTTTTTTTAACAGCTGAAAGATTATAGGGTTGAAGCTGTCAAAGGGGTTAATAAGGAATTTACAGTTTTTATGTTTGTTATCAACAGTATGTCATTGAAAAAAACATCAATGCAAGTTTTTGACATAGATGTTTTGCTAAGTGTAAAAGGTATGAAATATACAGAGAGATAGCAAAGTAAAGTTGAATGCAGCAACAGTATGTTTGAATTATATAAATCGGCAAGAATTAGTTACAGAGAATTGTACCTTTCTTAGTAGTCAGTATTTTCCTTCACTCATCCACATTTGTATTTCCATACCATAAATTTACCTTTTGTTCTCCCTTTGACCTGTTTAGGATTTTGAATGGTTAGGAATTTTTTGTTTTTGAATAACTTTGAATATATACATTAAAAATTAGGTAAAAATCTAGTAGAACTATAAAATTAATTATTTTAAATATATAAAATGTTACTATTCCTAAAGGTTGGTTGCTTGAATAGAGTTAAATTCATTCAAAGTTTGCTTATGTCTACAGTGGCCTTAGTGGTTAGTACAGCTGCCTCATATATGGGAGGTCTCAGATTCAACTCCCAGTTGAGTCATACCAAAGACTTATAACAATGAGACTAGCAGCTGCCTCACTTGGTGCTCAGCATTAAGAGGTTAGTGTTATCAGTAGTTGGCCTGGTGTCAAGATAATGTGACTGGGTGGAACATGATGCTACATGTCTGCCACATGATGCCACAGTGCCATATATCACTATAAACTGCCACACTGTAGACATCCTGGTGATATGACTCAAAATATTAAAGCTACATAAAAAATAAAAATGCACACCCAAATTTTTTTTTTGAAGTTTCTTTTGCCTGTTATTTTAATTCATAATTCATATTATTCAGTATAATATAACTTTTTAAAACAAATAATTCTTAACCATTCAAACAGCAATGTTGTAAGGTTATTTAAAGTGATGTTGTATAGTTTTTCAAATGCTGCTTATCTTGTACCTCATTTGTTGCATTTAATTGAAATTGTGTGGAATGTTCAAGTATAAAAACTCTGACAAGGCAGGATTTACCATATCGTTTATTTGAGCTGAAAACTACCATATATTGACAATGCTGTTCACATTGTGACACATATCACTCAATTGAACCCTAGTACTTTAAGCAAGAGTATCCTGGATTATTTAAAACATAAAATATCTTTATCATAGTTATTTTTGATGTATGACATTATTTGGTTTTTCATACAAAGTTTTATATTATCTTGCTATTTTATGTTAGAACAGTACTTCACTGCAGACATGCTGGGTATGTAAAATGTTGGCCATGCCAGTATGCAGCTATATTGTTTGTTTAGTTTGTATGTTTTTTTATATCCATAATATACCTGAGTTATCTCCCCTGAAATATTCTTGCCACTGACCTTTTATTAGTAATACACATTTCAAGTAAATTTCATTACATTTGTATTCTTCCCTTTATTAATTCATTAAGTCTGTGGTTGTTGTGTGTGATGTTTTGCATTTTTCTCTATAGCACGTGAAGTTTATGATATTTTTTAAAATTGGCATTATCAAAAAAAAAAAGAAATAAGTGATAAAATCCCAGGATGTTTGAAGTTTTAAATAGTGTTTTTTAATTGTGGTTTATAACTTCATCAATCTTAATAAGTTCATCTGACACTGACTTGCTCAAATTCACAATTTCTCCCGAAGTTGAGATTATACATCATGGTTATGATTTTTCAGGCATTATCAGTGTTTCTATCATAGATACAGATAGTGGAGTGGAGTGGATGCTAAATCAAATTTATTACATGCAAGCTCTTTTAAATTTGAACAAATTGTAGTGAATCGTCAAAATTTCCTCTCTCAGAAGACAAATTTAGGTGGAAAATTCAAGATTCACAGATGTATGTCAATTGTTCTGTGAACAAAAAATAATAGTTACCAACCATGCAGGAAAAAGATATTTAGAATCTCAGTTTAAGCAAGAAATTTTTAGGCTATTTATTGAAACTGAAGCATGCATGCATTGGTCAGTCGGAAAAACATGATGAAATTGAGAAAAAAAATGCTGGATTTTAATTTGGAACTTACCTTTTTAACTTGAGGGATTCGTTTTGGTTTATAAATACATCTATGATTATTTCTCAAAACTTTTTGGTTTCTTATTATGATGAATTTGTTATTCTTTAATCTGAAAATGTTACAAAAGAAGAAAGATCATGGTTAATCATGATATACAAAGAGAGAGTAAACAGACTTAAATCCAGATGAAGAAACAAATGTGTCATTTGTAAATTCATGTATTAGGTATAAATTTAATTTTTCATTCCCAAAATTTTCTTTTAATTTTTCATGGGAGATAACAATAAGTATACAGTTATGCATATAGGCAAGAACATTTTAGTTTTTCAGATAAAGTTAGTTTATGTGTGTAAGAATGTGTTTGTGAGCAAAGTTGGCAATGAAGTTTCGGGCATGCAGTAATTAGTTCAGCATGGAGTGTTAACATTCAGTTTTTGATATGGCTCTTGGGTAGAAAAAATTTGAGCAATTAAATTGAAAGATTTTTAGTCAGATAGTCAGCCAACAGTTTGTTTTGTAGTTTTTCTTATGCAACCATGCCGTTTTGAAATTTACTATACCACTAAAACAAGAAAAATAATGAAAGCTTTGTTTTTTAATTAATTATACCAACAACTATCTTGTGTCAGATGTCAGTCAATCCAGTTTTTTTCTGATTCAGTTGGATAGTTTGATTTTTCACCAGCATCATGCTCTAGTTATTAACACTTTTATTTAATAATAGTTTAGTGATGCCCATTGTATAAGGCCTTCCATTCTGTAGTAAAATAATGGCCTTATAAAAATGCTCACCTCTCATGTTGAGGGAAAAATGGCTATATTATTTAGGTGATTGGCCTTATAACAGGTGGACTTTCTTAAGAGGTGGTTCACTGGTTTTGTTACGGTCATGCACCACCTTGAGAAGGCAAAGTGGATCCCAGAGGGGCACCACCAAAGGAGGGGCAGGGTGCAGTACCCATCTAAAATGGCCTTCAAAAAATAGTATAAAGAAAACAGGAAAAAAACAACCATCTTTGCACTGGAAGAGTTTGTTTTTACGTTGTAAATTGATTGACTGCTTGTATTTCTAACTAGTGTATTAAAATTAGAATGTGATAACATTTATACTTCATTCTGATGATAATGTTATCAGTAAAACGCTTTTTTAAAATCCTGTAGGCTACAACTCAGTATTATTATCATTACCATCTCTGCCATCATCATTGGTATCATTTTCTAGCTTGGTCTTTTTGTTTTTAAAATTAACTTTTATCAGGTTACCATTATTGTAAGAAATTGTTCATTTTCAATATGGCTACATTACAGTACCATTTCTTTTCACATTTTTTTAACCTATATTTTGACAATATGGCTACAGTACCATTTGTTTCACATTTTGTGCATATTAATTTTGACAGCATGGCTATTTCACAATTCCATTTATTTGCATATTTTGCTGATATTTTGACTGTATGGCTACATTGGATTTTTGTTCCACAATTTGTCAAAATCAGATTTAATAGAAACAGCAGTCTACTGGTGTTTTAATTAAGTTTTAAACTTTTCAACATTCTGATGATTATTTTCACTTGAATTTTCTTCCAACTCATACCCTCATTATTAAACGTAGTATTAAATTCATAATTGGACAAACATGGCAACCATTGAATATAACCTGCTTTGCAAAAATTCATTTGCTTTTGAATATTGTATGAATGATTGTTGAGTAATGTACTAAAAAATACATTGAATGGTAAATAGACTTGAATGGTAAATAGACTTGACCAGTTCTGCCAATAATGTGTTTCCCCTTCATTTTTTGTACAAATAGAAAATTGAGAGTTGCTGCTTATTTGGTGTTGCATTACTCATAATGCATGGTTGGCTGTCCTGATTTATCCTTGGGAAATGCACTTAGCTCCTCTTTTCTTCACTTCATGTAGACAATAATATATTAAAAGTTCAATTAGAATTCAACCAACAAGGACAACAGGTATAAAACTGGTGATGGTAGATTATCAGGGTTTCATGGACAAGTTTACCTTTAATTGTTCTATGGATGATTTTATGTATACACTTGTGTTTACAGGCACAATTGTTAGATCTAAAATGAATGGAGAAAATGGACAGACTAATGCTCTTTTCAGAAAGTAGAGAAATGGATATTGTCTCAACAAGTGATTCTGAAGAATTTTGAAGCCCAGTCTCTGCTATTGATTAGGTCGCTAACACTGATAATATGTAATAGATCATTGTTTTAGCTATTCTTCTTTGTTAAGAAAAAATGTCAATTGCAAAAAATAAGTTAAAAGTCATCTTTTTATAAAAAAAAACCATTTTAAGTTCAGTTGATGAGCATCATAGAGTAGCTTGATAGTGCCTTTGAAAGTACTAGTAATACTAAAATTTGCATCCAGTCACAATAGGTTGTTTAGCAAGGAGTTTCACTCTGTAAAGTTTCTCTAAAAATTAAGTTAGAGCAAGACAGAACATTATGTATATAAGCAGCAGAGAGGGTGAACCCTACAACAATATATTTGCGACAAAATCGATTAAAGCCTCAGAATGCCAATGGAGCCTTCCTACGAAATCTCATATTTTAACCAAAAAAAAATTAAAGGTCCCATCTTAGCGATTTTGTCGCAAATACATTGTCATAACCACACTCAAATTGCTGCCATCTACGTCTACAAATTTTTGCGACAGAATCGATTAAAGCCTCAGAATGCCAATGGAACCTTCCTACGAAATCTCAATATTTCAACCAAAAAAAAAATAAAGACCCCATCTTAGCGATTTTGTCGCAAATACATTGTCATAACCACACTCAAATTGCTGCCATCTACGGTCGCAAATATGTTGTCATTTCACCCTCTCTGCTGCTGATTAATACAAATTATTTAACCAAATATTTGATCAAGTCCAATACGATATCGTGACCGAGGGTCGTGTAAATTTATTGTTATAAATCCATATGGGGCAGACTGAGCATGACTAAAGTAATTTTTAAATCCATTGAAGTCCATATCGGAACACCATGTCTGCCAAATATTTCGTAGCGTATGTGTATCAACGCCATTGAATACAGCAAGAATATTGCAGTTATCGCGAATCACTTTTGGAATTTGAGTATATCGTTGAGTGACATATATCACGTCAGTGTTTTTATGCCTACCTCGGGAAAATATTCTAGCAGGGTTCTTTTGATTATCTAACATTACATCATCGTACACTACAAGATTGTTTATGTCTCCATCGAGATCTTCTACTGATGGTGCATCATTAATATCAGTAATAAAGTCGATTACACTTTCACCTTTAATTTCTGATGCTTTTTCATTATAATCTTTTAGCACTTCATAGCACCGTTGATCATCTACGGATGGGGCAACTAAATATAATCTATCCCACTTCATAAATCGCATTATCAAATTAAGCAGTAATTGTGTTTTGCCTGATCCAGATGGTCCGATTATAATGGCACGGACAGAATTCGGAAGCGCTGCGTGGTGTTTTACCGGTTCTCTTCTTTTAGTCGCTGAAAAATCAATTATATTCATAACGCTATATATAAATTATGGATCTATATTGTGTTAAATGTAAACAGCGTACTGATACAACCGATCAGACAACCATTACAACTAAAAACAATAGACTAGCGCTTACTGGTAAGTGTGTAACATGTGGTATAAAAAAATTTAGATTTTTAAAAAAAAGCAACTCGGAGGTGATATTGCCGCAAAACTTGGAAAACTCCCCGGAACCCCATGGGCAAAATACCCCGGAGAAAAACACCTTCCAGGATATAGCTACTGTGGTCCCGGAACGAGATTAGATATCAGACTTGATGATCAAAATCAACCCCGGCCTGGTGAGTATCCGATAAATGCTATTGATAAGGCATGTCATGCTCATGATGTTGCATATAAAAGCAATAATTTGCAACAAAGACATATCGCGGATGTAAAATTAATTCATGCCTTAAATGCTATTCCCGATAAATCCTTCAAAGAAAAATTGGCTTCATGGTTGGTCAAATCAGCTATGAAAGGCAAATTAGTGTTAGGTGCTGGTAATTGAAAACACCAGTGTTTTTATAGTATGGAATCTATTTATTATTCTCCGAAAGGATACTGGAGGGGTAAAGCAGCAATCAGTAAACTCGCTAACGCTGCAAAAGTGAAAAAATCCACTGCAAAAGATTGGTTATCCAAACAAGCTATATGGCAAATTTATCTACCACCGCCTAAACAAATTAATTATTCTCATTTTGATGTTACCGTACCCAATGAAGTTCATCAGGCTGATTTATTGTTTTTACCACATGACCATGGTTACAAATACGCGCTAACTGTAGTTGATATTGCGAGTCGATTTAAACAAGCAGAACCATTGAAAACAAAGTCAGCTTCTGAAGTCGCTTCTGCATTTGAAAGAATTTATCGACGAGGTCCTCTAAGATGGCCAAATCTATTACAAGTTGATCCTGGCAAAGAGTTTCAAGGTGCTGTTCTATCAACAATGAAAACTCATAGTGTTACAATACGACGGGGGCATACTGCGTTACATCGTGATCAGGCAATTGTAGAACGATTTAATCGAACTCTTGCAGAACGGTTATTTGGATATCAATATGCAAAAGAATTCATCCAAGAAAAACGATCTCGTGAATGGGTCCAAAGGTTACCGAGTGTAGTTGCAGCGTTAAATAACGAGATTACTCGAACTATTAATATGAAACCAAATATTGCAATAAAAAAAGAATATATTCCCGAACAACCGCAGCGGGTTAGCACTCAGCCACTTCTCGGTGATGTTACTGTGAGATATTTATACGAACCAGGAGAGCTTGAAGGCGGTAAAAGAAGAGCTACTGATCCTATATGGAGTGTTACTACGCATAAAATTTCAACTATAACGCGATCAACTGGTAGACCTCCAATCTACAGATTGGATTCAACTGCACCTCAGCGTGGTTTTACACGCGAACAACTACAAGTCATTCCGGACGATACTCAATTACCGCCACATGGTCTTAACTAGCTCCGTTACGTCTATTACACTCAAGACAGGTCAACATCACATTGTTTCTGACATGACCAAGACTGTTATTTTTTCTGTCTACGGTGAATTGTCGAGGGTCTTTATCCGAATACTGCCAGTGCATTATACAATTGCAACTGGCGCAGTGATTATTCTGTTGTTCTTTTAATGCGATTATTACTTCAGCATCAATATCAAATTCTCGTTGTTTTTTTTTGTCCTGCTGTTTGTAGCCAGAGAGTTTTTTATTAATGATGCTAATATCAGTGTTATCATCGTTTGCATTAAAATCATCATCGAAAACAATCCTTCGTAGTTGATTTATTCGTCGTACTCTGGACACTGCGAGATAGACTAAATTTGACCATTCAATGCGATTATCAACTATCCAAACAATTGTATCCGTGATGGTCAATCCTTGTGACGAGTGTATTGTTGTTACATAACCAAGCGTCCATGGTGATTTATCAGCGCATAATGCATCTTCTACAGTATTGATATCAACTAGCACAATATCATTTAACACTAGAATCTGTTTCTCCGTCTGGCCTGGAATTTCAACTTCAATATTCTGCTTTCGTGTATCTAATGGTCTATAACACAACGGCACTGGAAACGTTGGGAATTTTTTCTTGTGTAGCTCAAACAACTTTTTCTGAAGTGCGTCTCTGACTATCTTTCTACTTGCTACTACAAAATCATTTGGTTTCCATGTTTCTCAAAAATCATTCAAAGGTGTTTCAGAAATTATTTCATGCGCTACTTCACATTGAATTCTATCGGGTTGTAATCTAATTAGTTTTTTAAACTCACGTAACTGCTCATCGAGTGCTCTATAGTCAGTATCAATTTCTTCGTAATAATCAACAAATCCTTTTAACCAATTATGTGGACTTCTACCAACAAATGGTGGTGGTTGACCATGATCGCCGCACAATATAATTTTTGTATTTTTTTGCAATAACCAATCAAGAAACATTTTTAATACATCTTCTGAAACAGTACATGCTTCATCCCAAATAATAACCGCTGGAATAAATTTCTCACCTATTCGCTCAGGAGTCCAAGCATCGCCCTTGTATCGAAAAAAACTATGATACGTGCAAGCTTCAACATTTCGTTGTTTGATCTCTCTCGCTAGTCTATGGGTTGGTGTGAGTACAATCATGGACGTTCTCTCTCGATATAATTCTATCGCACGTGTTGTCTTTCCAGATCCACCACAACCGTTTAAATAAACTGTTTTATATCTACAAATTGGATCTGATATCGGTGGTGCTTTAGACATAGATTTTTCACTGATAGAATTATCGTTCTTCAGGTAACTGCTTTTAATCTCAACGTCTGCTGATTCAGAATAATCGCGTTGTATTTCTTGTTTAATTCGCCATGTTCCCCAAGTCTCTTCGCTATTAGTAAATTTAGTTATCTCTTTGATATATTTTTTATCGACATACATTGAATCAATTGCAACTCTGACTGCTATACTAGGAAATCTATTTATCATTGCAAATAAATTGATAGATGCATAACCCAGCATAGAAGCTCTCAAATGTAGATATGCAGAGCTTTCTCCATCACTGTAAGTAACAATTCTACCTAACTTTGTTTTATTGGACAAAAAGGCTGTTTTACAATTTGCGTATCTATTTTTCTCTACTGCATCTTTAATAACGAAGTCGTATTCGGCATCATCTATAATCAATCGTGAGGATTGTTTTTTAAAGTTAAATTTTTTTCCACCCTGTGTAAATTTACCGATTATTCTTCGGCCGAGATCCTTTGCTTCATTATTTCGTTGATTAAATATCTTTTTTGACCATTCAGTGATGTACTCCTCGTCAGCATCAATATGTTTTCTAGACTTATCGATTATACTATCAAGACATTCTGGTTCTGGTAACCAGACATTGGTTTGTTTTCGATATGAGATAATCGCTTCGCTGACAATCAACGAAACTAACACTTTACAATCAATCATATATCGCAATAACACTATTGGTAACCACATCCTTTCAGCCATGTGTCTACCAATCCAAACATAACAACACGGATGAAGTCCTTCAGCGAATTCAAATGATACTACGCAAGCAAAACCGGTCAAATCAAAATCAGGCAGTGGTCCATTAATAGCAACGCGAGTCATTTCATGTGTGGGATGTCCAAACCGTTTAAAATACTCACCAGCGAATCCATATCCTAGAAAACTTCCTGGATAACAGGCAACGATATCAACTGATATCATATTCTCACGATTGTACTTAACGTTCCATAGACCGCCATGATAATATTCCAAACAGCTGGATTGGACATCCTGTAAAAACTCTTTTCGTGTTGGTTTCCAATTATTTTTCTTTCTTGCAAAATGAGCTGCAACTGATGGAATTGTAAAACAATTTGTAAGTAACTGTTCGTAATCTTCGGATTTTCCATTAAAAACGCTAGCGTTTTCACTGAGACTTATTGCTAGATTTTTCATCCTATTATGTAGACTTTCAGTACGATATAATTCACCGTTAGGTTTTACAAATTGATTGAATTGACATTCTTCATCTTCAAAACTATGAAGTAGCCATACTGATACAGGGTCGTTTTTACACAAACTAGCAATAGCATCGAATAATCTTTTTTCAGTGAGAATACCATCCTTGATGAATTCTTCTGGGATATACTTCACTGTTCTGTCTCGCGGGAATATTGTAACCACGGATGTCCATGCGTGCTTGTTATGATCAATAATTTTGATTGGAGCTCCGTTTTTATTGTATTTTGATTCGTATAATACTTCGCCAGTTATCGTTAAAACGGTTATCGGAAATCTCAACGACTTTTCCAATCTAGCTATATCGGAAATAGTTGCTCCGTTCTCTTTCACTGTTAGCTCCCATTCATCTATTTTTTTATGTCTTAGATCGGTTAATTTATTCCCACGGAGTGCATTTGTAAAATGTTCTAAGACTCTTTGTGCCACACAGTTGAGTGGCTTTTCCGCTGACGTTGACTGTTTCATTGGTGCTAGTTTTCCAATGTCAGGGTTATTTAACGGATACATCCCATAAACGACTGCTGTTTCTGGATACGCTTTTTCATAGTATGGTTTATCAATTCCAGTTAACAGCCCTGGTCTGGAATAACGGCTAACAATGACTGATGTCCCATCTTTGAGAATTGGAACAAATTTGTCTCTTATAATATATTCGCCCGATTCTAATTTGATAATGAATTTCACTCTGATAAAATACCGTTTATTGCCAAGTTGTGATAGTATCATAGCTGCTGTTTCATCATTCATTCTAGCATCAACAACACCATCAATTCTAAATGTTGACCAGGTGTGTGATGCATCATCCTGTTTAAACTCATGAACACAATCTCGTATTTTTCTAATCAGACTTCTATTAGTTATTCTCTCTTTTGGTACGTCTTCGAGAGTTCTATCAAGATTGAATTTAATATTTTTCCGAGGCTTGATTGCCGATAATCTCTTGAATTCTTCATTCATATAAATAAGACAAGTATTTAAATAGAAAAATTTGTTTATATATAATGAATCACTGCAAATGGCTTATGATTGGATCAGTAACCCCATGCAATAAATCGTGTAGAGGTGAATTCTGTGGATATCACTTACAGAGTGTCAGAAATAATTCGACAGGCCCGTCCCCATGCATAAATTGTGGGGTGGGTGTGAGAGGAAAATCACAATTATGTATCAATTGTGGGGGTAAGCGGTTTAGAGAATTGAAACGTTATTATGATAAACGAATAAAAAACGCCATCATTGACCCTAACCATGACTCTGTCAAAGACAAAATCATAAAAACCCCTCAAGACTACATTAATAGATTTATAATTAAAGCAAATAATGAATTAGACAAATAGTATTATTATATATAAATGGAGCAAGAATTCAGACCACATCCAATACTCGTTAATTATGAAATATCTCGTAATGGTGTTGTTAGACACTGTAGACTAAAGAAACCAATTGGTTTTGTTAATAATCAGGGATACTTGCAATTTACTGCTGGAGGAAAGGGATATCTCTGTCATAGGGCAGTCTTTGAGTGTTATATGGGACCGATTAAAGATGGCTGTGTTATTGATCACATTGATTCTAATATTCAAAATAACGCGATTTCCAATTTACAGTGTATTTCTCAAAGAGAGAATATAAAAAAAGGAAAGACAGGGACTTATAAGTCAGTTGGAAAGAGACCAGTACAGTCATTTGATACAGCGACGAATGAAGAAAGAGTTTTTCATTCAATGAATGCTGCGGGAAAATATTTTGGAATATGTATGCCTTCAGTACGAAAAGTTGCTGAAGGGATTTGTCAAACAGCTATCTCAAAGAAAAATGGACATAGAATAAAGTTTTCTTATTTACAAGATAACTCTTAATAATTACTATTTTGTTCCGTATTTCCCCTCATTACTACTGATCGTCACGTGACTATCCTACTTTCGATATTGATTCCCGGATATGTAATTCGTCCGAGAATACATGTGAAATTGGATTGAATTAATGATGTGTGTGATCTCATGTACGTATTTAATGGTTAACTCGGTATACGTAATCAGGTATGTACGGATTTTGATTTTGTGTTATTGTTTCTTGTTTCTAAAGACTGTATTGAGAACAGCAGTTAGGGTTTTGTTGGAAAAACCTATACAGGGTAGACAATTTATTTGACAGAGATCCAAGGCCAGGGGTCTATTAATAGATTTTTTAAAAATCCCAATTACAAAGACGGCGTTAACAGCGTTTGTATGAAAATGAAATTACTTTAAAATTACAAATTAGTGAGGTCAGGGTAGTAAAACGCGCTACATGTAGTTTAGTTTTTTTAGTGTGGTTATGTGTAATAAAATTCAGAAAAATATCATTCTCGATTCAAGAAATAGCAGGTCCTGAATTGACAGGGATCCCCATTACGGAGTTATCTTGTCATGTAAATCCATTATTACTACGATTATTTAATCGTAATATTATAGAAATTAATAAAAAAATTGCTATTATTTAACAGTTGTATTTCTTGTTTTAATGTTTTATTTAAATACTTAGCTTCCATTGAAATTACTACACAGTATTCATTATGAAATGCTAGGAAAATAAATACACACCTACACATTGACACTGCAGTATTAGTTCACCTTATATATAATATGAGCCGTAATAAGTTTGGGGCTTTAAAACGAAGCCCACTTTGCCAATTAAAACTCCCACACCATTGACATGGTGTGGTTGAATTTTTTCAACTGCAACCAGGGTTAATTTCTTGGGTTGCTTTTGATTGGCAAAGTGGGTGTAGGTCCGCCCCGTCGTTTCATGTTTGTATCGTCCTGTACTGTCCCTATCATACCTCATATAACCATCCTATCATATAACCATCCTATCATATAACCATCCTATATAATCGCATTGTATATATAACCTATAATCGCATTGTAAATACTCATTCATTGTAAATACTCATTCATTGTAAATATTCATTCATTGAATCGCATTGTAAATATTCATTCATTGTATATATCCTATATAATCGCATTGTAAATACTCATTCATTGTAAATATTCATTCATTGTATATATATCATCCTATATGTAATGTACTGTCCCCCCCCACAACATATCTTCCGGAAGACCTAATATAGCATTTGTTACGTTAGAGCTTCCAATTGGGAGATCTATGTTTGTGGCCCTTGGGCTTATATAATGCGAAGGCACTAAATGAGTTCCAAGAATGTGCTGTCCCCCCTCTGGGCCTCTTTGACGTCGTTTGGCGCGAAAGAGGTTCCAAATGAGGCTTTATGTTATATGTTCAATGTTTGTAAAGAAATCACTTGGATTTCACGTCTAATACCCATATAACCCGCCCTTGAACTCGATTGGGGGGTTAGGGTATTGTATAAGTCTTTAATGTATGTGCCCTTTCTTGCCTCGGAACTCGAATGAGGAAGAGACGGGCATTGTATATGTTTTGTTTTTTTGTATATAAAAATATTTTAAAGATACAAATACATTAGTAATAATAATAAATGGAATTTCAAGATATTACATCTATCATCACAGAAATATCAAATTTAAGAAATCAAGGAATCGTACTTTCTGAATTTTTGAATGAAGACAGACTTTTGAATGAATTTGAACAAATTGATATACAATTGAAACATGGAAGATATGTTCTACCTAAAATGTATTCACTGATAAAAAGAATCCAAAAAGCGGTTAATGCTTCTTTGTATAACAATGATATTAATTTATTCATTCGGCTATTTAGTATAGTTGAAGCCATTAGAAAGAAACTCGGGGAACAGTACCAAGTTCGGTCAGAGATTGCTTTGAAAGTGAAATCTATAAGACGTTTGATTGATGCAAGCATTGAAACCGACAATTGAAAAATCGTTAGCATTTCCAATAATGACATCAGAAGCATTAACTACCAGACTAGCCCGTGAGAGGTTAGCATTACTGAAAAAGTTTATACCAATTCGAGATAACGTGCGAGATAAACTACAACTTAGACAGCAAGCGCAGACTGACTTTTCTATTGGAAGCGAACAACTTTTTGCCCCTGTAACTTGTCAGTGTTTAGCAGTGTAAAGTTTAAAATATCTACCAAATATCTATTTCGTCATCCAAATGATGACTCATCTGGAGTATTATCTGTAATAATAAACAAAAATTCTGAAGAAGAATTTGTACTTGAACCAGTTGATAAAACTTTACAATTAGCAATTTTTCTCTGGTGTTTGGAATTTATAGCTGAATAACCAGCTCTTATTATGGATTAACCAAACATAGCACGGTTGTTTAACATCAATTAAAACTTACAAGAAACTACTTGATCACATCCGGTCTTACCTACGAGGAGTTAAATATAATATGGATGATTTATTACGTGAATTTCGTATTATTGACAATATGTTAACAGACATTCTACCAATGAGGGTTAGCAAGTATGAAAAAAAAAATATCATAAAAAATATGAGTAACATAAAATTTTATCTAAACTTAAGATATAATATAACTAAAATAATATCATTTTCATTCTAATGCTAGTTTAATTTCCACCTTGTTAACTGAAACGTTCTAATGCACAGTTTAATTTTCATCCTGTTATCTTGTGGTAAAAACCCGTTTGCCGTCTTTAGAATAATTGTATTCCACACATGCACTGTTCTAACAAATTAGTCACCTCTGTGTAAAGAGCTTATCGCATTCCAACACCTGTTGTTTTGTTTGGTTACAAAATACCTGTTTACAGGTAGTAGTAGGGGAAAAAAAGAGGTGGGGGAGGGTAAGTCAAAACCCTGTTTTATTTTGGAAAAAAAGGGGGTGGGGTGGGGGATAATTTAGGACTATAATTTATACTTGTTTGGAGGGTAAAAAAACAAAGTGAGTTGAAAACCTGGTTTTCTAATACTACTCATACATATTTCAATATAACAATATTCCCACTAAATACATCACCATCTTTTTTAACAAAATCATTAACTGACCTACCAGAATCTTGTATATTACCTAGATTGTTAAAAGTAACGATATTATTAGCAATCGCAGCAGTATTTCGTACAACTACATCTGACAGTTTTACATTACTCGTCTTTAATCGTCCTTCTTTGTCCTGGAAAATGACAACTTCATCTGGATCTACGTTGGTAAGATTTAGTAAATTATTGATTTCATTTTTGAGCCGATCAAGAGTTGCATATTTGGATAAGTCACCTTTAAAACGTTTTGTGGATAAATCTTCTAATAGTGTTCCAAATTTTGTATAGTAGCTCATTATTTACTATCCTAGATAAAATTATCAACACTAGTTTAATATTATACAAAATGGCAAAATCGTCGATACTAAACTTTGATACAGAGAGACTAGTGAAGCATAAACATAACAATGAACTTCCTGATTGTCATTATCTTATTGTTGGGCGAACTGGATCGGGGAAAACAATTTGCTTATGAACTTGCTTCTTGGTGATAATTTTAACTACGATAGAGTTTATATTTACACAATCAATCCACAGCAAGATAAGTATGAGTTATTAAATGAGTATAATAACAAGCTTCGTGATGATCTTAAAGCTGGTGAAGATTTTTTTATAATTAGGCAGCCAGAAGATCTTATTCCAGTTAATCAACTTGATGCAGATGAACATAAGATAGTAGTTTTTTGATGATATTCCGCTAAACAACATGAGATGAACAAAATATGATCTTATTTTTCACTGTCCCGTAACAAACAGTGTAATTCCGTTTATCTCGCTCAAGATTTTATAATGTTGACAGTTTATTAGGCGAAATACAGGTTGTTTTATTTTATTTCCAGGATTGGATAATGTTGACGTTAGAAATATTGCAAGCGAGCAATGCGGTGGCGTGACAAAAGATAAGTTTATTGAACTTTACCGTAATGCTACAAAAGATAAATACAACTTTTTCTTGTTTGATAAACTTACAAATGATCCAACTAAAAATGTTTCGCTGTTGTATTAACAGTTACTTACAGTAAAGCGTTTCAATTTTATAAAATTTATAATTATAATAATGGACAAACGAGCAAGATACAGACAACACATAGAAGACCTAAAAAAAACTTGCTCAATCTCAGGCATCACTTAAGCAAAAAGTACAAGAAGCACGACGTGGGCAAGTAACTGCTACAGAAACAACAGCTACAATTTTCAAGCCGGTTACTGAAGCATTATTAGGTAAACAACCGAAACTAAACCACTGTCAGAAGAAGAACTTAAACAACTACAGGAAAAAGGTTTGGTTGGAATTGTTAGAGAACAACAGGAAGCAGCTGCTGCAAAACTTGTTACTAGATCTGATGAAGAAAAGAGAAAACTGATTGAGGCACTTACAGCAAATATAGCTGATCCTGCGGCTAGACAAGAAACAGATCGATTGATAAACAATCCGCTGGAACTTGAGCGAAGATTAGCAGAGTTTAACAACGCAAGGAATAACAAATATTATAACAAATTTATCAGGAGACATAAAAGATATCAGAGAGAGCAACAAAGAGTCGGTGATCTTACTGTAAAGTTTTATGGAAGTTGAGATCAAAGATTTTATTTTACAAAAAGAGCAAATGATGAGATAAAAGGTAGTGAATATGATGATTTTTAAACAAAGAAAATATAAGGGGTATTGATGATATAAGCAAGTGGACTGATGCAGAATATCAAGCATTAATCGATAAATTAGATGTAATATTTAATGACGGAGCTGCTGCTAAAGATGAATTAAACTCGGTTACAGAGAGTCTGAATCGGATTCCACTTTATGAAAGAATGAGAAAGGGTGTCATTGCTCTCACGTTTAAAAAAACAGCAGAAAATAGTAGAGCAAAACCTTTTGGTAAGGGTGGAGTTTTAAAAGAAAATTTGATAAACTCGATAAATCTCGTGTAGAAAAATATAGAAAAGAAAAAACAGGACTGGTGTAAAAGTATTTACTTCAACTACTGAAATGATAGGTAGATTAATGTTATTAATATCATCAAAGGAAGCTGGGAATGTTAGTGTTGAACTTGATAATGAAATCATTGACATACTTGATCATCTAAGATCGAGTGAATTATTAACATCTGACGAATATGAAACTTTACACCGCGACTTAATCGCGGCGACTTAATTTTGTAAAATGATATAATATTAAAGGAATGCAAACAACATTATTACTAAACTCTAGCGAGTCTACAGAAGATAGCGCAAATTTTTCAGTAAATTATATTCCACCTATAGAACTAGATCCTGCAAAACAATATGAAATTGGATTAATTTCTTGTACTTGCTGGAATGCTATACCTAACGTGAAAAATGATGTTAACGATGAAATGTATTTTACTATGATTACAACATCTCCAATATCTACAACAAAAAAAATAAAAATTCCGCAAGGAGCTTATAATATTGAAGATCTAAACAAGACGATCAAAGAGCTCATAACAAAAGCTAACGGTGTGGCTGATAATTTTGAATTGGCAGCAAATTATAACACATTGCGAACTAGGATAACTTTGAAAAATATAGCAATCAATCTTGAACCAAGAGAAAGAAGTATTGCACAACTGTTAGGATTTAATGTAAAAACTTTACACTGCACTTGATCAGCCTATTACATATGACAGTGAACTGCCAGCAAATATAACGGGAGTAAATACAATATTAGTTAATTGCTCTACTGCTTCTGGCTCTTATACATCAAAAGGTAGCAAAGGTCAAACGATTTACAGTTTCTCACCAGAAGTCCCGCCAGGTTCTCTCATGCAAATTTAACTCCACGACATATTATATATTATCCTTTAAACGTTTAAAGGATGCAGTTGACAGATCAATCAGGAAAACAGTTACATGTTAGTAATGAAGTTGTAACTTATTATTTACATCTACGCGAGCAAAAGTAAAAATTATGAAACATCAAATATAATGAAACAAAGAAAAAAGTTTATCGAAGAAAAATAGTAGGAGGATTTTTTTGGAATATATTCACTAAAGTTATTAAAAATATTCCAGGACTAGCGCGTAAAGTTGCACCAATTGCTATTGACGCGGGTAAAGCTTTTGCAACTGGGGCTGCATCTGCCGCTGGGACTGCGGTGGGACAAAAAATAGCTAATAAAATAAAAGGAGATCCACCGACTGCATCTGAAATAAAACAAGCTATCTCAGAAATCGCTCCAACAAAAGAAACTCAAAAAGCTATGATAACAACAACAAAAAAATTATTATTATCACCAAAGGGCGAGCAGATCATACAAAAATTAATATCTAAAGTAACAATGCCGCAATAAAATTTTATATAATCTAATAAAATAAAATGTCTACTAAAAATTATCTCGAGTTAACAGAAACTTATGACATCGACAACGATGTGACAGAATTCGAGTTTGTTGAGTACCTTGATGAAAATTCTAACGAACCAAATAAAACTGGTATTAGAACCTTTAACACCAGAGACGAAGATGTATTTCTACTGCCACATAAGGCTATGTTAGAAGTTCGTGGTCAGATTATGACAGTAGCTAATCCACCTGCTGCAATTGCAGTTGGAGCAGAAGTAGCTCTTATAAATAACGGTTGGAGTCTATTCAAAAGTGCTAGATATCAACTGCCAATCAAACTGTAGAAGATATTTTCAAGTCACCTACAAGTTGCAAGTACAATTTTTCAATATTATTTTTCATTTTCCGACGATTACTCGAGATCAACTGCAACTAATATGATGTTGGTGTTTACAGATGCTGGACGGGGTATAGCTGAATCAACAGAATTTTTAAAGAGAGGCGCTATAGTACATGGAGCTAATGCTGATGAAAAATACTGTAATTGTGAGAAATTTTCTCATTGCTAATGCTGCTGCACTAGATATTGTCGCACCTGCTGCAGATGCTAATGCAAACGCTACAAGAGTTTCTCTCTTACAGCAGCTTTTAATAATCTAAATATAACACCACCAGCTGCAGCTGCAGACGGTACTGCGATGTTAAATTTACTTCTTAACACACTTGATGTGAGAAATCCACGCTATAACAAAGGTTTTGCTAGGCGAAGAAAACTTGCAGCAGGATCACGTCAAATTACAATGATGCTTCCGCTAAGCATGATTTTCGGCTTTTGTCGCGATTATGATAAAGTATTTCGCGGAGTAAAACATACTCTTATTTTAGATCGAGCAGACCAAAACGATTGCTTGTTTAGATCTGGAGGGGCTGATGTACAGTTTATCATAAACAAACTTTCTTTGTGGATGCCACGTATAACACCATCAATCACTAAAATGTCAGAACTAAATAACACGCTTGATAAGCATACAAACAGAATTTACTTTAAGCAGCATAAGGTATATCAGACAGCGGTTCCAAATACTACTGACTACACGTGGAGGGTCACAACAACATCAAGCGAACAACTGCCGAGAAATATCTTTGTCGTATTTCAACAACAAGCTCGACGAGGTAACCAACAACAAAATAATGCAGTATTTGATCACTCTGATGTCAGACGAATATACGCTAGATTAAATTCAAAGCAATATCCAGAACGAGCTATCGAGTGTAATTTTGCTGATGATGCTAATAAAAATATTTCTCGACCGTACATGTACCTGCTTGACGCAATACAAAAATATCAAGATGTTGAAGATGGAACTCAAATATCAGTAGAAGAATTTCGTACGCTTTATCCTATATTTCATTTTGATGTTAGTAAACATAACGAGCGAGCTGTAGACAGCACAGCGGATATTGAAATTACCTGGACACTTGGGGCGGTTCCAGTAGCGCCGTTATACGTATACGCATTAGTGATTAGTGAGATTTATCACGGTAGATTCTATTGGAGGTAAAATGACAGTTCAAGTTTAATCTACAGTTGTTATATAAAATGGCAAAGTATATTGTAAAAGAAGTGTATTTGACTGATGGCCAAGTTAAAAAATTAGTAGCTGCTACTGCAAAGCGAGAACAGTATCATTAAAAATCAATCCTAATATTTCTGATGGTGTTTTAACAAAATTAATGCTAACAAAAAATCAAGTAAAAAAGTATGATCGTAAAAAAACTTTTGTTTTAAATTTGAGTGCTGCACAAATGACAGCGATGGCAAAAGAAGGTGGTTTTCTTGGTCCGGCATTATCAGTATTAACTAGTACAATAATACCTAAACTTTTACCAGTCTTAGGCACATTAGGAATAGCAGCAGCGTCTGGAGCAATATCTGGCGCAACGGAGAAAGCAGTCAAGGTAATGGTATCATTCGTGGAAGTGGAATAAAAAAATTGTAAATTTTATGTAAATAATATATTATAATGCCACAAAAGAAAAAGAAATCACCAACAACAAAAAAAAAGAAAGTAATAAAAACAAAATCACCAACACCAAAGTGCAAATGCATATGCAATCAAACAAAACAAGGAGGAATTATTCCGTTCGCTCCACTTTTGGCGGACTAGCGGGAAGTCTGCTGCCAAATCTTTTAGGAATCGGACGTGGTCTAACATTACCAGGAACTCGTCGACCCCGTTGAGTAATTTTGATATCATTGATAAGTTAAAAGCGGTTCCTGGATTTCACGGAGTTTATTCTAAAGATGAGCTCTCAGCAATAAAATCACCATCTGCTGTAAGTTCATGTGTTATTAATATACAAGATTTTAATGACGGATCTGGTACGCATTGGGTAGCAGTTTATAATAATAATTATTTTTGACTCGTTTGGACTTCCTCCAAGCGATGTAATAAAAAAGTATATGAAAAAAAAATTTACAAAAGTATATTATTCGTCAAATCAACTCCAACCTGTTGGAACGTCTGCTTGCGGATATTATTGTATTATGTTTATCCGACAGATGAGCAGAAATCTTAATTTTTTAAAATTTATTTTACAGTTTGATAAGCAACCTTCTCACGCTAATGATGAGATCGCAATTAATTTTATCTAAACTTACAAGTATAATAATGTCAACATACTGTCTCAAGTGTAAAACTAAAACAGAAGGTATTAATGAAACAACAGAAAAAACAAAAAACAACAGGATAATATTAAAAAGTATTTGTGCAATCTGTGGAAAAAGAAAAAATACATTTTTAAAGAAAACGTCCCCAGCGATAGTATCTCCAGCGACGTCGCTAGGATCTGGTTATCCTAATATTATTTTAGTCGACGACTAAAAATATAGAATGATATGCAACTGTGATTCTGACAGAGATTTGTGTATTGAGCAAAATAAAATTGTCGCATACTGTCAATGTTGTAACAACAGAGAAATAATAGGGTCAGGTATAGATATACATAAACTAATTGGAAAAAAAACTTCCGTTAAGCATGAAACGCGCAGTTAATGACAGTGTTATGGCCATTTTACTCACAGTCATGTTAGAAAATATAAATCAATGAATGACATGACTAAGTTCTTTGCACTTTTTATTGAAATATATAAAGAATACAAATCATATGGCGAATAACAACCCTTTCAAGCGCACTGGATCCACCAAGGGACCACGTGTGTCATCGATTGATTAAGGTAGATGCAATAAACTGACGACGAACAGTGTGAAACTAGTAACTAACTAGCCTGAGCGTTTTCGACTTTTAATGATTTTTTTCAATGGAAAATATAAAAACATATACAAGACAAAAAAAAACGTCGAGTTGTAAACCTCTAAATGGCTGTTGCCATATGAATTAAATTTATAAATACAAGCAGCCTGTATAGACTTGTTGTGAATGCTGAAAACTGTTTATAATTCCATAAAAGTCTACAAGCCAAAGCGACATCTATTACTTTTTTGTACATTTATGTAATGCAGATTATATCCCGGATATTTGATTCTATACCGGATATTCATATAGTAATAATTAAAGGATACTAAGAAGAGTTAGAAAAAGTTTGAGAATAAACTGTCGGCTACAAAGACTAATTCTACTAGTGCATAGTTTTCTTTTTTTAAACTTCTTGGTTTGGACCGCTTGGTTTCAATGTTCTAAGGCGGCGTATCCATTAAGATTAGCAGCAGAGAGGGTGAACCCTACAACAATATATTTGCGACAAAATCGATTAAAGCCTCAGAATGCCAATGGAGCCTTCCTACGAAATCTCATATTTTAACCAAAAAAAAATTAAAGGTCCCATCTTAGCGATTTTGTCGCAAATACATTGTCATAACCACACTCAAATTGCTGCCATCTACGTCTACAAATTTTTGCGACAGAATCGATTAAAGCCTCAGAATGCCAATGGAACCTTCCTACGAAATCTCATATTTCAACCAAAAAAAAAATAAAGACCCCATCTTAGCGATTTTGTCGCAAATACATTGTCATAACCACACTCAAATTGCTGCCATCTACGGTCGCAAATATGTTGTCATTTCACCCTCTCTGCTGCTGATTAATACAAATTATTTAACCAAATATTTGATCAAGTCCAATACGATATCGTGACCGAGGGTCGTGTAAATTTATTGTTATAAATCCATATGGGACAGACTGAGCATGACTAAAGTAATTTTTAAATCCATTGAAGTCCATATCGGAACACCATGTCTGCCAAATATTTCGTAGCGTATGTGTATCAACGCCATTGAATACAGCAAGAATATTGCAGTTATCGCGAATCACTTTTGGAATTTGAGTATATCGTTGAGTGACATATATCACGTCAGTGTTTTTATGCCTACCTCGGGAAAATATTCTAGCAGGGTTCTTTTGATTATCTAACATTACATCATCGTACACTACAAGATTGTTTATGTCTCCATCGAGATCTTCTACTGATGGTGCATCATTAATATCAGTAATAAAGTCGATTACACTTTCACCTTTAATTTCTGATGCTTTTTCATTATAATCTTTTAGCACTTCATAGCACCGTTGATCATCTACGGATGGGGCAACTAAATATAATCTATCCCACTTCATAAATCGCATTATCAAATTAAGCAGTAATTGTGTTTTGCCTGATCCAGATGGTCCGATTATAATGGCACGGACAGAATTCGGAAGCGCTGCGTGGTGTTTTACCGGTTCTCTTCTTTTAGTCGCTGAAAAATCAATTATATTCATAACGCTATATATAAATTATGGATCTATATTGTGTTAAATGTAAACAGCGTACTGATACAACCGATCAGACAACCATTACAACTAAAAACAATAGACTAGCGCTTACTGGTAAGTGTGTAACATGTGGTATAAAAAAATTTAGATTTTTAAAAAAAAGCAACTCGGAGGTGATATTGCCGCAAAACTTGGAAAACTCCCCGGAACCCCATGGGCAAAATACCCCGGAGAAAAACACCTTCCAGGATATAGCTACTGTGGTCCCGGAACGAGATTAGATATCAGACTTGATGATCAAAATCAACCCCGGCCTGGTGAGTATCCGATAAATGCTATTGATAAGGCATGTCATGCTCATGATGTTGCATATAAAAGCAATAATTTGCAACAAAGACATATCGCGGATGTAAAATTAATTCATGCCTTAAATGCTATTCCCGATAAATCCTTCAAAGAAAAATTGGCTTCATGGTTGGTCAAATCAGCTATGAAAGGCAAATTAGTGTTAGGTGCTGGTAATTGAAAACACCAGTGTTTTTATAGTATGGAATCTATTTATTATTCTCCGAAAGGATACTGGAGGGGTAAAGCAGCAATCAGTAAACTCGCTAACGCTGCAAAAGTGAAAAAATCCACTGCAAAAGATTGGTTATCCAAACAAGCTATATGGCAAATTTATCTACCACCGCCTAAACAAATTAATTATTCTCATTTTGATGTTACCGTACCCAATGAAGTTCATCAGGCTGATTTATTGTTTTTACCACATGACCATGGTTACAAATACGCGCTAACTGTAGTTGATATTGCGAGTCGATTTAAACAAGCAGAACCATTGAAAACAAAGTCAGCTTCTGAAGTCGCTTCTGCATTTGAAAGGATTTATCGACGAGGTCCTCTAAGATGGCCAAATCTATTACAAGTTGATCCTGGCAAAGAGTTTCAAGGTGCTGTTCTATCAACAATGAAAACTCATAGTGTTACAATACGACGGGGGCATACTGCGTTACATCGTGATCAGGCAATTGTAGAACGATTTAATCGAACTCTTGCAGAACGGTTATTTGGATATCAATATGCAAAAGAATTCATCCAAGAAAAACGATCTCGTGAATGGGTCCAAAGGTTACCGAGTGTAGTTGCAGCGTTAAATAACGAGATTACTCGAACTATTAATATGAAACCAAATATTGCAATAAAAAAAGAATATATTCCCGAACAACCGCAGCGGGTTAGCACTCAGCCACTTCTCGGTGATGTTACTGTGAGATATTTATACGAACCAGGAGAGCTTGAAGGCGGTAAAAGAAGAGCTACTGATCCTATATGGAGTGTTACTACGCATAAAATTTCAACTATAACGCGATCAACTGGTAGACCTCCAATCTACAGATTGGATTCAACTGCACCTCAGCGTGGTTTTACACGCGAACAACTACAAGTCATTCCGGACGATACTCAATTACCGCCACATGGTCTTAACTAGCTCCGTTACGTCTATTACACTCAAGACAGGTCAACATCACATTGTTTCTGACATGACCAAGACTGTTATTTTTTCTGTCTACGGTGAATTGTCGAGGGTCTTTATCCGAATACTGCCAGTGCATTATACAATTGCAACTGGCGCAGTGATTATTCTGTTGTTCTTTTAATGCGATTATTACTTCAGCATCAATATCAAATTCTCGTTGTTTTTTTTTGTCCTGCTGTTTGTAGCCAGAGAGTTTTTTATTAATGATGCTAATATCAGTGTTATCATCGTTTGCATTAAAATCATCATCGAAAACAATCCTTCGTAGTTGATTTATTCGTCGTACTCTGGACACTGCGAGATAGACTAAATTTGACCATTCAATGCGATTATCAACTATCCAAACAATTGTATCCGTGATGGTCAATCCTTGTGACGAGTGTATTGTTGTTACATAACCAAGCGTCCATGGTGATTTATCAGCGCATAATGCATCTTCTACAGTATTGATATCAACTAGCACAATATCATTTAACACTAGAATCTGTTTCTCCGTCTGGCCTGGAATTTCAACTTCAATATTCTGCTTTCGTGTATCTAATGGTCTATAACACAACGGCACTGGAAACGTTGGGAATTTTTTCTTGTGTAGCTCAAACAACTTTTTCTGAAGTGCGTCTCTGACTATCTTTCTACTTGCTACTACAAAATCATTTGGTTTCCATGTTTCTCAAAAATCATTCAAAGGTGTTTCAGAAATTATTTCACGCGCTACTTCACATTGAATTCTATCGGGTTGTAATCTAATTAGTTTTTTAAACTCACGTAACTGCTCATCGAGTGCTCTATAGTCAGTATCAATTTCTTCGTAATAATCAACAAATCCTTTTAACCAATTATGTGGACTTCTACCAACAAATGGTGGTGGTTGACCATGATCGCCGCACAATATAATTTTTGTATTTTTTTGCAATAACCAATCAAGAAACATTTTTAATACATCTTCTGAAACAGTACATGCTTCATCCCAAATAATAACCGCTGGAATAAATTTCTCACCTATTCGCTCAGGAGTCCAAGCATCGCCCTTGTATCGAAAAAAACTATGATACGTGCAAGCTTCAACATTTCGTTGTTTGATCTCTCTCGCTAGTCTATGGGTTGGTGTGAGTACAATCATGGACGTTCTCTCTCGATATAATTCTATCGCACGTGTTGTCTTTCCAGATCCACCACAACCGTTTAAATAAACTGTTTTATATCTACAAATTGGATCTGATATCGGTGGTGCTTTAGACATAGATTTTTCACTGATAGAATTATCGTTCTTCAGGTAACTGCTTTTAATCTCAACGTCTGCTGATTCAGAATAATCGCGTTGTATTTCTTGTTTAATTCGCCATGTTCCCCAAGTCTCTTCGCTATTAGTAAATTTAGTTATCTCTTTGATATATTTTTTATCGACATACATTGAATCAATTGCAACTCTGACTGCTATACTAGGAAATCTATTTATCATTGCAAATAAATTGATAGATGCATAACCCAGCATAGAAGCTCTCAAATGTAGATATGCAGAGCTTTCTCCATCACTGTAAGTAACAATTCTACCTAACTTTGTTTTATTGGACAAAAAGGCTGTTTTACAATTTGCGTATCTATTTTTCTCTACTGCATCTTTAATAACGAAGTCGTATTCGGCATCATCTATAATCAATCGTGAGGATTGTTTTTTAAAGTTAAATTTTTTTCCACCCTGTGTAAATTTACCGATTATTCTTCGGCCGAGATCCTTTGCTTCATTATTTCGTTGATTAAATATCTTTTTTGACCATTCAGTGATGTACTCCTCGTCAGCATCAATATGTTTTCTAGACTTATCGATTATACTATCAAGACATTCTGGTTCTGGTAACCAGACATTGGTTTGTTTTCGATATGAGATAATCGCTTCGCTGACAATCAACGAAACTAACACTTTACAATCAATCATATATCGCAATAACACTATTGGTAACCACATCCTTTCAGCCATGTGTCTACCAATCCAAACATAACAACACGGATGAAGTCCTTCAGCGAATTCAAATGATACTACGCAAGCAAAACCGGTCAAATCAAAATCAGGCAGTGGTCCATTAATAGCAACGCGAGTCATTTCATGTGTGGGATGTCCAAACCGTTTAAAATACTCACCAGCGAATCCATATCCTAGAAAACTTCCTGGATAACAGGCAACGATATCAACTGATATCATATTCTCACGATTGTACTTAACGTTCCATAGACCGCCATGATAATATTCCAAACAGCTGGATTGGACATCCTGTAAAAACTCTTTTCGTGTTGGTTTCCAATTATTTTTCTTTCTTGCAAAATGAGCTGCAACTGATGGAATTGTAAAACAATTTGTAAGTAACTGTTCGTAATCTTCGGATTTTCCATTAAAAACGCTAGCGTTTTCACTGAGACTTATTGCTAGATTTTTCATCCTATTATGTAGACTTTCAGTACGATATAATTCACCGTTAGGTTTTACAAATTGATTGAATTGACATTCTTCATCTTCAAAACTATGAAGTAGCCATACTGATACAGGGTCGTTTTTACACAAACTAGCAATAGCATCGAATAATCTTTCTTCAGTGAGAATACCATCCTTGATGAATTCTTCTGGGATATACTTCACTGTTCTGTCTCGCGGGAATATTGTAACCACGGATGTCCATGCGTGCTTGTTATGATCAATAATTTTGATTGGAGCTCCGTTTTTATTGTATTTTGATTCGTATAATACTTCGCCAGTTATCGTTAAAACGGTTATCGGAAATCTCAACGACTTTTCCAATCTAGCTATATCGGAAATAGTTGCTCCGTTCTCTTTCACTGTTAGCTCCCATTCATCTATTTTTTTATGTCTTAGATCGGTTAATTTATTCCCACGGAGTGCATTTGTAAAATGTTCTAAGACTCTTTGTGCCACACAGTTGAGTGGCTTTTCCGCTGACGTTGACTGTTTCATTGGTGCTAGTTTTCCAATGTCAGGGTTATTTAACGGATACATCCCATAAACGACTGCTGTTTCTGGATACGCTTTTTCATAGTATGGTTTATCAATTCCAGTTAACAGCCCTGGTCTGGAATAACGGCTAACAATGACTGATGTCCCATCTTTGAGAATTGGAACAAATTTGTCTCTTATAATATATTCGCCCGATTCTAATTTGATAATGAATTTCACTCTGATAAAATACCGTTTATTGCCAAGTTGTGATAGTATCATAGCTGCTGTTTCATCATTCATTCTAGCATCAACAACACCATCAATTCTAAATGTTGACCAGGTGTGTGATGCATCATCCTGTTTAAACTCATGAACACAATCTCGTATTTTTCTAATCAGACTTCTATTAGTTATTCTCTCTTTTGGTACGTCTTCGAGAGTTCTATCAAGATTGAATTTAATATTTTTCCGAGGCTTGATTGCCGATAATCTCTTGAATTCTTCATTCATATAAATAAGACAAGTATTTAAATAGAAAAATTTGTTTATATATAATGAATCACTGCAAATGGCTTATGATTGGATCAGTAACCCCATGCAATAAATCGTGTAGAGGTGAATTCTGTGGATATCACTTACAGAGTGTCAGAAATAATTCGACAGGCCCGTCCCCATGCATAAATTGTGGGGTGGGTGTGAGAGGAAAATCACAATTATGTATCAATTGTGGGGGTAAGCGGTTTAGAGAATTGAAACGTTATTATGATAAACGAATAAAAAACGCCATCATTGACCCTAACCATGACTCTGTCAAAGACAAAATCATAAAAACCCCTCAAGACTACATTAATAGATTTATAATTAAAGCAAATAATGAATTAGACAAATAGTATTATTATATATAAATGGAGCAAGAATTCAGACCACATCCAATACTCGTTAATTATGAAATATCTCGTAATGGTGTTGTTAGACACTGTAGACTAAAGAAACCAATTGGTTTTGTTAATAATCAGGGAT
Organism: Potamilus streckersoni; assembly: GCA_016746295.1. NCBI lineage: Eukaryota > Metazoa > Mollusca > Bivalvia > Unionida > Unionidae > Potamilus > Potamilus streckersoni. Next base: position 1,447,311 of record JAEAOA010001337.1, read on the forward strand.
ACTTGCAATTTACTGCTGGAGGAAAGGGATATCTCTGTCATAGGGCAGTCTTTGAGTGTTATATGGGACCGATTAAAGATGGCTGTGTTATTGATCACATTGATTCTAATATTCAAAATAACGCGATTTCCAATTTACAGTGTATTTCTCAAAGAGAGAATATAAAAAAAGGAAAGACAGGGACTTATAAGTCAGTTGGAAAGAGACCAGTACAGTCATTTGATACAGCGACGAATGAAGAAAGAGTTTTTCATTCAATGAATGCTGCGGGAAAATATTTTGGAATATGTATGCCTTCAGTACGAAAAGTTGCTGAAGGGATTTGTCAAACAGCTATCTCAAAGAAAAATGGACATAGAATAAAGTTTTCTTATTTACAAGATAACTCTTAATAATTACTATTTTGTTCCGTATTTCCCCTCATTACTACTGATCGTCACGTGACTATCCTACTTTCGATATTGATTCCCGGATATGTAATTCGTCCGAGAATACATGTGAAATTGGATTGAATTAATGATGTGTGTGATCTCATGTACGTATTTAATGGTTAACTCGGTATACGTAATCAGGTATGTACGGATTTTGATTTTGTGTTATTGTTTCTTGTTTCTAAAGACTGTATTGAGAACAGCAGTTAGGGTTTTGTTGGAAAAACCTATACAGGGTAGACAATTTATTTGACAGAGATCCAAGGCCAGGGGTCTATTAATAGATTTTTTAAAAATCCCAATTACAAAGACGGCGTTAACAGCGTTTGTATGAAAATGAAATTACTTTAAAATTACAAATTAGTGAGGTCAGGGTAGTAAAACGCGCTACATGTAGTTTAGTTTTTTTAGTGTGGTTATGTGTAATAAAATTCAGAAAAATATCATTCTCGATTCAAGAAATAGCAGGTCCTGAATTGACAGGGATCCCCATTACGGAGTTATCTTGTCATGTAAATCCATTATTACTACGATTATTTAATCGTAATATTATAGAAATTAATAAAAAAATTGCTATTATTTAACAGTTGTATTTCTTGTTTTAATGTTTTATTTAAATACTTAGCTTCCATTGAAATTACTACACAGTATTCATTATGAAATGCTAGGAAAATAAATACACACCTACACATTGACACTGCAGTATTAGTTCACCTTATATATAATATGAGCCGTAATAAGTTTGGGGCTTTAAAACGAAGCCCACTTTGCCAATTAAAACTCCCACACCATTGACATGGTGTGGTTGAATTTTTTCAACTGCAACCAGGGTTAATTTCTTGGGTTGCTTTTGATTGGCAAAGTGGGTGTAGGTCCGCCCCGTCGTTTCATGTTTGTATCGTCCTGTACTGTCCCTATCATACCTCATATAACCATCCTATCATATAACCATCCTATCATATAACCATCCTATATAATCGCATTGTATATATAACCTATAATCGCATTGTAAATACTCATTCATTGTAAATACTCATTCATTGTAAATATTCATTCATTGAATCGCATTGTAAATATTCATTCATTGTATATATCCTATATAATCGCATTGTAAATACTCATTCATTGTAAATATTCATTCATTGTATATATATCATCCTATATGTAATGTACTGTCCCCCCCCACAACATATCTTCCGGAAGACCTAATATAGCATTTGTTACGTTAGAGCTTCCAATTGGGAGATCTATGTTTGTGGCCCTTGGGCTTATATAATGCGAAGGCACTAAATGAGTTCCAAGAATGTGCTGTCCCCCCTCTGGGCCTCTTTGACGTCGTTTGGCGCGAAAGAGGTTCCAAATGAGGCTTTATGTTATATGTTCAATGTTTGTAAAGAAATCACTTGGATTTCACGTCTAATACCCATATAACCCGCCCTTGAACTCGATTGGGGGGTTAGGGTATTGTATAAGTCTTTAATGTATGTGCCCTTTCTTGCCTCGGAACTCGAATGAGGAAGAGACGGGCATTGTATATGTTTTGTTTTTTTGTATATAAAAATATTTTAAAGATACAAATACATTAGTAATAATAATAAATGGAATTTCAAGATATTACATCTATCATCACAGAAATATCAAATTTAAGAAATCAAGGAATCGTACTTTCTGAATTTTTGAATGAAGACAGACTTTTGAATGAATTTGAACAAATTGATATACAATTGAAACATGGAAGATATGTTCTACCTAAAATGTATTCACTGATAAAAAGAATCCAAAAAGCGGTTAATGCTTCTTTGTATAACAATGATATTAATTTATTCATTCGGCTATTTAGTATAGTTGAAGCCATTAGAAAGAAACTCGGGGAACAGTACCAAGTTCGGTCAGAGATTGCTTTGAAAGTGAAATCTATAAGACGTTTGATTGATGCAAGCATTGAAACCGACAATTGAAAAATCGTTAGCATTTCCAATAATGACATCAGAAGCATTAACTACCAGACTAGCCCGTGAGAGGTTAGCATTACTGAAAAAGTTTATACCAATTCGAGATAACGTGCGAGATAAACTACAACTTAGACAGCAAGCGCAGACTGACTTTTCTATTGGAAGCGAACAACTTTTTGCCCCTGTAACTAAAGCCACTAAAGATATGAAACTTGCAACAGAACGTGCTATATACGGCGACATCCCTAAAGAGGGAGCAGTACCTATTATTGATGTATTAGGAAAGATTGCTACAGAAACTGAAAAAACTCACGAGGGAATAAAACAGCTTTCAGGTGAGTTACAAACTCAGCGAGAAATACAACAAGTGGATGATATTGATACTGATGATAACCCCGTTGAAGATGCTAGTGTTTCCGTTAAAAAAAGTGTTCCTTTTAGCGAGAAATTCACTGATAAAGCTATAGAAGTAATCAAACAATTTCAATTGCTGAAAAAGGAAGACTATGCGTTATTTGGAAACTTTGCTGCCGAAAGTTATTATAACAGGGAGAAATTTTTAAAAGAAGAGTATAAAAAAAACATAATAAACAAAAATCAATGGGTGGATTGGATATATAAAATTAATAAAGAAATCACCGGCAATTTAAAAAAGAATACATTGGAATACAGAGCTTTTAAAATAGGAGTTGATGCGGATGTTTTAGAACAACAACAACAACAACAACAAGGTCGAGGACGAGGTCGAGGTCGAGGTCGAGGTCGAGGTCGACAATCTGCAGAAATTCAAAACGTTTCCGAATCAGCTGCAGAAAATCAAAACGTTTCCGAACCAGAAAGTTCTTCAGGAGGGGGTTATGGAAGTTCTCATCATGATTCTCATATGTGTCCTAGTAATATCATTAATGATATATCACGACTTGAGGTTCTTATGGGAGGTAAGCGAGCTGGAAATAACTCAGTCGAAATAACTAATGAAGCATTTGATATTTGCAGACGATTATTCCAAGGTGGGATAATTGATATTCATACGTATCGAGAACTCTTGGATGAGTTAATAGACGGAATTCCGGGGGAATTTAGTGGTTATTATAGCGATTGAAATTTCTAATTGCTTGCATTTAGAAATTACAAAGTCATTTCAAATAAGATGATAGTACACTATAATCACAATAAACCAACAAACGTGTATGTAGTGAACTCAAGATTACCCGTTTATAAGGCATACTACGGTGACGGCCTTGGAAATACCATGGCTGGTTTATTCACAAGAATAGCCCCAAAAGTAGCACCAATTGCTAAACAATTAGCGATGAAAGCCATTGATGTTATTCGTAATAAGGGAATTAACGCTGTTGGAGATCTTGCAGGAACGGCCTTTTCTACCGCAAAGAATAGAATAACGTCATTGGTGAAATCTAGATTCGGACGAAAACCACCACCACCGCTACCTTCAACAACAATGATGCCTGCAAATGTCAGTAAAGTGATAAATAACGCAGTGGAACAAAAACTAGCATCATTAGCAATGACTTCACCAGATAGTAGTAATATTGCAAGTATGATAGCGGGAAGTGGTCTTGGAGGAAATCGAAAAAGAAAATGATTTAGAAAAACGATACGTTTTAGTATAAATGGCATTTAAAAAAATTGCTGATCCAGCGTTTGATATGGCGGCACCGGTGAATAAAGATGATTCTAAAATTAACTATCAGTATTATGCCTATCCTGCAAGAGAGCCTAATCAACGAGGGAGAGTTGAACTTCAAGTTCAAGATACAAGTAGATACTTTTTGCCGTGTGAGGCGTTTATTGAAGTAGAAGGAGAACTTGTAACAAATGTTGCAGCTGATACACCATATGGGAATGACCAAAATATCCGAGTTGGTTTTGTAAATAATGGCATTATGGCGCTATTTAACAGTGCAAGATATATCATTGATGGAAAAGAAATTGAATCAATAGAACAAAATGTTGATATTGCAACAACAATAATCGGACTTGCGAGATATTCTGATGATTATACAAGGTCGGCTGGTCCGTCTATGATGTTTGCTAAGGATACTTCTGAACATGCTGACCATATTCAGTTTATTAAAGTACGAACTGCGCAAGCTACTGCAGAAGCTGATCAACAACTCGCAGCTAATCTAGACCGTGAAGATAGACCAGGCGCTGAATTCGACATTTTAAAAAGGGTTAATGGTAATTTCAATCTAGGATTTGCAACACGAAAAGGAGCATTAAAAGGACAACATCGACGATTTTCATGTGCAATTCCGTTACATCACATATTCGGATTCTGTAGAAATGTCAGAAAAGTCATCTATGGAGCAAAGCATACGGTTGTGTTAGTGCGAAAAGAAAATGACAATGATGCAATTTGGCATGCTAATGGTGTTGATGATGGTAAAGTCATTTTAAATAAATTGACTTTATGGATACCCGTCTTGACACCAGCAGTTACAATAGAGCAAGAATTACTATCGTTTATGGACACAGGTGGAAAATCATTGCTAAGTTGGCTAACAACAACGACTGATACGAAGCAGGATAATGTAAATGGCACATTTACATGGCACTTAGCATCAAAACAAGGTGTTTCAGCTCCACGTCATATCTTTATAGCGTTACAGGATGCAAATCGAGTGGGTCGACAATTATCTAGTCATATGATATTTGATAAATTAGGAGTAAGTGAAGTTTCGTTGAGAATAAACGGACAACAAGAGCCAGCAGAGATTGTACATCTTAATTATGAAAACAACAACATAGCTCGTGTATATCATAGAATATTGTCGTATATGGGTCGTGATCAAAATGTTGATACTGGTTTGCAAATATCGCAAATTGATTTTGAAAAACACTATCCGATTTATTACTTTTCTTTGGAACATCTTGACATGATGAGACAATCTGTTGTTGATATATACTTCCAAGCTCGGGTACAACGCCCTGCTGGTATAGCCGATTATAGAGCAGTTGCTGTCATTCTCAGTGATAAATCAATGTTGTTAGAAGGAGTTGGCGGACGAATGAGACTTATTGATGCACCAGTGGAAAACCTTTGATTTTCCAAACATGTAGTTAGGATTTTCACAATAAGATCAATTGAAAGTGTAAATTACATTTTAGAAAAGAATGACATATAGTATTGTTAATGTCCAGTTGACTGATGTTCAGGTCAAGAAATTGAAATCAAAGTCTGCTAAAGAATGTGGAACTACAATAACGCTGAAACCCACTCAAATGTCCGGTGGTGCACATAAATTATCAATGACAGATCGTCAAATAAAACATTTCAATGATGCGCTAAAGAACAAACGAGGAGTTCAAATTGATTTTTCGAAAGCAGCTATCGCCAGTATGATAAAATCGGGTGGAATATTCCCGCTGTTAGCTGCTATTCCAGCATTGATTGCAGCGGCTGCCCCAGCGGTTGCGAAGGCGGCAGCGTTAGGAGCCGTTGGTACTGCTGCAGGAATGGCCCTGAAAAAAGCTACTGGGAAAGGCTATAAAAAAAAAGGAAAGGGTCTAAGACTACCAGGAACTCCACACAATTGGTACAAGGGCACGGGCCTAAGAATACCAGGAACGGCTTATTAGTGGAAAAATCCCTAGGATTTTCACCAATGTCCAATTTTGATTTAATTGATGCTGTAAAATCATAATCAATAAAAAACTTTAGAGGAGTTTTCATGAGAGATCAATTACCGTCAAAACCAATGAAAAATGAAACGGGTATTATCAATCTCGATAACAGCAGCGGAAAAGGAACTCATTGGGTCGCATATGCAATTGATCCACGCGGAATTGTCTATTTTGATTCATATGGATTAGCTCCACCAAAAGAATTCATGCGATATGTATCCACAATAACAAAGTCATCTCCAATTTTTTATTCCACGCTACCAACACAACAGTTAAATGATCCACCGATATGCGGTCGTGAAGTATTAAATGTCCTTGCAGAGATATCTAAATTTCCAAGAAAACCACCACAAGTTGTTGTTAATGAATATACTAGCAGGCAATGGCAAAAACGATAGCGTTATGATTTAGAAAAACGTAGCGTTTTCGTATAATGATTGATATTTGGGGACGACCTTTATCAGAATCAAAAAAAACAGAAACCGATAGCAAATTCGCTGTCGAAAGTGTAAAAAAAATAATCGAAGATGAAATCGCCGAGACATTAAATTTGTCAAGTGTAGATCCTGGGGAAATAGTTGTATTTCAAGATCGCCAGGGCAAATTGAAATCTAGTAATGTTTCATTGGATGATGTCTTAATACGAAGACGTGACGTCGTTGAAGATACAATAGTGTTATATTCAAATGATGGAAAACTCAAACCAGGTGTATTTGTTTCTACAATCACAGATGCATTAAAAAATTTAAATGAAGAACTTGAAAAACATATAACAACATATACTTCCCTTCGTAGAAATATTATCAATAAATTCTTTGGAACACCAGCGGTAACCTCTCCATCTCTCGCTGAAATTAAATCCAATTTTGATGAAATTAAATCCAGTATTAAAAATATTAATGATGCTGGATTTAGTATTATTAGAGATAGCATTAATAGTATTAAAAAATCTATCGAGGATATTACAAAATTTAAAACAGACAATCTTCCGCTACTTGAAAGAATAAAGATTCCTCATGAGAGAAATATCATAAATATGATATACACAGTTCTCTCTGGATCATTAGATTGGGAACCTAAAAAGAATACAGTAACCCTCACTGTGTCAAACAAGGGTATTTATCGATTAACAATAGTGTCACTGAATCAGTTTAATATATCATCATCGACTTCATATGGATACAACAACGTGATTTCAACGACTATTGACGTGGGTGAATACAAACGGTTTACAATAACAAGCACTGATCCTAATTTAAATAAGACATCATTTGTATGGTACATGGAGTTTGTAGCTGATCTAAATTAGAATTTTAAACAATTAAAAACCACTTGAGGTTTTAAAATAATATGATTCCATCATCGCAATATCGCTATGATACCGTCAAAGACTTCTTAACAAAACTCAAAACACTCATTGATGAATATGAAATAAAAATTAAAAAGTATCGCAGGAGAATTACCGTAATTGATGTTACAGTATACTCGGTATCTGGTATAATGGCCGGTGCTGGTATTATACTATCTTCAGTAACAATGGTAGCTCCGATTGCTGTCCCAATTGCTATTTCCGCGGTGACAACATTTGCTGGACTTGCAAATGCTATTACTAAAAAAATATCATCGTGTTCTCAAGAAAAACTTAACGACTATATAGTAAAACATCAAGCAGTATCTAACGGTTACTCACAATTATCCTCGTTGATGTCATCATCGATTGATGATACGATAATTACCGAAGACGAATTCTCCGCGATGATACGTATTTATGATACTACGATTAAAAACGCTAGCGTTTTTTCATCTATTGCAAAATTAGACATTGTGAATAATAATAATAATGTCGCAAGAGATTCAACTACTTCAGCGGATAGCAGAAAATACCACTCCGCGGAAAACAAGCATGATATCAATATCGTCAACAAACCCTAAATTCAGTGTGAATTTTCCCTCGCCTGTTTCAGTAAAGGAAATCGCGTTGGCAAAATTACGAGTGTATCATAGTTGGCCTAATATCAGATCGGTTCCATTTGGCGGTCAGAGACCTAATAATTCTCTGGTGTTTGCATATAGGAATAAAAAAGATGATGACACTCCAGATTGGAACGTTGTTTCAATACCAACTGGGTCCTATCAAATTGAGCAAATTAATAATGAATTACAACGTAGAATAAAATCCATTACTAAAAAAGAATCAAAAATTGCGATAACAGTTCATGAACCAACACTATCATCTACAATTGAAATAGGCTCTCCTGGGTACGTTGTAGATATTTATAACAGTTCAATAAGAACAGTATTAGGATGGCCCGAAGATCCACCTAGAAGTGCTGGTAATTCCACGCCCGAGCCTATAAAATCTGATTACGTCACTGATGAAATAGGACCTGAAAATCCATCAAAAGGATATAAAAAATTCGAGGATATAAACTTCACAAAAAGATATCGACGTAAGAATCAATATGGTGAAGATGTGTGGAGAATTCCATTTTTTAATGATTATATCCCACAGGAAGGTGAAATTCTGGAAATACATGAAACAAGTCCAACATTTGTAGATATTAAAGATCACATCCTTGATAGAATGAATAATGATTTTTTGTCGTTATTACCCTCGTTAAGATCTGGCTTTCTTACACAAGCTGAGTTTACTAGTGTAGTCGCCGCGGGTAATAAAATCATTGATGACATGGAAATATTTAATTCGAGGATTACTAATCTCTTCACTGATGAAAATAGCCCGATTTCAAAAACTAGCTCAGCTCAAGATTATAAAAAAAATATAAATGAAAATCCAAATTATAAATTACCAGGATATAATGTTCCCGAGTTAAAGAAAAAACTCAGAACTGCCATCGACGAAGGATTTAATAAAATCTATCAATCATGGAAAGATAGCCAGCCGAAGCCTATTATCCTCACTTATAATAATTCTCCCGACGGCGACGGTAGACATATCGCACCGAACAATGTGGATATTTCATCGGTGATCGCACTTAATTTAACGTGTGATGTAATCGAAGGAAGTTATCAAATTAATATGGAACAATCAAATCAAGCCCGACAGGGTTACATTCTTTATTCATTTTCACCAACAGCACCCCCCGGATTTTTAATTGTTGAGAATCCGACTAATCCAGTCTATATGCAATGTCAAAATGATTCACTAACTAGAATTAATTTTACACTCACCGATCAGTCAAATAATTTAATTGATCTACGTGGTGAAGTATTATCGATTAGTCTGTTTGTGAAAAGCTAACAAATATCGGTTAAATAATTTGTATTAATCAGCAGCAGAGAGGGTGAAATGACAACATATTTGCGACCGTAGATGGCATCAATTTGAGTGTGGTTATGACAATGTATTTGCGACAAAATCGCTAAGATGGGGTCTTTATTTTTTTTTTGGTTGAAATATGAGATTTCGTAGGAAGGTTCCATTGGCATTCTGAGGCTTTAATCGATTCTGTCGCAAAAATTTGTAGACGTAGATGGCAGCAATTTGAGTGTGGTTATGACAATGTATTCACGACAAAATCGCTAAGATGGGACCTTTAATTTTTTTTTGGTTAAAATATGAGATTTCGTAGGAAGGCTCCATTGGCATTCTGAGGCTTTAATCGATTTTGTCGCAAATATATTGTTGTAGGGTTCACCCTCTCTGCTGCTATATATTTGATATTTTGTTACGAATTTACAAGTACTGAAATTTAATTAGGCTTTTAGCTCACCTGCCCATGTGGCTAAGTGAGCTTATTGTATGACCCTTCATCAGTTGTGTCGTGTCAAATGGATGGACAGATGTCCGAAAGAAAGCCTACTGTATGAACCTTTATGAGTTGTGTGTCCTGTTTGATGGATGAATAGATATAAGTGAGTGTGCTTATTGTATAAACCTTCATCAGCAGTATGATGTCAAATGCATGGACAGATGTCAGCAAGTGAGCTTTTTGTAATGTGTCATGTTGGATGGATGAACAGATGTCAGCAATTTCTTCTTACAACTCCATATTTCTGGTCTGATTTCATTCTAATTTTGAATATTGGTTTTATTTCATCAAATCTTTTTTAAGTTAGTAATGCGTAAAAGTGGTGCACATCAGTGAGGTGCACATCTTGCATCTGGAGGCCATGTTTATGATCCAATTTGATTACCATATGTATATCTTTTGGGATCTTGCATAAGATATGGAGATTTTTTAAACCACACTGGATTATGTTTTCCAAGGATTTGGATCAAACTGGATAAGTAGATCTACATCATCAAGAATTTGGATGATTGAGAGTGAAATTGATGCATATTAATGATGTGACCTTGCATTATGATTGGCTGAGCTTGCAAATGTTCCAGCAACTATATATCTGATTAGATTTTCATCAAAATTGTGTCAAGAGCATCTGTTTGATCAAGTTCTATGCATAATAATGAGATAATCTTGTAAATGGGTTAATAGAATTAGGAGTTTACATAACTTCAGTTAGGAACAAGAGACTGCGCGTAATCTGCCTTTAAAATCAACATGGTATAAAGTTTGGGATATAGCACGTATTCCTATAATATTACCTAGCCTCCATGATGAAGTGGTCGGATGTTAAAGGTGAGCAAATAGTCTGCTTGGGCCTCCTGGTATGATTTGTATTAGATGAATTTCAGTACTGAATTGCTCACTGTGATCTGTTGCCTGGGCAGGAAATATTTCGTTCATTCCTAAATGAAATATTTTTTAAAATATATTTGGGGCAGCAATATTTGAATATTGAATATTTGAATGTCTGAAAACAAGTGGTATATATCATAACCTAAATGTCCATGCAGGTAATCCGTGTAAAATATACATATTTTATCTTTTGTTCATGGATTGTGTTTGATGGACAGCGCACAAATAAGAGTTGTAAATCAGCAAAGGAAATTGAACTGAAAGCTTTTTTACCAAAAAGCCAAGTTGACAATAGAGCAAGTGTTAAACACTCCCCATGAGAGTACTGTATGAGAAGGCAGAAAAACAGTCACAGTTTGCAAAATGTTGTGATTGAGCTGCATTATTATGGATTGGAATGTGTGGGTCAATGACCTAAAGATGATGTGTGCTTTGAAAAGGATCTGTTCAGTTCTCGTACAAAACTAATACAGCTTCACAACTTTGCTTTACACTTTCTTCTCTATGTTATACATTGCAAATGCAGAAAAAGGGATGACAGCTGGTGACTTTTTTGGTGAGTATGGGTGTAGAATAAGAGCAGTTATTGTTGGTGTAACTTGTGAATGGTAAATTGGTTTTCATCTGAGTCTAGATACTTTGGATTCATTAGTACTGGTAGGACATACATTTTTATGGTTTTCTATCACCACAATGAAATTAAAGGGTATGTCAGAGAAATGTCCCTTCACCTATCTGCTGTCAGAAATACCAATGAATTCAGTGAATGCATACCACAGAAATTCTTATGGTATGCAGAAATATGAAAAATGATATTCCAATACTTGATGAATCCAAAGTAGTCATTGTATCTGGCTGAAAAGGGAGATAATTTTATGTCCCATAAATGTAGTGATAGGTCATATAATGTTCCTCTTGTTCATCTGTCAGTCTGTACAATGTACAAGTTATGGTTATATTTTGAAAATGTCGTCAGATAATTATTACTGTTTACTATGTAGCTTCAAAAAGGGAAACTAATTAAGTCCTTACTTGATAAAGTCTATGGAGCCTAATAATAATCTAAGTCCATTCTATCATCTGTCAGTCAGAATTAGGTTACCACAAGACAACTTTGATAGGGAGCTTTATATAGCACAGGCTTAAAAAGAATTAAATTTCCAGTGTTTTGTAACATTTACAGAAACTATGTTCCATACTCATTTTCTGTGGTACATCTTTATCAAGGGTTGTTGGGTATCAGTCAATCTTGGTATAGGTTTTTATATTAGTAAGACCTTAGTTTGCTTTCCAGCTGTCCATGAAGTCATTTACATGGTTGTGCCCCTGGTTGTTCTTTTCAGGCTTTAATTTCTGCAATGATACTTGAGCAAGAATTGTTGCTTATACTAGTGAGATCTTAATATCTTACTGTCATTTCAAAGATTTGATTGCCTATCCTCATGATTCTGGACTTGATTGATTTCAACCAGATTGATCAAGCACATTTATATTGATGAGATCCTGAATGCTCTGAATTTTCAGCATTCCTTGTCATCATAGATGAGTTATGTCCCCTGATTGCATATTCTTCTAATTTTGTTTTTCCAATATGTGTTCTTCTATTTAGGACCCTGCAGTGTATGTTGCACAAGACCCCAATAATGACTTTGTTTTAGTGTAAAGTATTTAACAAAATACCCCAATAGTGACTCTTTCCTTGGGAGTAGTATATTGAACACAAGACTCCAATAGTGACTCTTTGCTTTGGTGTAGGGGATTGATCACATTACCCCAATAGTGACTCCCTTTGTTTTGGTGGAATTTATTGAACACAAGACCCCAATAGTGGCTCATTGCTATGATGTTGTGTATTGAACACAAGACCCCAGTAGTGATTCATTGCTATGGTATAGTGTATTGAACACAAGACTCCAGTAGTGACTTCTTTGCTTTGGTTTAGTGTATTGAACACAAGATCCCAATAGTGACACCCTTTGTTTTGGCACATCATCTCAAGCAGTTGGTGAGTTCTTCAATACATGCCAGAATGAATATTAGTTTCAACATTTTAATCAGGTTAAAGCAAAATTTTGATACAAACAATGAAATTATTAACATCCAACTTGTGGATAAATGGCTTTTTTTAAAAGCTTTTGCTTGATTTAAGTGAAATATTGTTCAGTGTTAGATATTATCTCCCATAGAAGAGGCATTGTGATTTATGGCATCATCAGAATGACACTGAAGTAGAAATCTCACTGCTGTCCTGGTTTAGGATACATTTGGTTCAGTCCCATGCAAAGATTTCCACTTGCAGCCAGATGTACCATTATAGTTGACTAGAAATGTTAAGGACAGTTTCTTGTGCTGCATTTCTTGTGCATATATATTCTGGCAAACAATTGTATTCAATTGAATGTAAAGTTAGCTGTCATTCTGCCAACCAGACTAGGGAACCTCCACATGATCATGACCTAAGATATCACGGCAAAGTTCCCTATACCCCCAGCCCAGTGTTTTGCCATTATATCAGTTAGAATGGTATAATGTCTCAGTACCTATAATATGGATGTGCTCAGTGGCAATCAAGACCAAATTCCATGGCTGCAGTTCTGAAAGTGATTGGCTAAAATTAGGAAGATGAAAATATATGTAAATTAATGCAAAATGGTTGTTAAAATGAAAAAGTGGACACAAATGGAAACTGATTTCATTTCTTGGTTGGTCCAGATAGGAAATTATGCTATAAATAGGCATTTTGCCACATCCAAAATGATTATCTGAACCTATATTGACTGTATATAGCACTGACTGACATGTTTTAAAGTTCTTCATTATTAATTAAACTATAAAGGCTAAATTTTTGGGCACCACAGATAAAAAGGTTTTTAAGTATAAATATACATCTACTTGATTATATATACCTTCCAAATGCAGCCTTGAAACTGTTTTGTTTCAACATATGACCTCACTGGTTTTATCATGTATAGTCACTATATGATGGAGGCCTTTGACTGAACTATTTTATGTAAATTTGCCCTAATTTGAGGTTTTTGTGAATTCTTTGGCTTGTAATCCAAGTAAATGATTTTTTGTGTAGTATAATAAGTGTGTGGTTTTAATAATGTTTGTTACTATGGCCAGCTCTCTTTTCATAATATTCATAATGATCCTAAAATTTATATTAAGCACAGTCAGCAATTTTTCCTCAAGGGCCAACAGTTTCTGTTGTCTAAATTGCTACATATACTTGTGTACAATTTGGTCCATCTGTCAACAATATAGACCCTTATCTGCCATAAAGGTCTATGTTATGTTGATTACACCTAACAAACTGCAATATCCAGATCAGCTGGCACATTATGAGATGGCACATCAGGGTCTATGCATTTTATAGTTTGAACTGTTTTATACTTGAGTATATATGGTTACCTATTATTAGTCCATAATTTGGTTTGAGCCTCCATCCTTCAGTGTGACTATGAATGATAAGTATTTGTCAATTTTAGTTTTTGACAGATTGTCACTTAAGTTGTAACAATTAGTAATTGTGTTCAGACAAAATCATATCTATTTGCAGATGGATCTGGTTTTGTTCTTCACAGTGAAACTTATTTGCTTGATGAGTATATTTGTTTTTGGTCAAGTTTTGCATGTTTCCAGTGTAGTTTTTAGCTCTATTGGACATAGACCAGGAGGGCTATGGGATATTTGTTGTCTCCAAGTCCATCATCTATCATCCATTTGTTAACACAAGTTTGTTATTGCTACACCACCTAAACTACTTGGAAGACAGCCATGAAAATTCATCCATCCCATGGTTTAACTGAACTTTAATGAAAATGGTGTAACTGAACTTAAATAAAAATGGTGTAACTGGTCTTAAATGAAAATGGTGTAACTGGTCTTAAATGAAAATGGTGTAACTCATCTTAAATAAAATTGGTGTAACTGGTCTTAAATGAAAATGGTGTAAGTGGACTTAAATGAAAATGGTTTAAGTGTACTTAAATGGAAAAGGTGTAACTGGTCTTAAATGAAAATGGTGTAACTGGTCTTAAATGAAAATGGTGTAAGTGTACTTAAATGAAAATGGTGTAAGTGTTCTTAAATGAAAATTGTGTAACTGCTCTTAAATACAAATGGTGTAACTGGTCTTAAATGAAAATGGTGTAAGTGGACTTAAATGAAAATGGTGTAACTGGTCTTAAATAAAATTGGTGTAGCTGGTCTTAAATGAAAATGGTGTAAGTGGACTTAAATGGAAAAGGTGTAACTGGTCTTAAATAAAATTGGTGTAACTGGTCTTAAATGAAAATGGTGCTGCTTGGACTTTACTACCACAATGACCATCTTGAAAATCTTGTCATGTCCATTCCTTCTGAATGGATTGTCGTATATGTATCTACATGGAGCTTTTTCTTAAGTCATCTTATAATGTTTTGGTAGACCTAAGTGGAAATGGCTCCTAGCTGACAACACAATATGGTCACCACATCTTCTATCTAGAAAATCTTATTATTGCTACTCATGAACAGAACGTCATATAACAATGGGGTTGTAAATCCTAATTGAAACTGTGCCAAACTGATATCTATTATGGTCATTACATCAGCCACCTTGAAAATTAAATTTTGCTGTCATTAATCCTTCAGAACAGAAAATTATATCAACAGTTGAGTTTCACCAGATTTCTTATTGGTCCTATATTAGAATTGTGCCGATCTGATGTCTAGCATGGACACAATGGAGTTAGTCTTGAAAATCTTCCTAAATGGAATGTCTTTTGGACATAGGGTTTTCATTGGAAGACATCTTACACTGTCTAGTTGGTCTTAAGTAAATGAATCAAACTGACCTTTATTATGGCCACCATGGTGGTTATCAAGAAAATGATATCTTTGTTCCAATGAAACAGATGACCGTATCAGCATTGGCTTTTTTCCAACAGACCTCTCATGAAACCTCATTGCTTCTAAATGAAAACGGTGCCATTTGTGTATAAAATACGGCTCCAGTGATAGCTTTCTTGATAATCCTGTTGTCACCCCCCCATCTGTGGTCATTTTTGCTCCAAAAGACTTCTAATGATGTCTGTTTTGTCCTTCCAATCTGACATCCAGTATTTTCACATTAGCAGCTAATTTTGAAAATCTTGAGATGGTTTCAACATTTGGCTGATAAAAAGAAGAAATAGTCTTATATTGGAAACATGGCTTTAAAAAAAAGAAGAAATGGTCTTGTATTCCTAAAAAATTCCTTTTGGCCAGCAGAGCATCAGTCATTCTTGGGACTTTTGTTTCTGTATAACCCACTAAGAAAACATTGGACTAAGAGCTATCAGCATCATCCTGGAACTTTTGACATATCTAATGTTATGAAAAGATCACAGTATTATGTTTGTTTGTAAGATATTTACTGTTTCATTCTCTCATTGTGTGAATATTTGTACAAAGTTCCTCTCATACTTTTATTTTTTTTTAAGCAATACTAATTAGGTCCATTATGTACATGTCAAATGGTCACCAGACAGTCACCTGGAGTAATGGCTTGGTAGCAGAAATACAGAGACTTAGTGTTGACAAGAGAGATATTTGCACAAATTTAGCAAAGCTAGTAATATCTGCCAGCTTTTAAATGGGTTGAAAAAATGACTTACACATTCATGTTAAGCAGTTTGAATGATGTGTGATATCTTGCCCCTATATATATATATATATATATTTTTTTTTTTTTTCGTTTCATTTATAACTTTGTGTCACAGCTCACATATATATTATTACCCATTATGGTAACATGGTTATATGATATATATATAATTGAATGATTATGATGCAAGACAACCTGGTCTCTGAATTTTTAATCTGATTTGCAAGAAGGATATATGATACACTATTCTCAGGTTTCATTTATAAGCCCAGTCAACATCATAACCATATGTAAAATGCATTTATTGCTTATGTTAATCAGTACTAATTCATAAAAACAATGTCCATGTGTGAAACACCCACTTTATGCATGTAACAAGAACCATGTTACATTAAGTGGACCTTGTAGTGAGGGAATGCTGTATGTAGTTTGGAAAGAATGAAATATCCTTTATGCATTGTGTGTGTTTGCATTGTTCAGCCACAGATGTTGGCATGCATGATACAATAGTGTAATTAGATTGGTAGATATCTAAATGTTATAAATAAATTTGTCAAATATTTTCTTTCAAAAAGAGGCACACTATTCGTTTTAGAATATAACTAGCATGGTTGCTGTAGATTCAAGGAGGGCCACTAGTTAAACAAGAATAGCATGCACATTCTGTGACTTGTGAATTTTTTTTTTGAAAAGGGACATTACTCTATTTTCTTGAATGTCTTACTACCTTCAGAGTTATTGTGCTGTAAAATATTAAAAATAAAATAAAAGCCAAAGCTATTACACTGTACAGTAGTTTACAAAGTACAATGTAAATAAACTTTAAATTAGTCTAGTGTTTAATTTCAAGGTTTACTAATCTTAAAGTAAATAATAAGGGATAGCTTAAAGTCATGTGGTACACCAATGTCCATACATAAACAATAAATTTGAGTTAGGAAATTTTAGAAATCAGAGTTACATTTCAAATCCATATGGTGACATATTACTACTTGTCTCAGACAATACATATCAATATAAAATTGTTGCTTGTACTCAATGGGAAATTGCTTATCAATAAAAAAAATATTCACTTTAAATTGCTGGATTAGTTGCCATGATGTGCCCTAGGGGGAAAAGGAACTTTTCTAATGTTTACTCAGCATCATATGTCCAATAATGTGTCAAAAGATCCAATGAACCCAATAGATCAAACCAAATGACACTGTAAAAGGAAACATTTATGTTGACTGCCTCTTCATGTGAGTATTTAGAGTTGTCAGAAGTCATTTGGAATGAACTTGTCCCCTTACATAACATGTACATATTTAAACATTAAAAATTTTGTTAAATTGGTATATATTCTGGACATTTACTGCTTTTCAATCTAATTAAAATATGTCATTGGGTGTAATTAATACTCTATCAGGATGAAGAAGCCCTTTAGTAGTTACCTTTTCCACCTGTCCATCTTGGCATCTCCAAAGTTTTGCAATCTTTAATAGGATGCCATTTGGTTCTTGAATTGCCAGTTTTAGAAATTGTACCTATCAAGTTTTCATTTTTTCAGATTCAGTTTTGATGCATTGTTCCATCAGATTTAAACCTCCATTACTTAGGATTTTTGTAAGTTCAGGAACCATACAGTGTTGTCACTGTTGTGCAGCTTAATTTGCATCATCATGGAGACCTTTTGTGGGCATTATATTGGTGTATCTCAAAGACCTTTTGTGGGCATTGTTGTATATGTTATCTAGATCTTTTTTGGGCATTATATTGGTGTATATCTTATCTCGAAGACCTTTTGTGGGCATTATATTGGTGTATATGTATGTTATCTTGAAGACCTGCTGTGGGCATTATATTGGTGTATATGTTATCTAGAAGACAATATGGACATTATCTTGGTGTATATGTTATCTCAAAGATCATTTATGGGTATTATATTGGTGTATATGTTATCTAGAAAACCTTTTATAGAAATATTGGTGTATATGTATGGTGTTTATGTTATCTCAAAGACCTTTTGTGGGCATTATATTGGTGTATATTATCTAGAAGACCTTTTGTGGGCATTATATTGGTGTATATGTTATCTAGAAGACCTTTGATAGAAATATTGGTGTATATTTATGGTGTTTATGTTATCTCAAAGACCTTTTGTGGGCATTATATTGGTGTATGTTATCTTGAAGACATTTTGTGGGCATTATACTGGTGTATATGTTATCTAGAAGACCTTTTTGTGGGTATTATATTGATGTATATGTTATCTAGAAGACCTTTTATAGAAATATTGGTATATATGTATGGTGTTTATGTTATCTCAAAGACCTTTTGTGGGCATTATATTGGTGTATGCTATCTAGAAGACCTTTTGTGGGCATTATATTGATGTATATGTTATCTAGAAGACCTTTTTGTGGGCATTATATTGGTGTATGTTATCTAGAAGACCTTTTTCTGGGTATTATATTGGTGTATATGTTATCTAGAAGACCTTTTATAGAAATATTGGTGTATTTGTATGGTGTTTATGTTATCTCAAAGACCTTTTGTGGGCATTTTATTGGTGTATGTTATCTTGAAGACATTTTGTGGGCATTATACTGGTGTATATGTTATCTAGAAGACCTTTTATGGGCATTATATTGGTGTATATGTTTGGTGTATAAGTTATCTAGAAGACCTTTTGTTGGCATTATATTGGTGTATGTTATCTAGTCGACCTTTTATAGGCATTTTATTGGTGCATATGTTTGGTATACAAGTTATCTAGAAGGCCTTTTGTGAGCATTTTGTTGGTGTATACATTATCTAGAAGACCTTATTGGACATTATATTAGCATATATGTTATCTTTAAGACCTTTTATGGGAATTAGCGTATATGTTATCTTTAAGACCTTTTATGGGCATTAGTGTATATGTTATCTTGAAGACCTTTTGTGGGCATGATGTTGGTGTATGCTATCTTGAAGACATTTTGTGGGCATTATCTTGGTCACAAATGACTGTTTTTAACTTCTTCTTATGGTCACTTCACTGAATGAATGGTTGCAAAATGAAGCAGGCTTTGAATGAAAACCATTGTGTGTATTGACACTGAGTTTTCACTAAAACATCTCATTCATTGTATATTTAAGTTCTGAAAATGGTGCAGTCTGATAAGTCTTTTGGTATTAACTGAGATAAGTTCACTGATCTAGCAATTATGTTGGATACAAGGTCAAAGGCTGTGACACAAAATTTTGGACTGCTACACCTATATATTTATCTTGTATACATGTTAACCTCAGACATGTAAGAACACACTTTTGTTAAAAAATTTTGGTATATTGGACTTTCCCAAAAATTTTAGATAATTTTAATATCCAGCAATTAAAAAATATAAAGTTGTATTGGGATCGGGAATAGATTTCTCATGAAATCCTACAAATTCGTTTCAGCCCAAAAAAAAGAGTCAGTCTCATATTGAGACTCCTGTTCTCATGTGATATCTTTAAAAGATCTTAAGGAATGCAAAATACCTTCCATTATGAAAATGTATTGAGTAATTAATATTAATCCAAACTAGGAAAATCTTTTTGAAAAGCACATCTGGAGTGTTTTATGATACAGAGATCAAACTTTGTTTTAATGAAGAGCTTATGGGATAGTATTTTGTCCTTTGATGTCCTTCAGCTCATTAGCACAAGCTTGTTAATCACTACTACTCCTAGATCAATGCCATCTCACCTCTGTCTGCATGAGTTCGAGTCCAGACTCCGCTAACGTGGGTAAGTGAGAAAGCCTGCCAGTAGCTTCTTGTGGGTCAGTAGTTCATCCAAGTGTTTTTACTCTACCATTAATACTGGGTGCCATGTATAGCCTAGCTTGTGCTGAAAAATGGTGTTAAACCCTACAACAACAACAACTACAACTCCTCCAAGACTTCTTGCAAGTTTGCCTTGATACCTTACATATGTGTTCAAGACATTCTAGTTGGTTCTAAATGAAGATGGTACTTGGATTTCCAGCAAATACAGTTGACCATCTTGAAAATATTAAGATTAATCTCCCTAAATTAATGGTCATATCAATCAAATCAGGTTTTAACTAAGACTTATTATCATGTTTAGTTGGTCCTAAATGAGAATGATGCCAATCTGACATCAAGTATGATAACCATGTCAACATCTTGAAAGTCTTGTTATTTCTATACTTCCAAAATGGACATCCGAATCAACATAGGTTTTTCATTAAAAGTTATAATGTCTATCTGGTTCTAAATAAAAAAAATTATGCCAATCGGACATATAATATGGCCACCTTGGCATCTGGTAGTTGTAATGAGAGTTGTCTGTATCAAGAAGAGTGAATTCATTGCCCTGGTCTTGGTTAATTTTTCATTAAATGATAACTTCATTTGTATATTTGTGTTGTGTATTGAATTAAAAAATTTACTTGAAAGTTGCTAATGGGGAAACAAGTCATTATTCTTAACAGTACACAAGTAAATCTCTTCTTAACAGTACACACCTTAATCTTAATTCTAATCAGTTCACAGATAGGTCCGTATCTTCAACAGTATCCTATATCCTATAGCATTGAATACTTTTTTAGTAGGATTGTCTCAGTGGAAGACTAACATGGTTATTTTGTCATGTATTCATCCATACTGTCTGTTCTCAACATAAATTAATGTTAAAGTTTTCTGTGTATATGTCTTGTCTTTTCCTGACTAAAAAAAAAGATTGGGATCACAAAACAGAGGTCTTATGTTTATATAATCAATCTTCTCTTTTTAAACAATATGTAATTAGTAATTATGACATTGGTAAGTTGCAAATTTCATCCAGGTCAACATGATAGTAGCTGCAGTCCATTTTAGTCAAATAATGTCAAGGAATTTGTTATTTTTAGTCATAGAATATTGCTAATGTTAGCAATTTGACATGGAAATATGTAAAATAAACAAAAAATGTCAACTCTTTTGTAAGGAAAATATTATATTTACAGGTCTTGTTAAGCATGATACTCGTCCACAGGAAGAGATTATCAGGGAAAGGCTGCTGCAGGTTCTGGAATCAGCATATCCCAATATTTTGGCTGTGGAAGATTTAGTCAGGTGAGTATAGACCCTAATTTAAAGGCACGTTATGATCAGGATCTTTGTTGTTTGACTGGACTTAGAGCATATGAATATATGGTACCTTGTTGTTTGACTGGACTTGCAGGATATGAAAATATGGTACCTTGTTGTTTGACTGGACTTACAGGATATGAATATATGGTACCTTGTTAAGGTTGAAGTGGTAATGTTCTTAATTTGGGTCTCTCTGGTACTGGCTTTAAGCCTCGGCATGTACATCAGTTTGTGGAGATTTATCTAATGCATGTTTTTCGCTCTTGATTCTTTAGTCCTTGTCGCCTATAAGAGCATGATTCATTGACATTGTACAGAGTAATTTGCATCTGTTGTGTGAGCTTGTTATACTGTTGACCTGAATTTAGATGACAGGATTTAGTATACTCCTTGTCAGGAACATAAATAAAGCCTTGGGGACAACTGTCATTTACCGAGAAGATTTTCAAGAGATCGGAAGATGTACTCGATGATCTCCATCATTTAGGCTAGCATCAGTTTGCAAGAAACAATTTGGTCCCATTATGTGACCTAATGAAGTATTGCATTTGTTTTACTTCAGGATGCTCATCCCATTTAATTTCCTTAGTGGTCCCTTTAATGCTTTACCTCATACAATCGCCTTTGAACATCTCTACTCCATTTTTATGTAAGCGCCTTTGGACGCCTCTACCCAAATTGCATGTAGAATCACAACCATGAAAGCTTCAATAACTTAGGTATAGGCTCTGATACTGATGTATGAAGCCATTAGTTTTTATAAATTATCAAATTCAGCAAATTTTGTGATGTAGACACAAAGAACTTGTAAATTTTGAGTGTGAGAAATGGCAGTAAAAGTTTGCTATCACATTCCTCCTAAACTTCTGTATTTTGCATATATAAGACACGTCTTTTACAAAGTTTTACATACCATGCACCCAGAGTGCGTCTTATATATGGCTGCATCTTATGTAAAATATTTTTACACAAACCCACGTTTTGTATACAGGTGTCTTTTAATTAGGTGTGTCTTATACGCGCGAAAAAATGGTAAGTATAAAAATTTTTAACACAAACGAACGGTACAGTGTGTGATATTAAAAGAAGGTTATTGCGGTAAATATTCACGATTCACGATTTTCATTCCTAGTTGTAAAAACAATTGCGTAAGTGTTCAGTAATTACCACGTGTACCAATTAATGTGAGCCACTTCAGATTTAAAATCCTTTTGTTTCAATGTTTTGTATACTGTAATTATTGCAGATCTAAATTTAGTCAGAGTAAATGTTTTAAATTTATATAATATAGTATGTTTAAATAGTTTTGTTTATTGTTACTAATTATCACAGCAAAAACTATGGTGGCTGTACATCCAGTTGGTTCAATGGTATTTAAATTTTTAGTATCTTTGGTGGGTGTGATCGAAAACAAGACAAGACTAAATAGTTTGAAAATAAGACAAGAATTTGTTCAATATTGGACTTAATATGAAAATCAGTTATACCATATATTTATTGCCCAGCAAATATCAATCCCTTTTGAGGAACTCTTTTTTAATTTGCATTGCTTTATGTAGATAAGTAGAGTATTCACCAATCCAAAGGTTTTTTGTACTAGGGAGATCCAGGAGTACCAGTTTAGACATATCATATAAAGGTGCAGCATGTGTGGCACATATACTTATCTTTGGAGTTCAAACATTGTTGTACCCATAGAATGGGACATATATAGTTTGTTTATTTTCAGGACATTCTGCAGCTGGTACCCCTAACTTCATTTGACTAAACAAAAGGGTATTATTGATAAAATTTGGATGATAAGTATTCATTTATTTCAGATATTTTAAATTTGTTAACTAACCTTTCACATTTCCACTCAAACGTTACTGAATCCATTTTCTCTGCAAGTGATTGTCATGGCTGATGGTAATCCAGTGACATTATAGTCTGTGTCACTTGGATGTTTTGTTAATTATAGCGAACCAATACATGCTTATATTTTTAGGTGCCCAAATCAGTTTGTGCTTAACAGCATCTGATATTTACCTAAGCAACCATTTTGCAAAAATGGTTGTTTCAATACTAAAGTTTTGACCTGTTAAAAATAGACTTGTCCAGGATCACCAGAACGCTTTGGGATTAAGCTAATCAAGATCACCAAGAGGTATTTTGAGTTCCATGGCACAGGATTAAAATTAACAAAGCTGTTAACAATCATATCTATAGTGTTTGCATGGATATGCAGAAAGACTGGTATAAAGTTCAAAATAGTTCAAAATTTAGCAGCTGTGTGATTTTATGCACTGTGCACTGTGTGAAATTCCATGGACAACATTGTTTATTTTTTGTACATAAATAATTCTTTACCAGATTAGCTTCTCATTTGGCATATTATTTAATCACATACTCCTTGCCTAAGTTTCTCTCAGACTCTTTGTGGGCTAAGAATTTGAGGCCATTGTGCTTTAAGTTTTAGTTTAGATTTTTTAACCCAATCTTCATTTTATAAACACTTTTCATACCAAAGACTTACAAAAATGGTACTAACAGCTGCATTGCTTGGTGCTCAGCATTAAGAGGTTATTGCTAGGACTGGTTGTCCTGGTGTCAGGATATTGTGACTGGGAGGGATATCGTGCTACATGTCTGCATCACAATGCCCGAGTGCTTAATGTGACTTATTAACTGCCACACTGCAGACATTGTAACAATGTTTTTTTTTAAATAAAGCTGCATTGAAATCCAAATCACACACACATAAACCCTTTTCTCAAATCCCATTAAACTGTATTACTCTAGCCTCTGTGTTCTGTTCCAAGGTGGGACCATGAGTCAATGATTAAAATGGAGACACATTTAAGTTAAAAGTTTTTGAATGAATTTACTTTGTGCAACTTCATCTCATACGCAGTTGTCCCTTCATGTGGGAAAAATTTGACATGACATACTGGCCATGTCAGAGGAGTGGAGATCCTTGAGGGACACTTTTCAATATAAGTTCCATAAAGTACAGGTGGACGTAATTTAGGGTGCCTTTTTGAGAGTTGTGATCGCTCTATCTGTACTAAATAAATATTTGCACACAAAGATATATAGTTATATTTTTGAATTTGTTTTATAAATTCAGCTATGTCGTTTTAATTTTAAGAATATTGTATTGATGTAAAACAAACCTTTATTATGACAATATCTGAAAATAATCATATTTTTGCAAATTATAAGTTTCATGGCTGATCCACTCATGTGAAAAAATTCTTCTCTTTGGAAACTGCTCCATCCCAAAATTGTTCTAATGACATTATCTTTGCTCACCTGTAGTGTAGACCTGAAATGAGCAAATATAGTTACCTGTATGTTTCACCTATTCATAAAATTGATTATGATCTACATTGGTTATCTGCAGGATTGTGCAAGCAGAGGAGTCAATGGTTCTACAGCAGCTTGCAGAGCTGAAACAGAGGGAGTTGGTTCGAGAAATGGAGACAGGTGGTTTTGTCAGGCGTGTCTTGGATGACAAGACAGGTAATGCAGCTATGCATGATAGAATTTGAATGATGTGTATTTTAATGTGAGATAATGGAAACACTGTAGACAGATATGTATACATCTCTGCCTTGATAACTTGTGCCCAGATAACATGGGAACCCACTTATAATGCAGGCTCAGGCAAGGATTCAACTTTTTGTTCTAGAAAATATCAAAAGAATTGGACTGTATTGTTGAAAATGCAGAAAATCACTATCCATACTAGTAAATAAAACTTTGATATATTGTGTTTTATTTTTGAAAAAGGCAGTTAGTACATGAAAATCGGATTCAGCATCATGAAATTCTCATCCTTTAATAAGAGTAATATATTTTGTAAAGTTTTCTATACAAAATAGTTAAAAATTATCAATACACTGTAAATACCAATATTTGTAATATTTTGATAAATGATGGCAGGACTTAAGGAAATAAAGACAAATAAGTTTTGTAAAGTAAAATTGACATTTTAGATCTATTTCTTAATTCATTTGCAGTGTAATCATCATAAATGCTATATACCCACTTGCATCACAGATACATCAATTGGTGTTTCTGAAAACATAATATGTCACAACTTTGTTTTGATCTTTGATTTGTGCATTGTTTGTTGTACTGCTAAAATCAATTAAAAGCAGAACAGCTTTGTATTATTGTACTAATTAATAAAGGAGGTGGAAAAATGAGAAAAAATGTTTAGAGGTGTGCAAAAATCTTACCTAGGTCACTGCTACCAGTCACAATAGTATGTCTCATGCTAGTATGTCAGCTAAACTGATTTCAGTTGACCAGTTGCATACTGTGATAGACATTATGTAGGTAACATAATTAAGGTATGTAACATGTATCAGTAGTTATTCTAATACTTCAACTGTTTTATGAATAGGATGAATGATAACAGGAGAAATAAGTGAAATGAGTGCTCAATGCATCAAAAGTTTTCTTTTCAGAATCGAGTTCTAGAGTTTGTAGCTAACTTAAAATTCCTGAATTGGCACTTGTAGTTTTGCTTAAGGATGAGCAGAAGTTTTACTGTTACTTGCAATAAAATGAAAACATCAGTATTTTACTAATAGAACAATATTACTGTTCCATGAATTAAATGTGTCTACCCTAGTATTTTAATGAAAGAAATCTTGATGTATTATGAATGAACAATAACACTCAAATATAACCATATTCATATGCAGAAAAGAAGTGAAATGTTTTTAGAGTGCACATGTTATACATGTAAAGACCTCTTGGAACAATGTTGTTACAATCTTACAGAGGGTGGCTGTCTTTTAGAGTGCACATGTTATACATGTAAAGACCTCTTGGAACAATGTTGTTACAATCTTACAGAGGGTGGCTGTCTTTTAGAGTGCACATGTTATACATGTAAAGACCTCTTGGAACAATGTTGTTACAATCTTACAGAGGGTGGCTGTCTTTTAGAGTGCACATGTTATACATGTAAAGACCTCTTGGAACAATGTTGTTACAATCTTACAGAGGGTGGCTTTTTTTTAGAGTGCACATGTTATACATGTAAAGACCTCTTGGAACAATGTTGTTACAATCTTACAGAGGGTGGCTGTTTTTTAGAGTGCACATGTTATACATGTAAAGACCTCTTGGAACAATGTTGTTACAATCTTACAGAGGGTGGCTGTCTTTAAAAATAAAGTTCTTTACTCTGAAAAGTGGAAAGGTTTATTAGAAAAAGTATTCTATTGATAAATATTCCCAGTCCAATTGTAAAGCAAGTACTTTACCAATTCACAGCCTCCCACCAGAAATATATTCTTACTGTTGATATCCAGTCAGGATGGCATTCCGTAAATTTTCAGAGGTCTCACGATAACTCACAAACATGTGGTCTATGTTTTTGGAACCTGTTGTGCACAGGTTGTTGTTTTTGTTGTTGTAGGTTTTACCACCATTTTCAGCACAAGATAGAAAATACATCATTAATGGTGGAGGAAGAACCTGGGGAAACCCGGAAAAACTATTGACCCACACAAAGCTACTGGCAAGCTTTCTCACATACCCACATTGGCTGAATCCGAGTCTCATAACAATGCCGAGACAGAGGTGAGGTGGCAGTGATCTGTAACGGTGAGCACTTTAGACAACAAGTTGTCAAGGAGAGGTGTATGAATGTGAGATAATAGAATCACTGAATAGAAGAGAAAAATCCATCAGGAATACACATGTAAGGTAATAGAATAACAATGGGTAGATGAGCAAAATCAGTAAGAATGTATATTAATGGAAGATAATTGAATCAATGGGTAGAACAGAAAAATCTGTCATTCATATATATATATATATATATATATATATATATATTGATAGATAGATAGATAGACAGACAGACAGACAGACAGAAAGAAAGAAAGAAAGATAGATAGATATGGGCGATAATAGAATTGCAGGGGTTTTAGGGAGAGAAGGCAGGATAATCCAAATGGATAGAACAGTCTCATTAACACAGATGTGGATTGCATTGTATTACAGATTGTTGAATACATTTTACAGTGTTAATAGTGATATGCTTATCCACATGAATACAGATGATTATGCTATAGCAGATGAATACAGATGGTTGATTATACTTCCTACAGCAATACAGATGGTTGATTATACTTCCTACAGCAATAAAGATGGTTGATTATACTTCCTACAGCATTAAAGATGGTTGATTATACTTCCTACAGCAATAGAGATGGTTGATTATACTTCCTACTGCAATACAGATGGTTGATTATACTTTCTACAGCAATACAGATGGTTGATTATACTTCCTACAGCAATACAGATGGTTGATTATACTTCCTACAGCAATACAGATGGTTGATTATACTTCCTACAGCAATACAGATGGTTGATTATACTTCCTATAGCAATACAGATGGTTGATTATATTTCCCACATCAATACAGATGGTTGATTATACTTCCCACAGCAATACAGATGGTTGATTATATTTCCCACATCAATACAGATGGTTGATTATACTTCGTACAGCAATACAGATGGTTGATTATATTTCCCACATCAATACAGATGGTTGATTATACTTCCCATAGCAATACAGATGGTTGATTATATTTCCCACATCAATACAGATGGTTGATTATACTTCCCACAGCAATACAGATTGTTGATTATACATCCCACATCACTGCAGAATGTTGACTATATACTTTCCAAAATCAGTACAGACATATGATTAAACTGTACACTGGAAATTATGACATATTACTATCCCACATGGTCGATTATACTACCAAAGCATTAATACAGGGGGTTGATTATACTACCAAAGCATTAATACAGATGGTTGTTTATAGTACCAAAGCAATTAATACAGATGGTTGAGTATAGTACCAAAGCATTATTACAAATGGTTGATTATAGTACCAAAGCATTAATACAGATGGTTGATTATAGTACCAAAGCATTAATACAAATGGTTGATTATAGTACCAAAGCATTAATACAGATGGTTGATTATACTCCCAAAGCATTAATACAGAGGGTTGTTTATACTACCAAAGCAATTAATACAGATGGTTGATTATACTACCAAAGCAATTAATACAGATGGTTGATTATACTACCAAAGCATTAATACAGATGGTTGATTATACTACCAAAGCATTAATACAGATGGTTGTTTATACTACCAAAGCAATTAATACAGATGGTTGATTATACTGCCAAAGCAATTAATACAGATGGTTGATTATAGTACCAAAGTATTAATACAGATGGTTAATTATACTACCAAAGCATTAATACAGATGGTTGATTATACTACCAAAGCATTAATACAGAGGGTTGATTATACTACCAAAGCATTAATACAGAGGGTTGATTATACTACCAAATCATTAATACAGAGGGTTGATTATACTACCAAAGCATTAATACAGATGGCTGATTATACTACCAAAGCATTATTACAGATGGTTGTTTATGCTACCGAAGCATTAATACAGTTCTCAGATTCTTGTATGCTGTTAAAAGTTGCGTTATATTAATGTGCATGCTAGTGTGGTCATGTAGATGCATTTTCTCAATATTAGTTATTCCAAAATTTAATAATACAATAGTCAATACCAAAGTATATTTGATCATGATTATTTAGAATGATCAGTACTGTAAATGTGATACAGAATGTTTGACACAACATTACTGATTGCAGTGGGGAAAAAAATTTTAGTCATTATAAATAAAAGGGTAGTACAAATTTATTTTTGACAAAAGCTGCTCTCATTGTGATTTTCATTGTGTAATATTCAGTCTGGTTTGTACTGGATCACAACTTTTGTTTACCTTGTCCAAAAACGTCAACAAAATTTAACATTGATTTTACCCTGTGTATTTCTTGGAGCTTGTAAATAATGACCATCAAAAGATACATGTATATAGGATGATTCAATAAATTAAATACTTGTCTTTTAAAGTTGTGTATAATCAAATTCTAAATAGTAGGACCCATTTAGTGTTTAATGTGGACATGACTTGTGTGACTTACTTTACCACACATGAATATAGATGGCTGATTAAACTATCCCACATGAATACTGCTCATTATAAACTTTTCACAAAATCTGGTTGATAGATTAGGGCCAAATTAAAATGTGCATCTTCACATGTGGGTAAGTACCTGTAATTCCAGTCTGCCAAATAAAAAGACATGGTTTTACTTTGGGTAAAGTTTACTCCATGTAGTTTACAGCTGTCAATGACAGGATGGGGGATTATTTTTCTGAACTATCTCTTATCAAAAGTATTGCAATTTAAGAGTGTAATAAATCTTTTAATCTTCACAAGTTCTTACAGTATAAGCAATATGTTGGCTCATGTACATGTATTTTGCTTTTGCAAATATATTATTCATCTGTTTGGATAGTCAGTCATACCTACTCATTTTTGTTTGTTTTTTTTAAAGTCATTTGTATACTCAATCATAATCACTTTCTCTACATTTTACAGAAGTTCAGGAGGTGAAACAGATGCCAACTATTGCAGCCAACCAGCAGCCAACTATTGCAATCATCACAGCCAACTACTATGAGAAAGTCGCAGTTGATGCCATGATGCAAGATAAAACCACATTTGTCAGGTTCAAAACAGGAGGTGAGAAATGTCGACATAAGCAGTACCTGGTGGGTGGATGGATGCGTGGATGTTCTTGTGGATGAATGAATTACTGTTCCCCTGAGTTGAATTTATGGGGAATTTTATACTTTCAGGAAGCCTTGCGGATCATCTGATTATTTTCTTACTTGTTGCTTATATCATCACTACAGATATCAACATTTTTTAAGAAGTTCATTTAAACATTTCTTGTAAATTAATACTAAGAGTTCTTTTGTTGATGCTAAATGATGTCAGTTATTATTAAATATTGTAAGAATATTGTGTACAATTATAATTGAAATAACTATGTTTACACATATAGTAGCTCTTTCATGGCTGATTTCTTTTGAAATACTGAACAACTATTGACAAAGTTGAATCTTGTTTTTCGTTTTATTTTAAAGCCAACTTTTTTATTGAGGATTCAGGTATTGTGATTTCTATGCATTCTTTACACATGATCAGACAAACTATCACTCCTGGTACCACTGTCAGCCAATCTATCACTCCCACTACCAGTATCAGCCAAACTATCGTTTACTATCATTCACGTACCAGTATCAGCCAAACTATCACTTTCAGAACCTGTATCAGCCAAACTATCAATCGGATTCTGGTACCAAACATAGTTGCTTTTGGTACTGGTATCAGCCAAACTATCACTTTTGGTACCAGTATCAGTCACACTATCATTCCAGGTACTAGTATCAGTCAAACAATAACTTCTGGTACCAGTATCAGTCAAACTATCACTTTTGGTACCAGTATCAGACAAATTATCACTTTTGGTACCAGTATCAAACTATCACTTTTGGTACCAGTATCAGCCAACCTATCACTCTTGGTACCAGTATCAGCCAAACTATCACTTTTTGTACAAGTATCAGCCAAACTTATCACTCTAGTACCAGTATCAGCCAAACTATCACTTTTGGTACAAGTATCAGCCAAATTATCACTCTGGTACCAGTATCAGCCAAACTATCACTTTTTGTACCAGTATCAGCCAAATTATCACTCTAGTACCAATATCAGCCAAACTATCACTTTTGGTACTAGTATCCGCCGAACTATCACTTTAGGTACAAGTATCAGCCAAACTTATCACTCTAGTACCAGTATCAGCCAAACTATCACTTTTGGTACCAGTATCAGCCAAATTATCACTCAGGTATCAGTATCAGCCAAATTATCACTCTTGTACCAGTATCAGCCAAACTATCACTTTTGGTACAAGTATCAGCCAAACTATCACTCCTGGTACCAGTATCAGCCAAACTATCACTTTTGGTACAAGTATCAGCCAAATTATCACTCTGGTACCAGTATCAGCCAAACTATCACTTTTTGTACCAGTATCAGCCAAATTATCACTCTAGTACCAGTATCAGCCAAAGTATCACTTTTGGTACTAGTATCCGCCAAACTATCACTTTTTGTACAAGTATCAGCCAAACTTATCACTCTAGTACCAGTATCAGCCAAACTATCTCTTTTGGTACCAGGATCAGCCAAATTATCACTCAGGTACCAGTATCAGCCAAAATATCACTTTTGGTACCAGTATCAGCCAAACTATCACTTTTGGTACCAGTATCAGCCAAATTATCACTCTGGTACCAGTATCAGCCAAACTATCACTTTTGGTACCAGTATCAGCCAAATTATACTCCTGGTACCAGTATCAGCCAAATTATCACTCTGGTACCAGTATCAGCCAAAGTATCACTTTTGGTACCAGTATCAGCCAAAGTATCACATTTGGTACTAGTATCTGCCAAAGTATCACTTTTGGTACCAGTATCAGCCAAAGTATCACTTTTGGTACTAGTATCTGCCAAACTATCACTTTTGGTACAAGTATCAGCCTAATTATCACTTTTGGTTCCAGTATCAGCCAAAGTATCACTTTTGGTACCAGTATCAGCCAAAGTATCACTTTTGGTACTAGTATCTGCCAAACTATCACTATTGGTACAAGTATCAGCCTAATTATCACTTTTGGTTCCAGTATCAGCCAAACTATCACTCTTGGTACCAGTATCAGCCAAACTATCACTTTTTGTACAAGTATCAGCCAAACTTATCACTCTAGTACCAGTATCAGCCAAACTATCACTGTTGGTACAAGTATCAGCCACATTATCACTCCTGGTACCAGTATCAATCAAACTATCACTTTTGGTACCAGTATCAGCCAAACTATCACTTTTGGTACAAGTATCAGCCAAATTATCACTCTGGTACCAGTATCAGCCAAACCATCACTTTTTGTACCAGTATCAGCCAAATTATCACTCTGGTGCCAGTATCAGTCAAACTATCACTTTTGGTACAAGTATCCGCCAAACTATCACTTTTGGTACAAGTATCAGCCAAACTTATCACTCTAGTACCAGTATCAGCCATACTATCACTTTTAGTACCAGTATCAGCCAAAGTATCACTTTTGGTACCAGTATCAGCCAAACTATCACTTTTGGTACCAGTATCAGCCAAACTATCACTTTTGGTACAAGTATCAGCCAAACTATCACTTTTGGTACAAGTAACAACCAAACTATCACAGATGATTGATTATATTTCCCACATCAATATAGAAGGTTGATTATATTTCCCACATCAATACAGATGGTTGATTATACTTCCCATAGCAATACAGATGGTTGATTATATTTCCCACATCAATACAGATGGTTGATTATACTTCCCACAGCAATACAGATTGTTGATTATACATCCCACATCACTGCAGAATGTTGACTATATACTTTCCAAAATCAGTACAGACATATGATTAAACTGTACACTGGAAATTATGACATATTACTATCCCACATGGTCGATTATACTACCAAAGCATTAATACAGGGGGTTGATTATACTACCAAAGCATTAATACAGATGGTTGTTTATAGTACCAAAGCAATTAATACAGATGGTTGAGTATAGTACCAAAGCATTATTACAAATGGTTGATTATAGTACCAAAGCATTAATACAGATGGTTGATTATAGTACCAAAGCATTAATACAAATGGTTGATTATAGTACCAAAGCATTAATACAGATGGTTGATTATAGTACCAAAGCATTAATACAGATGGTTGATTATACTCCCAAAGCATTAATACGGAGGGTTGTTTATCAGTATCAGCCAAACTATCACTTTTGGTAGAAGTATCAGCCAAACTATCACTTTTGGTACTAGTATCCACCAAATTATCACTCTGGTACCAGTATCAGCCAAATTATCACTTTTGGTACCAGTATCAGCCAAAATATCACTTTTGGTACCAGTATCAGCCAAAGTAGCACTTTTGGTACCAGTATCAGCCAAATTATCACTCTGGTACCAGTATCAGCAAAACTATCACTTTTGGTACCAGTATCAGCCAAATTATACTCCTGGTACCAGTATCAGCCAAATTATCACTCTGGTACCAGTATCAGCCTAAGTATCACTTTTGGTACCAGTATCAGCCAAAGTATCAGTTTTGGTACCAGTATCAGCCAAAGTATCACTTTTGGTACTAGTATCTGCCAAAGTAATAATTTTGGTACCAGTATCAGCCAAAGTATCACTTATGGTACTAGTATCCGCCAAACTATCACTTTTGGTACAAGTATCAGCCAAACTATCACTTTTGGTACCAGTATCAGCCAAACTATCACTTTTGGTACCAGTATCAGCCAAACTTGTCACTCTAGTACCAGTATCAGCCAAACTATCACTTTTGGTACAAGTATCAGCCAAGCTATCACTCCTGGTACCAGTATCAGCCAAACTATCACTTTTGGTACCAGTATCAGCCAAAGTATCACTTTTGGTACCAGTATCAGCCAAAGTATCACTTTTGGTACTAGTATCTGCCAAAGTATCACTTTTGGTACCAGTATCAGCCAAAGTATCACTTTTGGTACTAGTATCCGCCAAACCATCACTTTTGGTACAAGTATCAGCCAAACTTATCACTCTGGTACCAGTATCAGCCAAACTATCACTTTTAGTACCAGTATCAGCCAAACTTATCACTCTAGTACCAGTATCAGCCAAACTATCTTTTTTGGTACAAGTATCCGCCAAACTATCACTTTTGCTACAAGTATCAGCCAAACTTATCACTCTGGTACCAGTATCAGCCAAACTATCACTTTTGGTACCAGTATCAGGCAAAGTATCTCTTTTGGTACTAGTATCCGCCAAACTATCACTTTTGGTACAAGTATCAGCCAAACTATCACTTTTGGTACCAGTATCAGCCAAACTTATCACTTTTGGTACCAGTATCAGCCAAACTATCACTTTTGGTACCAGTATCAGCCAAAGTATCACTTTTGGTACTAGTATCTGCCAAACTATCACTTTTGGTACAAGTATCAGCCAAATTATCACTTTTGGTACCAGTATCAGCCAAAGTATCACTTTTGGTACCAGTGTCAGCCAAAGTATCACTTTTGGTACTAGCATCCGCCAAACTATCACTTTTGGTACAAGTATCAGCCAAACTGTCACTTTTGGCACCAGTATCCGCCAAATTATCACTTTTGGTACAAGTATCAGCCAATCTATCACTTTTTGTACCAGTATCAGCCAAATTAACACTCTGGTACCAGTATCAGCCAAACTATCACTTTTGGTACTAGTATCCGCCAAACTATCACTTTTGGTACAAGTATCAGCCAAACTTATCACTCTAGTACCAGTATCAGCCAAACTATCACTTTTGGTACAAGTATCAGCCAAAGTATCACTTTTGGTACTAGTATCTGCCAAACTATCACTTTTTGTACAAGTATCAGCCAAACTTTTTACTTTTGTTACCAGTATCAAATTATCACTTTTGGTACCAGTATCAGCCAAACTATCACTTTTGGTACAGGTATCATCCAAATTATCACTCCTTGTACCAGTAACAACCAAACTATCACTTTTGGTACAGGTATCAGCCAAATTATCACTCCTGGTACCAGTAACAACCAAACTGTCAATTTTGGTAGTGGTATCAGCCCTTGAGTGGTCAAGCAGTCTAAAGCGCTCACCTTTATGAATCACTGCCATCTCACCTCTCTCTGTGTGTGTTCAAGTGTTGGGCTCGCCCAATGTGGGTATGTGAGAAAGCTTGCCAGTAGCTTTTCGTGGGTGGTTCTTTCCGAGGTTTTCCTGGGTTCTTCCTCCACCATTAATACTGGTTGCCATGTGCAGCCTATCTTGTGTTGAAAAATGGCGATAAAACCCTATAACAACAACAACAACTGGTATTAGCCAAACTATCATTCCCAGTACTGTTTTTAACCAAATAATCATTCTTGATACCAGTACCAACCAAAATATCACTCCTGGTGCTGGTATTGGCCAAACTATTACTCCTGAAAATGGTATTACATGCTGAGGTAATGTCCCATTGTCATCAATTTCAATTCCAGCAATGTAAAAATGTGTAGTACTTGCATTGGAATCGCCTTCAGTGGCATAAGTAATCAGCATGAAAAAGGAAAAATATTCATTAATACTTTACAATTTGTTTGCTTAGGAGTGTTTTTAAAGGAACAGATAAGCTTGGTAAATGGGAAAGTTTCCAGATACCTCAAGTGTTAAAATCAGAGATCTTGATTTGCCTAATACTCAGAAGGGTCACAGCACACAAGACAGCAAGTGATGTGGATGGTTGTCTTTGTCTCCCTGTTACATTACTTGTAGATGGCTGCTCATGTCAACATGGTGCTTTCACCAAAAGACTTCTTATGTGATGTCTAATGTGTGCTAAATAGAAGTGGTATCATTCTGATATGGCCATCATGGCATGCCTCTTGGAAATATTTTCAATACTTCTTCAAAATGGAAAGTCCCATCAGCATGGGATTCCAGAGAAAATTTCTTATGGTACCATGTTCCTAAATGAAAATGGCATGAAGTTGACATCCACTATGCTCACCACAGCAGCTAATTTGAAAATCTTGTCATTGCTGAAGAATATCAAAGATTGTTTCAAAATCTGAGAGCTAAAATGATGAAATATGTTTATCATAAATTCCTGGAAATTTTTTTCTGCCCGTAGAGTATTGGTCTATTCTTGAGACTCTTCTTTGTTATGTTTTTAATCTCTTGATTGTTGTGCATTCAGTATTCTTTTTTAAAAAAATTTCAGGGGAGTCCCATGTGTACACCATTGGTTTCATTGGAGAGCACAAAGTGGTGTCTACTAAACTGCCAGCCATTGGTCATCATAGAGCTGCCCAGATTTCTGCTGGCAACACCACGACAAGGCTGCTAGGTAAGTGAATAACAGGGCTTTGCTTTTTGTTGACAGTTTCAAGCAGATTTTCCGTAAAGGGCTATTTAGAATTAATAACTCCACCCCAGGGCTGGTAACATGCAAGTTATTTGTTTCTATCAGTCTTTTGGTGTTTTTATTCCTTGTCTATCATCTAGGATTTGTTGTGTGCATGTGATTGATTGTTTTTTCATCTTTTGGAACAGAAACAGGTAAGTGGCAATGACAAAACAGTCTTAGTCAACTCTTTTCAGGAAGTTATAAAAATGGCTTCTTTGACAGGTGATTGCTAAAGGAGGATAATTTCTACAACCTGTCTTAGTCAACCCATTTTAGGAAGTGATGAAAATGGTTTCTTAGGTCAGGTGATTGCTTAATGGAGGCTAATTTCTACAACAATTCAGTTTATTGGCTCACTAAAATGTGGCTGTTTAAGGCAGGTGATTGATTATTTGAGATAGCTTGAAAGCAGATTGGAGTATCATTTTGTACATAACCATCTTGAATTGATATCTTTTCATTACCCCGCCAAATTAAATCAGTTCACCATCATTGCTTGCATTGAGATATAAAACCATACCATGCAAGGTTGAAATTGAACAGAGTATTGCAAGGGAAACAAGTCTTTTCTGATTCAAATTGGGATAAGAAACCAGGTATTCCAAACCAGGTATTCCAAACTTTTCTACTACAGATGATTGAAAGGAGCACAAACAGTATCTGAAACAGCAAAAGATATCCTGAAAAATCAAGGCACCAGTGCACAGAGAAATATCATGGTTAGCAGACACATATTTGAAGATAAGCCCTGTCACAGTTGTCAAGAATATGACTGAATGTGTTTTCCAGTCAAAGAACATGCAGATTGTTTGATCTATCAGTCAGAAGTATTAAAAACTGGACAATTTTTATATGCTTCTTTGAAATTTATTGATACTGTACATTGATTAAATGTTTTGCTTGCCAATTTCTGGTATGAAATATAGGGGAGCTGTTGTACTACTCCAGGTGTTAGCATCAGCATCTACCACACCAGCTTTATTTGAAAATCTTATCACTGAAGAATATCAGAAATGGTTTCAACACTCTGCAATTACAAGGAAATAAATGATTTTGTGTTGAATTCCTGAAAGTTCTGTTTGGTTAGTAGAATGTGCATTCCTTATGTCAGTGGACTTGCTTTTTTTACACCTCACCTCACTGAGGTTTCACTTATGAATTTAATACTCTTTCATAGGGTTTTTTTTGAAAGGAAAACAATTTCCCATTTCTTCTTCACTGGTTATTGGTAGACTACCAGGCAATAACCATTTTATTGGTAAACTACCAGAAAGCTTGCCAGTAGCTTCTCGTGGGTCGGTGGTTCTGAAATACACATAATAACTGTAGAGTGAAACCATGATAAAAGTATTTTGGTAGGCTTTAATAGTATTTTGAAAGAAATGACATCTTGATGATGATGATGCCTGTTCAGGAGTAGTACAAATTGTGATGATAATGGTAGTGGTTATAGGATAGGAGTAGAGATAACAATAAGATATGTAAATGATTACAATTTATAATTGGCAGGTACTTTCCAGAATATTGAACATGTGCTGATTGTAGGAGTTGCTGGAGGCATGCCCCATTATACAGATTATTTCAAGCACGTCAGACTTGGTGATGTCGTCATTTCCACATGCAACAAGGATGGCAAGCTTTACTACTACTGTGACAAAATCTTGCAGGACAAAGACGGAAAGATCACATACCATTCTAAGTCCTGGGGCCCCAAAGATCAGTTCTTACAACAGGTTGTCAAAAAAATGAAGGATGCTACTCTCTGCAAGAAGAAATTTGCACCATGGGAAAAATATATCCAGGATGGTTTGGAACTGCTGTCATCACAGGAAGCTGATTTCAATCGTCCACCACCCAATACCGATCGACTAACAATGAGTATCGGAGATGGAAATGTCATTGAGGTCCAGCACCCAGATTGTCCAGATGAGACCCAACAGGATCGCAAGCCAGGAATGCCAAAAATTCATTTTGGAGTTTATGGCTCCGGAAAGACAATTGCAAAGGAATATGATGTACGCCTGGACTTTGCTGGTCGTTATGATTTAGTTGCCATTGATTCAGAATTTGATCAGGTCTTAGAATCTATTCATGGAAACAGAAAGGACAGTTATATCTTTATAAGGGGAGTTTCTGATTACTCAGATGGAAGTCGAAACAAGGAATGGCTGCCCTATGCAGCACTTGCTGCTGCAGCTGTTACAAAGTCAATTGTTAAATCCTTTGCCAATCCTCATATGTCAGAGGATGAGCTTTGAGTGTTATTAATTACAGATATGCTTCTTGATTTGGCATGCAATATATATATATATATATATATATATATATATATATATATATATATATATATATATGTATGTATATATATATATGTATGTATATATATGTATGTATGTATGCATATATATGTGTATATATATTGTGATAGACTTGCCATCAGACTGTAACTAGGGCTCCACCTTGGTGGAGATAGATTTGTTTCCCCTTCCCTCTTCCTGTACCCTCATACCTCGTCCTCACTGCCCATAAAGTTTGCATCATTTCAGAAGATGGGCATATTTGGTTTGGCTTTTCATGAACATAACAGATTCTTTTAAAAATCCTGATTGCATATTTAGGTTCGGTATCAAATGTCACATTGTCAAGAGTTTTAAGAGATTCTTCCCTTAATTCGGAATTCAGTAATTAGCTAATGAGGGAGGAACATCATATTTGAAGTTCTATAAGGATAACGGATGAATTTATCCAGGTTTCAACTCTGGGTTGGGGATCTATCATCACATTGTCATGGAGATTATTCCTTATATTCTGAAATCTCTCACCAACAGCTATCAATTGTGGATTGTCATATTTGGCTTAATGTTTCACAATGATAAAAGATTTTTTTTAAAAAAATTGATTGTATCTTAGTGGTTGTGGGTCTAAAGTCACATTGTCATAGATCACAAATATTCTTATATTCTTAAATTTGTCACCAGCAGCTATTGAGGTCTGATGGTCATATCTAGTTTAATGTTTCACAACAATACCAGATTTTTAAAATTTTGATTGCATCTTGGGGCTTGTTGGTCAAAAGTCACATTTTCTTAGGTCATGAGTCTGTCAACAGCTGCTGAAGGAGAGTAGTTGTATTTGGCTTAATGCTTGAAATGGCAGGCCTGCCAACCAATATCAATTTAAATGAAATTTGATGAAGTGACCCTTAAATGATAGGCTTGTGGAATAATATCAAAAGATAAAAAAAACATGATCACTATGGTCCATGTTCGGTTGGATCTAGGTTTTCATATTGTTTCAGAGTTGGAGTTGGTCAGAGAACCAGAGAGTACCCCAGATGCTTGAATCTGCCCATGTTTTGCATGCAGAATGCATCTATGATCAAGCTTTTACTTTAACCTACAATATTATGTAGAAATGTTTTCCAACAAATGAAATTACATCAATAGCAATAGGAACAACCAGCTTCATGAAAGGTTCAAACAGTTTGAAGTATAAAAAGAAGTGGATTCTTGACACTGCTTGGTAAGTGGGTACTGAAGTATAAAATGAAATACATTCTTGACTGTGTTTTAATAATGTGGGTATGGAAGTATAAAATGAAATAGATTAGAGGCTGTGCATATAAAGAAAGCAGGAATGGCAATATTTACTTTTGTTGGATATTAAACTGATTTGAGCATTGCTCATGGTAGTAACAAATACCACTGTCATCATATTAAAAAAAGATTGCATAAAGGTGAGAAATCTTGCAAAAGCAATGACCTCAATGGTGTTAGCACTGCTGTTTCTGAATCTGACTGGAGATAAATAATGAAACTTTCCACACGTATTATCGTCACATGTCTAGTTGTTTCTAAATGAAAATAGTACCATTCTGATGGTCATTTTGGCCCCATTGGCACTCATATTAAAAATATGTGGCCCTCGGTCGCCAAGTGGTCTAAATGCTCACATTTACCCTGATCACTACTATCTCACCTCTTTTCATGTGGATTTGAATTGAAGGCTCTACAATTGTGGGTATGTGAGATTGCTTGCCAGTGGCTTTCTTTGGTTAAGAGGACCTTGCTGTTTTTTTCTGGGTTCGTCCTCCACCATTTATACTTGCTTCCATATATAGCCTATCACTTGCTAAAAAATGGCTTTAAACCCAAACAGTGACTCCTATCACAACAGTGAAAAAATTTCATTTTTGTGTGAGGATTTCTCTAGATGACTTATTGTATTATCCATTTTGTGTTAAATGAAAATGGCAATGATCTGATGGCAAATATTTTCACCTTACAGTGAAAATTTTCTTAATGTTACAACTTCTAAATCGATGTTCATATTAACATGAAGTTTTCAATAATTGGTTGAATATTATCCTCCCTAATTGAAGGCTGTATCGTCAATGGGCTTTCACTGGTGGGCATCTTATGATACCTAGTTGGTCCTAAAGGAAAATTGTGGCGTTCGTACATCTAATATGGCTGTAAAGATGATGGTCTCTACTACCCCTGAATGGATGATCATGAGGATAATGGGTTATATCCAAAAATTTCCAGTGATGTCTAATTTGTCCTAAATAGACATGGTGCCAAATCTGACATCCAATACCAGCACCATTGCAGCTAATTTGAAACTTTTATTATTACTGATATGATTATGATTTTTAACATAGCTTTAACAATTTTTTAGTCATATCGCTACGATGTCTGCAGTTTGGCAGTTTATAGTGATGTCTAGCACTGGGGCATCATGCTGCAGACATTTAGCATGATGTCCCACCCAGTCACATTATCCTGACACTAGGCCGACCAGTCCTAACACTAACCACTTAATGCTGAGCACCAAGCTAGGAAGCTGTTAGTACCATTTTTGTAAGTCTTTGGTATGACTCGACCGGGGATCGAATGCACAATTTCCCGCATCCGAGGCAGATGCTCTAACAACTAGGCCACCGGAGCGGTTATATTATTACTGAAGAATATCAGAGATGGGATTCAACACTTGACAAATGAAATGGTCTTATCTTAAATTCTGGGACTTTATGTGGTGCACTAGAGCATCAGTCCCTTAAAGGGACTGCTTTTGTATAATGATTAACATTATTATTGAATTACGCATTTTTAAAAATAACTTTATTTCTGATTCCTCTTATAAAGCTTGTTATGAATACTTGGTGGATTTATCATGTTTTCTTTTATACTCTTTTTCAATTTAGTTTTCAGATCTCATTATTCTTTTTTTAAACATTTGCTGCTGCTTGTGATTCATAAAGCTGATGTTAAAATGCCAATATTTTGTTTCCAAAATACTTGCACTCCTGAATTTCAAGAGCAATTTATGTAAGTAACTAATTAATACTGAACACATGATAACTTTACATGCATTTACAATTATTTATATAGTCCATCTTTATCCAAATTAATATAATTGGAGGCTTTATATAAATATTTTCCTCTTGTTAATTAATTGCAAATTTTGTTTTGACCTAAAAAAAATTTGGAAAAGATCAAATACATCTGTTAAATTATTTAAAGTCTGTATCTCAACAAATGTAGATACAAGATGGAAAAGAGACTTTCTCATATGTTACAGAAGTTGTGTATAATTATTTGCAGATGAAATGCATAGCTTATAGGTCAGATATGTTGTAGTGAATTTATTTTTCTAGAGTAGATTCATTAATTAGATTAATGAATCAAATTATACAATTTTCCATTATTATATATGCTCAAGTCTTTGATAATATTGTATTTCAACATTTGTCTGCATTATTCATGTGTAAATAATGCAGTATGTGGATTTGACATTTTGTATGCATAAGAAAAAGTGCTTCAAATATTTATGAATGAATTTAATGATGTATTTAAAATACCAGGTGGAAATATAGACTTATTTTTACACTTGTAAAACTTCGACCTGTTTTGTGTTAATATTTTTTGTAGTAATTTGGTACAGCATAAATTATTTCACATTTTTAGGTAATCCCCATCACTTAAACCATCTTAAATTTCTATCATCATTTGTTAGTTACAAGTTTGAAACTATTTTAAAAGGTTGATATTACTTTACAAATACAAATCTCATGTGACCAGTATTCATTTTTTTCTAGATGTAAACAAATATTTGTTTGGTTGTTTATACAAGTTTTAGTAGTTTTTGGCCCTATTTTTTATATAAATAAACCCCCCAACAAGAAAGCATGGATAGCCAGAAGGATATCAAAGTCCCACTTGGCAATAGGTTTGAATGTTAACATCAAGTTTCTTTCTTTGTTACATTGAATTCATTTTTTATTTTCTTTTTTCTCTGATTTCATGAATATATGTAATTGATTTTGTGTTTGTGCA
Organism: Potamilus streckersoni; assembly: GCA_016746295.1. Classification (NCBI taxonomy): domain Eukaryota; kingdom Metazoa; phylum Mollusca; class Bivalvia; order Unionida; family Unionidae; genus Potamilus; species Potamilus streckersoni. The sequence continues at coordinate 1,490,058 of JAEAOA010001337.1, forward strand.
AAAAATGACCAGTGCATTGGTACTTAAATTTGAACATGTCAGGCATGTTTTTTTAAGGCTTGAATGGATTAAAAATTTTCCAAAGCCTTTGGTGTGCTGATTGCTTATCTTTAGTGAAAATAGAATGTATTTCTAACAATAGATAATTTATTTACTATATTCACTGATTTGAATCAAGTGTAAATGGCACAATTAAGTGTGAATGTTCAGAGTAAAATATTAGACTTCATTGGTTGTGTCCACCAAAAACTCAAGATCAAAGTCTTATGCTTCAACCTAAATAATATCATTCCAATGGAAATCTGTAATTAAAGGTGATTTTTATGTTAAAATATGTCTGAATGTAGTTGGAATTTTTCATAATACACATTGAGTAAGTATAAAGCCTCACCCTAATAAAGATTAGAGCTACATAAGAAAATGGTTATATTTAAAGTAATCAGAATCGATATTTAAAGTAATCAGAATCGAGGAGATAAATTTATTATTCATACCTGACTTATATAGCTCATCACTCATACCCAGACAGATTGGAGGTTAATATAAACTCACCAAGCCACCAATATAATTACCTTTATATTAAAAGGGTTGAAATTTTTTTTTATTGAATTTTCAAATTTGCATTTTGAAGCAAAAATGAAATTCCTGAACATTAGAAAACTGGAATAGTTATAGCCATAGTTTAAGTTGAAATAGTTGAGGGTTTATGGACTAATTTGAAGCTTTGGATGTAAAAAACTGCTTGGAAACTTTGGTGAAAGAGGGAGAGAGATGATGTTACATTTTTGTCAGTTTCATTTCAGTCAACCTATAGAAGCTGAAACTTTCCAAGAAATGGCTGGAATGAAAGAAATGTAAAATAACAAAGATGTTTTAAGCAAATAAATATAAAAAAACTAGAAATGTTATTATATTCTTGTATGCTATGATTAAAGGATGCTTATTTATCTTTCATTGGCAAGTTTGCTATATTAAGCATTGGATTGAATTGTTATACACCCAAGTTATATATCAAAGACAATAAGTTTGTAGTTTATATTGTCTTATATTGGAAGGCTGTCATTTTTATACAGCTGCCAACTAAGCATATTTTCATTAAGCTTCAAGTCATATTGCAATAAAAATTTTGAAAGTAACAGTTTCTTTCAGTTGTTGACTCCTTACTTATTTTCATCCAGTTCTCAATCATTTTGTTAATAAAACTGATATCCTATTTTCCTATTCTGTATTGCTATAACGTTTCAATCAACAACTGCTAATATGCCCTGTATACGGCAGAGCATACTGTGTTCTGATGATATTCAGCCAGCCAGCCATCTGTCCATCTTTGTGCTAAGTTAATTTCTGCACAATAACTGGCTGCCATATATAGTTACTAGACCTTGTTGACTTGTGGTAATGAAGAACTCTATCAATTTCACGGTCCAACACTTAAAGGTCAAGATCACTGAATGAAAGAAGAAAAAATGTTTCTGTACAACTCTTAGCAATTTTGAGGTCAAATGCTTACAGGTCAAGGTCACTGACTGGAAGAAAAAAAATTGTTTCTGTATAACAGTATGCGCATCATGTACAGTTCCCCAAAATTTCATTATGGCTTGCACTTGGAAGAAACCTATTGATTTTCAGATCCAAAAGATTCAGGTCACTATGGCTGAAAGAAGAAAAATGGTTTCTGTACAATAACAAGAATGTTCCATCATTTACAGTTACCAAACTTTATTGATGGCTTGCATTTGGGGGGGTGTATGTATGTATGCATGTACAAATGCCTGTAGAGAATTTCATGGCACATCAGTACAATTCTGGCTATAAAACGTCATTTCAAAGCTTTTTGATAGCAATAAAACATGCCTGTTGCTATTGCATAGCTGATTCATTTCTGATGTGAAAGTAACCCATTCATAAGATGAGAATTTGTCCTCCAATTAGAGTGAACCTGAAGATTTTCTAAAATGATCTCCCTTGGTCCAACCCACATATTTGGTCAAGTGCCCTGTTCATCATTCTTTTGGGTTGCAGAGTAACAGAATTAAGACACAGGAACAGGAGAGCTCAAATCTGGCAAAGTGTCTTTCTTGGTACAGTAGACTTGGTCACTCTTGTCTGTAGCTTTGCACGTGGACCTCTTCTCAGAAGCCTCATTCATCCTGATGAAAGAGGAATCTTTGTTGTCTTGAAATTTAAGATAACAACACTGGCCTGTTGCATCTGCTTCTTGCCCAAGTAGATTTGGTACAGTAGACTTGGTCACTCGTGTCTGTAGCTTTGCACATGGACCTCCTCTTTGCATCTGTTTTTTGCAAATCATCCTGACCACACATGATCTGTCAACTAATTCTATAAAGACAAGCTGCCCCAGTCAAACCAACAACTCCATGTAAGAGCTCCCCTCTTCCATTGGCTCCAGACTAAACCATTAAATGGCTGGGTCCTCTTTATCATACAAGACAGCTACTGGCTTTGTTTCAGGATCTTCTGGTTAGGAACCCCATATTTTCCCACGAATTGAATACAGTGCAATTAAGGGAAGAGATTCACTCCTTTCCTTCAGAAGGTGCAGTAAAGAAGGTGTTAAATAACCAATCACTGACCTTCTGCTCAAGCATTTTCATATTTTTCCTGTTTCCCAAGGATGGAGTAAAGCTAATCAATTCAGTGATCTTTACTCCCTAAAAATTCTGCTGGAGGAACTTGTAAGATGGAGACTACAGCCTGTGAGGAAGGAATGTCGCATGACCTAGCGAGGGGGCGGTCTCCATTGATCTTCCAGATGCATATCTTTAATCTCTATATTTTCTCTCTACATGAAGTACCTCTGGGTTTGCTTGGATGAAAAGGTTTTCCAATTTCAAACACTTTTGTTTTTCCCAGCCTCCGCATCCAAAGCGTTTACCTGGACCATGTGAGTAGATGCATCACCTTTAAGGTAACTCCCAGTCCTCCAATATTTCAACAATTGGTTGATCCACAATGGCGGGCTAGTATCCCTCTGACAAAGTCTCACTGCAGCTACATAGTGGCCTATTTGGGGCTTTTGCCTACTCTTGAGAAATCGGAGCTCATCTCAAGATTTTCTTAATGTGGGGATGAATTTCCTCAAAAACACGATTAGGCCAAGTCCATGTTCCTTGGGACAAAGTAGACAAAAAAAAATTTGTCCCTGTTGGAGGCATTTTGAGCAAAGACCTTTTTGAAAGTTCATCTTTTATTTTCTCTACTGGGACCTTGAAGTCTGCAGCAGACCTGGCTGGCCTAGGCAGAGTACACTCCAGTTTCACCCTTTGGTTTGTTTGGAAACTACACAGTGATCCACTGATTGCTCAAATTTCTCATGGTTGGGATTTCAACCATCATCTAATTTAGTCGACAGCTGAACAAGTTTTTTTCAAATTCCCCATGCAAGAACTCCACTTGTGTCTGTCCAAAGACATCTGGTGCAGGTGGTGTTCTCATGAGCTGAGAGGACTTATTCTTTAGGATACATGGTCCTGAGAAGAATGCATTATCTAAATTTGGAAATGAGGGAACGGTTCTTAACCCATTAGAGGTGTGTCTCCAAAGTAAAAGATTACCGCATGATGGTCTTTGACAAAATGTTGGTGGTAGTGAACCTCAGGGAAATATTGTGGCACACATGCATATTCTTTCAGCATAGAAGTGTCTACCTCTTTCTCCGTGCAACATCAGAATTACCCTCTGAATTTGCCACATACCAAGCGAAATGAATGACTTGATAGTGTGAAGGAAAGGGAAGATGGTCCTCACAGAATGAATGCTCAACCAGTACATAGCAGGCTTTATTCCAACATCTGGGGACTACTTTGGTGGAGTTCAGACTTTTTTGTCACAAGGCTAGACAAGTTCCACCATCACATTTCACCCAGTCACCAACCAGCAGGCCTGGGCAGTGGATGCTTTCAGCTTAAGTTGGATTTTCTGTTCGCTTATGCCTTCCCACCATTCAGGATGGTTCCACAGGTTCTTCACAAAGTAAAGAACTTTATTGCCCATCTTATTTTGATAGCACCTCTGTGATTGTGGCTCAAAAATTTGCTCAGTCTGCTGGTGGACCATTCAATGCAATTACCTTAAAAGAAAGACATTGTGACAGATTGGCGGCGTGCAAAACACACAAACCTCTTTCACTACGGTTCGTTGCTAGGGAATGACCTCCGCGGTGTGATTTACCCAGTGTGGATAGATAGAAAGAAGAATGCAGATCACTGAACAAGTATATTGAAGAAATAAACACGACGAGCCCCCTTTCAATGAACAAATATAAAATTTAATCAGTTTATCAACAGAATTTAAAATGAAAAGAAATCAATGACTTAGTTACAAAAGAAGGAAAAATGGTACTAACATGTACTCAAATAAAAAAAGGCAATACAAATTTCTTTAAATGTAAAACTACTTTCAACATTAAATTGCTATCCTCATTGCCAATGAGATGTGATCTTTGAGTGTAACGATGAGAGACTTTATCACCTAATTTATGCAGACATCAAGACTTCCGTTCGTCCCTGCTCTGTCGATCTTTGTCTAGCTTTTTCGTCTTGGACTCTTGTCCGTCGAACTCTGACTTAATCGTCTCTGGACTTAGATTTCTGCGTAGATCTCGTTCTCGTCCTATGATTGTTCAGGGATTTCTCATGTGTATCCAGGAAAGCTGTTTCCTTCAATAAATAAAAATGTCTCGCAATAGACAATAGGTCACATTCCCAAGTATATCTATATTTTTACTTTAATTCGGCTCAGAAAACAAAAGGCATAAATTCTGCCGTAGTAACTTCAGTTAGCTAACTGTTATGTTTACATAAACGGTCGATGCTTGTCCTGACCTTAATTCGGGTCACGCTAGGGATGGTCAATTAAATTCAACTCAGCCGTATGAACCCGTATGTAACCCCCACTCGACTGCTGACTCTACCAATCTAGCAGTCTTAAGTTACATATGCTTAGACCCTCAGATCTAACTATTCTAAAATAGTTTACTCGACCAATTAGATATTACAAACTAGCATATAGATATACACTTAAGTGATCAATTAAATATTACAAACTAGTATATGAATATACATGTAATGCTAGGTCATACTCATTTTAGACAGAGTTAATCCATAAAACTATGAAATATTACCCATCATTCCTTAAATCATTCATGAAAATTCATAATCACTCCTATGCATTAAAGATTCAATTACATGCAATCTTTTCAACTAATCTAATGAAATTTTAATTACATTCAATCTTGCCAATTCTCCAAATGAATTGATAATTAGAAAATCAAAGAATAAAATGCCATGACTAGCATTTCACTAACATCCTGCAAAATGAAATCATACATACATATATCATATCAAGAATACATTTGCAAAATAGATCAACAAATGAAATAACATATTAAAATCGGGAAACTAAGAGTGCGTACCTTTTGCCGTTTCTTTATTTGTTTCCACGAATCTCACGTATAGTCTGTCTCCTAACTGAGACAACTATCTGGCCCCTTACTCAATAATGAAGACGTACTTTTTACGAATTCAAACTGTAGAGTTTGCCTACTTGCTGAGACAAAACTCTTGCTTCACTGCCAAATCACGGGATAACGTCTCACACGATCTCCCGGAACCATTTAACTTCCCTTGCGAAAGATTAAAGATTGCTGAATTTTCCTAAAGTAAAACCTTTAATTTCTTACAGAATTACGCTCATAAATCCATATTAACCAATCGGAATAGACTGTTTCCTAAACGTGTTCGTAGAATGTTTGGATTGACAAGAACTAAACAACTAATCATGCCGTAATTAATCATTTCTTTGAACTATCATCTATAGCCAGCTGCCGCCTTTAAACCTGCCGATTTTGGGGGAAGGTCTTATGTCATTCTCTTGTACCATAGCATCTGACTTGGTCATGTTACGTCGGCTAGAACGAATTCCCTTTTGACGTTCAGAGATGAAATGAAAATAATAATCTACTATCTCAAGCCCTTTCTACTTTAATTAAGTGGACTTTGATACAATTCCTTTAACCAAAGCTTCTAAGAGTTTTCAAAATTCGACACATCATATAGGCCCCCCCACCTTTAAGAGTAAAATCTGGGATTTTGCTCATCGAATTTTGAAGTTACAGTTTAATTTAATGTTTACATGTCCTGAAGTGACCCCTTCACCTCAGGCTCAAGCAATCGACTCATGCAATCTGCCCCCACATTTGAGTTTCCACGAATGTAACGTAGCTGGACTTGATATTGTTGTAGAAACAATGACCACCTCATTAAACGCGCATTAGTCAATTTAGCCTGTGCAAGATACGCTAAAGGTTAATGATCGGTTTCTAGAATAAACTTTCGCCCATACAGATAACGCTGAAACTTATGAATCCCAAAGACTATCGCTAGGCATTACTTTTCAGTGACTGAATAATTTCGCTCAGCGTTTCCTACTCGCGTATGCAACAGGAAATAAGTCCCCATCATGTTCTTGCAGTAAAACTGCACCAAGACCTCTGTCAGAAGCGTCTGTACGTAACACAAAGTCCTTTGTCACGTCTGGTAGCTTAACAATGGCGTCTGACGTCAGCCTATCTTTCAACGTTTGAAATGCCCTCTCACAAGCGTCTGTCCAAACAACTTTAGTCGGAGATTTCTTTCTCGTTAAGTCGGTCAATGGGCTAGCAATAGCACTGAAATTGGCAACATATTTCCGATAATAACCTGCAAGACCTAGAAATGAAAGAACTTCCGTTTTTGTAGTTGGACGTGCGGCATTCCATAGCTGCTCAACCTTCGTACTGTCTGGGGTTAATGTATTTTCACTAAGGGTGTGTCCTAGATACGTCAATTTACGAAATCCAATATGGCATTTGGAGGGTCGGGCGGTGAGCCCTGCCTGTTTGAGTCGTTCCAAAACCTTTCTCAACAGAATTACATGTTCCTCCCAAGTAGCAGTCGCTAACAATAAATCGTCCATAAAATTAGAGACTCCGCTCCCTCTTAGAGGTTCTAAAAGTTTCCTCATCATTCGGGTGAATACATTGGGTGCGTTCTGGACCCCGAACGGCATAACTACCCATTGGTATGTTCCATCTGGTGTCGCGAAAGCAAGTTTCGGACGGTCTTCTTTTCGTACAGGAATTTGCCAATACCCTTTCGACAGGTCTATTTTCGAGAAGTATTTTGCGTTCGTCACTCCGGCAAATATATTTTCAGGATCTGGTAACATTTCTACTTGAAATTCTGTGATCCTATTCAACTTCCTGTAATCAATACAAAACCGGTGATCGCCATCCTTCTTCTGCACTAAAACAACCGGTGAACTATACGCCGATTCCGCTGGTTCAATGACCCCTAATTGCAGCATAGTTCGAATTTCTTTCCTCACGGTTTCTAACTTCGCATGCGGAAGTGGATAGGGTCTCAGTTTTACTGGTGTTTCATCTAATAGCTTCATACTGAACTCCTCCAAATCCGTCATACCTGGTTTCTTCGTCAGAATGTCTTCGTACTCGTTAAGTATCTCCTCCACCTCGCCACGTTGGTCTGACGTTAACGTTACGTCAAGGACGACGTCTACGTAAGTTTCGTTCCCCGTCAACGGACAACTAGGAAGTACTTCCGCCACTCCTCCATTGTCGTCGAGTTCTTCCGTCACAACTGTAGCAACCACGAACTCAGTAGGTGACTCTCTTTCTCGGTAACGTTTAAGTAGGTTAACGTGGTACAGCTTCTCTTTATCGCCCACCCTGATGCGATAATTCTGTCCACCCTTCTTCTCCGTTACAACGAACGGTCCTCTCCAAGACACTTGGAGTTTGTTATGTTATAATGGCAACAACAACAACACCTTGTCGCCTACCTCAAACTTATGTTCTTTCGCCTTCTTGTTGTAGTACTTGGCCTGACGTCCCCTTGCATCACAGAGATTTTCCTTGGCCAAGTTACGAACTTAATCCATTTTATTACGGAAGTCAACAACGTACTGATATGTTGTTCTTACCTCTTCGGATGCTTTCTCATCCGTCCACAACTGCTTCAATACAGCCATGGGTCCTCTCACTGTCCTCCCATAAACTAGCTCGAACGGCGAAAATCCAAGACTAGCTTGGGGTACTTCGCGGTACGCAAAAAGTATCGCGGGAAGGTATCGATCCCAATCCCTAGGTCGATTTTCGTATAACTTTTTTAGAGCTTGTTTCAATGTCCCATTGAAACGCTCCACAAGACCATTACACTGTGGGTGATAAGGGGTAGTAGTCAGGTGCCTGATAGAAAGTAACCGGTTTACTTCCTCCATCACCTGGCTAACAAACTGCGTCCCTTGGTCAGTTAGTATTTCGTCTGGTACACCAATTCTAGACCAGACCTCTAACAACGCTTCAGCTACCGTAACTGAATCGATGTTCCTTAAAGCAACGGCCTCCGGGTATCGGGTAGCATAATCGACAATCGTTAGCACATAACGATTGCCACTTTCCGTTGCGGGCTTTATCGGACCTATCAAATCCATAGCCATCCGTGAGAAAGGTTCATCAATCAGAGGGGTAGTTCCTAGCGGCACTGGGCGATGTGAGGTCTTAGGTGCCACTCGCTGACACTTGTCACACGACAGACAAAACCTCCTTACATCACCATACACACCTGGCCAATAGAACTCCCTAACTAACCTATCTCGCGTCTTAGCCACACCCATGTGACTACCTAGTAAACCTTAATGTGCAAGCCTAAGTACTTCATCTCGCTTAGACCGTGGTACAATTACCTGCTTATACCTCTTGGTCTCCTTTCGAGCGTATCGGTACAAGATACCTCGCTTCAGTGCGAACTCCACCTCACCGTCGGGTAAGTTCCGCACTGACTTGTCCTTTGCATACCCGCGTATCTTATTAAGGGTAGAATCTTCCTCTTGAAGTCTCCTTAATTCGCCAGGTAGCAAATTATCTATGGGCGAAGTCGAGGGTTTCAACGGTTTCGGCCCTGACCTTCGTCTCATAGACCTAGTCTCTACAGACCCCACGTGTACAGGTGTACACGTCATAGAATTAGGTTGTGGCAATATATACCTACATCCTAAAATAACATCGTGCGACAATCCTGACAAGCACGCTGCTTGAATTCGTCCTTTCACATAGGGCGAATCAAGATTGATATAAACAACTGGAAGGGATTCCCTACTCTTATTTGCAAATAGTACCTCTACAGTCTTATCTGTATAATCAGTAGGTTTAACAAACTTGCTGTCCACCAAAGCTGGATAACTACGGCCGGTGTCGTACAACACAGTAACCTCTACGCCATTTACCGTAGCTGTTGCTGTATTGGACCACTCCAATAGATTACTCTGTTTACTAGTATCTGGGGTTACTACATTTACAGTGGGACGGTATCTTCTAAAGTTTTTAAGAATATGGCCGGGTTTGTTGCAGCCATAACACACAACTTCCTCTTTCTTACTAGAGGTTATCTTGTCCATCCCTTGGAACTTACCTGAGCCCCGGGACTGATCACGGCTGGGATTGTCAGCCCCTGGCTTCCCACCATTTTGACCATTTCGCCTGATAGGTGTTAAACCATTACCTCTCCTAAAATCTGGGACGCTGGTTCGATCCCTGCCACTCCATGTGGTTGGACGAGAGTGTGCAGCTTCATATCGCTCGGCCATTACACTAATATCTTCTAAGGTCGCGAAATCACTCTCCGCCAAAAATACTATTAGGTCTTTACGGTATGTGCTGAGGACATGTTCCTTTAGAATTTCTTCCCGTATGCCTTCGTATGAAAGTTCGGCTCCGGACATTTTAATCCACTTCTCGAAAAGTACGCGTACACGATTATGAAATTGCGCGTGAGACTCTGTGGCTTTCTTAGATGACTTTCTGAAAAGTTTACGGAAACTTTCAGCTGTCAGCTCGTAGTGCCGTAGTAATGCTTTCTTGAGAGCTTCATAATCATCTATTTCAGTGGGTGCCAAATTATGATAAACCTCCTTGGCAGCGCCTTGCAAAAATGCCGAAATATTAATAGCCCACTGTTCTTTGGGTATTTGATGTATTAAAGTTAACTTTTCAAACTGGTTTAAAAAGTTGTCAATAATTTCATCCTTGTCGTTCAACATAGGCATGGTTATCTGGACGGTACGTCTATCCTCAGTTCTTCTGCTCGAGGGTCCTAACTGTAGGTTCAGTTCTTCGCCCCTCCTAGACTCCACTTCGATCCTTAGTCTTTCCATGGCTAACGTATGTTCTCTCTCTTTATTCCTTTCCTCGGCCTTCAATTTCTCACTCTCGGCTTGCAGTCTACCTAACTCAAGTTCTTTTTCTCTTTCAGCCTGCAGTCTGGCTACCTCAAATTCTTTTTCTCTTTCCTTCTCGGCTGCCTGCTGTTCTTTGTACTCTTTGAGACTTCGCTCTACAAATTCCGCTATTTGTGTCCCTTCAAAACCTAATTCTTCGGATCCAAGAACTTTGAATTCTCGTGCAAGTTGCCATAATGTTGCCATTCTTGTCTGTCTTGTCGCTAACTCACCTAGATTAGCTATCACTAACCTGTTTTCTGCCTTCAAGAAAACAACTTCCCTATGAATATCAACGAATATTCTAAGTCGTCTAAAAATTACACAAGTAATTTAAACGGCTTTAAGGCAGTACCAAACTATAAATTCTCCCTAAATTCGTATCGTCTGCAACACATGTGCAAATTACCATGGGAATACTTCCTTAATGATCTCTTCTCGCAAGAGTACTAAGGCAAAATATTTATGGGTTACTTAGATACGGACAACCAACCCCGCTTCAGCAATTTCAGGTACGGAATCTTAATTTCCTACAATGTCATGCAACATTTAAGAAATTCACAAATCATGCATCATTTCAAACATATAAGAATAGGTGTTGACTCAATTCACACTCGTGGCTTCTTATTTTTAAAAAATACAAATCTATCAATGATACCGTGTTGTATTTCTTTCAATATATGCTCAGATCTGCTTTTTTTCCACTGTTCAAATATCCCGGAACGACGCTCCCACTTATGTGACAGATTGGCGGCGTGCAAAACACACTAACCTCTTTAACTACGGTTCGTTGCTAGGGGAATGACCTCCGCGGTGTGATTTACCCAGTGTGGATAGATAGAAAGAAGAATGCAGATCACTGAACAAGTATATTGAAGAAATAAACACGACGAGCCCCCTTTCAATGAACAAATATAAAATTTAATCAGTTTATCAACAGAATTTAAAATGAAAAGAAATCAATGACTTAGTTACAAAAGAAGGAAAAATGGTACTAACATGTACTCAAATAAAAAAAGGCAATACAAATTTCTTAAAATGTAAAATTACTTTCAACGTTAAATTGCTATCCTCATTGCCAATGAGATGTGACCTTTGAGTGTAACGATGAGAGACTTCATCACCTAATTTATGCAGACATCAAGACTTCCGTTCGTCCCTACTCTGTCGATCTTTGTCTAGCTTTTTCGTCTTGGACTCTTGTCTGTCGAACTCTGACTTAACAATCGTCTCTGGACTTAGGTTTCTTCGTAGATCTTGTTCTCGTCCTATGATTGTTCAGGGATTTCTCGTATGTATCCAGGAAAGCTGTTTCCTTCAATAAATAAAAATGTCTCGCAATAGACAATAGGTCACATTCCCAAGTATATCTATATTTTTACATTAATTCGGCTCAGAAAACAAAAGGCATAAATTCTGCCGTAGTAACTTCTGTTAGCTAACTGTTATGTTTACATAAACGGTCGATGCTTGTCCTGACCTTAATTCGGGTCACGCTAGGGATGGTCAATTAAATTCAACTCAGCCGTATGAACCCGTATGTAACCCCCACTCGACTGCTGACTCTACCAATCTAGCAGTCTTAAGTTACATATGCTTAGACCCTCAGATCTAACTATTCTAAAATAGTTTACTCGACCAATTAGATATTACACACTAGCATATAGATATACACTTAAGTGATCAATTAAATATTACAAACTAGTATATGAATATACATGTAATGCTAGGTCATACTCATTTTAGACAGAGTTAATCCATGTCACTATGAAATATTACCCATCATTCCTTAAATCATTCATGAAAATTCATAATCACTCCTATGCATTAAAGATTCAATTACGTGCAATCTTTTCAACTAATCTAATGAAATTTTAATTACATTCAATCTTGCCAATTCTCCAAATGAATTGATAATTAGAAAATCAAAGAATAAAATGCCATGACTAGCATTTCACTAACATCCTGCAAAATGAAATCATACATACATATATCATATCAAGAATACATTTGCAAAATAGATCAACAAATGAAATAACATATTAAAATCGGGAAACTAAGAGTGCGTACCTTTTGCCGTTTCTTTATTTGTTTCCACGAATCTCACGTATAGTCTGTCTCCTAACTGAGACAACTATCTGGCCCCTTACTCAATAATGAAGACGTACTTTTTACGAATTCAAACTGTAGAGTTTGCCTACTTGCTGAGACAAAACTCTTGCTTCACTGCCAAATCACGGGATAACGTCTCACACGATCTCCCGGAACCATTTAACTTCCCTTGCGAAAGATTAAAGATTGCTGAATTTTCCTAAAGTAAAACCTTTAATTTCTTACAGAATTACGCTCATAAATCCATATTAACCAATCGGAATAGACTGTTTCCTAAACCTGTTCGTAGAATGTTTGGATTGACAAGAACTAAACAACTAATCATGCCGTAATTAATCATTTCTTTGAACTATCATCTATAGCCAGCTGCCGCCTTTAACCCTACCGATTTTGGGGAAAGGTCTTATGTCATTCTCTTGTACCATAGCATCTGACTCGGTCATGTTACGTCGGCTAGAACGAATTCCCTTTTGACGTTCAGAGATGAAATGAAAATAATCATCTACTATCTCTAGCCCTTTCTACTTTAATTAAGTTGACTATGATACAATTCCTTTAACCAAAGCTTCTAAGAGTTTTCAAAATTCGACACATCACATACATGTACCTGCACAGGGGCTCTGTACTACAAAACAGTCCCAAAGTTCTCCACCTTTTTGCTTAGCTCATTTCAAATGCAGTTTTTGGACACAATTATTCAAGTGCATCATTCAGTTCAGGAGACAATCTGTATCACCAAATGGAATGGAGAACTGTGTGTGATTGATTTTCTAGCAAATATATCAATCCCTAGTTGTCCTTCCATGAAGGCAATGGCTGATTCTCTTGTCTCCTCTTTTGAGTGAAACAATGCTCAATTATACTGTCAAGGTCTATAAGATTCTATCCAACACTTTTATATTTTTGAACAATCTGAATGACCATTGTGATCAAACCACATTTAGCAGACCTGATTAGCTATTTCAAGCTACAAAGATCAGTGTCTCACTTGCTAATGCCTAAATGGAATCTTTCTTGTGCCCTTTGGTCTTTTAATAAACCCCTCAATGAAACTTTGGGTCAAGCTTCTTTTGAGAACCTTTCCCTTAAGATTGTTTTCCTGCTTTCCTTAGCATCCATTAGACAAAGAAGTGAGCTTCATGCCATATCCATAGAGCAGGGCTTTATAAGGTTCAATGGATGGCCAAGCGGTCTAAGGCACTCACCTTTACAAATCACACATCTCACCTCTGTCTTGGGTTCAGCCAACATGGGTATGTGTGAAAGCTTGCCAGTAGCTTCTTGTAGGTTGGTGGTTCTTCCCTGGTTTCCACCACCATATATATTGGCCACCATGTATAGTCTATCATGGTGAAAAATGATGCTCCATACAATAATAACAACAACGGAAACAACAAGTTGGTTTCTCTCCTTTGCAACCAGGTTTTCTCTTTAACAAAATCTAGCATGCATCTGTTGCTCCACTCTTGGTTGAGGTCCCCAGCTTCAGTCATATAATTGCTGGGGATGATCAAAATAAACTTTTATATCACAATGGGGTCTTGCAGTTTTATTTGGCGGCCTCTGAAGAGAGAATAAAGAGTAGGAAGCATCTTTCGTCCCTATTAAGGTTCAGCTGATATTTTAACTTCAACTGTTTCAAGGTGAAATGCATTAACTATTGAAAGGTCTTGATATTTTCAGTGCCTTACATTTTTTTCATGAAAATTAATGACCATGACATTTGAGCCATTACTTCCTAATAAGCCTATCTAACTAACTTGTCTCTAGAGGATTTGATGAAAGCCATGTTTTACCAATCTCACACTACCTTCTTTTACCTTCGTTGATTGGCTTACCAAAGCAAAGGGGGCTCTTATTGCCATCACTCAATAGGTGGTACATGTGGATACCATCAGGTAGTATTCTACATTTAAATGAGGGTGAATATTCATTGTGTTACTTTTATTTTGCCAGTTGTGAGATCATTAACATCTCAGTAGGCTGCAAATTCAACTATGCAATAGTGCAGGTATGTAGTTGAGGAGGGGTGGACTAATTTTAATAATGTAATATCTACCAGTAGTTGTGGGATTCCCTCTGCCTGTCATACACTGATGTTCCACCTTGGGTAAGATAGTTGATTGAACCAGGATTGATCTGTTTAAGAATCTTCTGATTTTCCAAAATGTGAAGACAAATTCACTCTTTTACATTACTTATTTTAAGAGCATAGACTTGTAACATAAAATTGGGTACTAATCCTTGGGATACAAATTTTGGCTAAAATATTTCAGAAAACTTTGTTTTTGAAATCTTTAGTTCCCTAGTTTCGGAATTGCTTTCATTTAATTAAAAAGTGAAAAACAAAAAGCAACAAACAGATTACTGAGTGGAAAGGGAAATATAATTGCTGCATAGAATTCAGACATTAAAAAAATACATTTTTACTAAAGTGTCTCTAAAAATGAGAGAGAGAGATGTGAGACGACACTAATTAAATAACCATGGGTTTATTTACTTTTCGATGATCAGGCTATACTTTAACATTTCACTTTGTTCGTGCTTGATTTACTTGGAATTTCTTTTAGGTAATTACAAACTGTCAGTACTATGCCACTAAGCACCAATCAAATGTAAGGCAAAAACATTTTCCAGTTGTATCTCTCTTTTCCACCCTCGATCCTATTTATGTATTTAATTTGAAGCAGACAATTTAGTTATAATAAAATTTTAATTATAACTATGTGATTATACTAGTCTTGGCTGTGTCTGTTTCTGATTTCTGTTACTCAGTTCTACATTGTTGTCATGACTGACAAATTAGTTTAAAGATATACATAACTGCTCCAGTGGCCAAGTAGTTAAGAGAGTCCGCCTCTGATGTGGGAGGTTGTGGGTTCATTTCCTGGCCTGAGTCATACCAAAACTTACAAAAATGGTACTAACAACTGCCTCACTTGGCGTTTAGTATTAAGAGGTTAGTGTTAGGACTGGTTGGCCTGGTGTCAGGATAATGTGACTGGATGGGGCATCAGGCTCCGTAACAAAAGCATGCAGACAAATGTGTGCCGACACATGCGCACAATGCTAAACAACACCAATAAAAGAGGTCACGACAAAACCGCACAGGTATAGATTAAATTAAAGTAAAAGTGTGTTGTCTTCAAAAATCCAAAGTCAAGATCATTATTTTCATTCCAATTATAATTAACTGTAACCCACGATCAAAAAATAATTTACTTTCATGTTTTCAGATGTAATAATTATAATTAACTATAACTGACTACCGATTATTTGCCATTGATATTAATCAAAAGTTAATTGGCAGAGCATGCTAAGTTCTATAGTATATATATATATATATATATATATATATATATATATATATATATATATATATATATATATATATATATATATATAAAGAATACAAATCATATGGTGAATAACAACCCTCTCAAGCGTACTGGATCCACCAAGGGATCACGTTTGTCAGGGATTAATTAAAATAGATGCAATAAACTGACGACGAACAGTACGAAACTAGTAACTAACTAGCCTAAGCGCTTTCGACTTTGTATTTGCCTTTGAAAAAGACTCATTAAGAGTCGAAAGCACTTAGGCTAGTTAGTTACTAGTTTCGTACTGTTCGTCGTCAGTTTATTGCATCTATATATATATATATATATATATATATATATATATATATATATATATATAAATGTATACACACACTCTAAAAATGAATACCATATCATTTCTGTCTTTTATTGCTTAAAATATTAATTTTGTCTACGTGCTTTTGTCCTGGCGCATTTTTGTCTGGTGCGCTTTTGTCCTGAGGCACTTTTGTCGGTCACTGGGACAGCATGCTACATGCCTGTGACATGATGCCCCAGTGCTAGACATCACTATAAACTGCCACACTGCAGCCACCATAGTAATATGACAGAAAAATTAAAATTGTTAAAGCTACGTCAAAAATCTAAATCACACACACACAGATATACATACACCATAACTACAAATTTTTGGTCACATGACCAGAAGTCTATATGAAGGAATAATCCAGATCTGCTTTTGATGCCTTATATAGTAATAATGCTTTTACTGTATATACTAACAATTAATGGTTTACTGTATATAGTAACAATTAATGGTTTACTGTATATAGTAACAATTAATGGTTTACTGTATATAGTAATAATCAATGTTTTAACTGTATATAGTAACAATTAATGGTTTACTGTATATAGTTATAATCAATGTTTTACTGTATATATTAATTATGGTTTTACTGTACATTGTAATAATGAATGTTTTACTATATATAGTAATAATTGATGTTGTTATGCACAGTAATTAATCAATGTTTTACTGTATATAGCAATAATCAATGTTATACTATATAAAGTAATAATTAATGTTGTATTATACAAATCAATAATCATTGTTTTGCTGTATATAGTAATAATCAATGTTTTTATTAGGTAATTTTTTACTGTATATAGTAATAATGAATATTTTACTGTATATAGTAATAATTGATGTTTTATACAGTCATAATGTTTTACTCTATATAATAATAATCAATGTTTTTACTGTATACATTAATGATCAATGTTTTTGTATATTAATAATCAATATTTTACTATATTTAGTAATAATTAATCTTTTATTATACACAGTAATAATCATTGTTTTGCTGCATATAGTGATAATCAATGTTTTTACTGTATAGAGTAATAATTAATATTTAACTATATATATTAATAATTGATGTTTTATACAGAGTAATGATCAGTGTTTTACTGTATATAGTAGTAATAAATGTTTTTGCTGTATATAGTAATAATCAATATTTTACTATATATATATATATATATATATATATATATATATATATATATATATATATATATATATATATATATATATAGTAATAATTGATGTATTATACATAGTAATAATAAATGTTTTACTGTAAATAGTAATAATCAATGTTTTACTGTATGTAGTAATAATCAATGTTTTACTGTAGATAGTAATAATTGATGTTGTATTATACACAGTAATAATCAATGTTTTACTCTAGATATAGTAATAAACAATGTTTTACTGTATGTAGTAATAATCAATATTTTTACTGTATACAGTAATAATGTTTTACTACATATAGTAATAATTGGTTTTGTATTATACATAGAAATAATCGATTTTTTACTGTATATAGTAATAATCAATGTTTTACTCTATATTGTATAATAAATGTTTTACTGTATGTAGTAAAAATCAATAATTTTACTGTATATAGTAATAATCAATGTTTTACTGTATATAGTAATAATTGATGTTTTACTGTATATAGTAATAATCAATGTTTTACTGTATATAGTAATAATTGATGTTTTATACATAGTAATAATCAATGTGTTACTATATATAGTAATAATTGATGTTTTATACATAGTAATAATCAATGTTTTACTGTATATAGTAATAACTGATGTTTATTACATAGTAATAATCAGTTTTACTGTATATAGTAATAATTGATGTTTTATACATAGTAATAATCCATGTTTTACTGTATATAGTAATAATTGATGTTTTATACATAGTAATAATCAATGTTTTACTGTATATAGTAATAATTGATGTTTTATACATAGTAATAATCAATACTTACTGTATATAGTAATAATTGATGTTTTATACATAGTAATAATCATTGTTTTACTGTATATATTAATAAAAAATGTTTTTACTGTATATAGTAATAATCAATGTGTTACTATATATAGTAATAATTGATGTTGTATATTACACAGTAATAATCAATGTTTTACTATGTACAATAATAATTGATGTATTATACACAGTAATAATCAATATTTTACTGTAGATAATAATAACTGATGTTGTACTGTATATAGTAATGTGGAAATCCTCATAATTTTCAATGTTACTGGGTATTTTGTAGCAGCACTATTTATTAAGTAAACCAAATATCAGAAGCATTTAAGTTTATAAATCTATGATCTTAGCTATTCATTCAAGTTTACGTGAAGAGAGGGGAATGTCAACTTTTTAAAAGCATGTGCCACCAATTGAAAGGATGACAATTATACAGAATAATGCAGCAAACTACAGTTCAAATATCATCTGTACAGAAAAAATATGATTTCCCTCTTCAGAATATACATTTAAATCGAATAGATCTTGTGCAAAGGTTTCATCCAAAAAAAATGAACTCTGAATTTAATCTCTAGACTAAATATAGAACAAGAAAAAGTATGGCTTACATAATTTTATTTACACTCATATTTCTTTATAGTTCACAGCCTTTTGCATTTGGAGTTCATAATTAAACTAAAACAAAACTAAACTAAAACCATTTCATTCTTAAAAATCCTCTGAAACATTTCTGATGTTCATTCTTGAAACAAAATTACACATATTACATTTACAATTGTAATTGCATAAGTTAATAAAATTATCTTTTTCTATTGTTCTCTTCTATTTGTTTCATCCCATCTTGGACCTGCTTCTTGAAGTTTTCTAGAAAGGAGAACAGTTTTCTTCCCTTTCCTTGTGAGCTTTCATGTAATTTTTCGAAATTTTCTAGACCTAAAAATAAAAAGAATCCAAATAATAAAATTTCAGTCATTCAATCTGAGGCATTACGCTGAAGGAGATGTAATAATTATATTTCCATATTATAGGCAAAACATTTTATGACACATGATGCTGCAAATTTTCCACCTTAAAGTCATTGCCAGACAAGTTAGAGGAATGGTGAGCAATCTGCTCATATAAATATTACCCTGCATCTTCACAAACCCACATTACAATCATGATGAAAATGAGCCTATAGTATGGTTCAGATGCCTCTGGTTTCAACTGAAGAAGCTATGCATGTAGTGTTTTAACATGCACTGACTGTTAAACTTTCACTTAGTCTGACATCTCCAATATCTATTCTATGGAAAATCACCTGTGATAATAGCAATGCAGTGGTGACTTGTTACCCCTTATGACAATGATTCAAAGTGTAGCCAGCATGAAATGTATTAACATACACATCTAAAATCACATGACCTGAACTATACCTGCAGTCAGTAATGTATAGAGCACTGATTCAGATCAACCACCTTTGGGTAATGACAATCAAGAATGAAACATCGATTACAGTGATGTAATTATGGAATAATGGTGTCATACATATCAATATGTCCATATAATGCTAGCACTGATTACTTTAAAAACACCATTCCCAGTCTGTTAAACACTGATCATTGTACTGTATCAGAGAAGTATAAAATGCAGCCGTTTAAGTAGAGAAATGAAAAAAAAACCCCAGAAGGAAAGTAGAAAACAGCAACTTAAACAAAGCAATATATTTATGTTTATCACATCAAAGCTTTAGCTGTCACTGATTATCTTGAAATGACCACAATGAGTTGATGAAGCACTGATCACTGTATAGCCACAATGAATTGATGAAGCACTGATCACTGTATAGCCACAATGAGTGGATGAAGTACTGATCACTGTATAGCCACAATGAGTTGATTAAGCACTGATCACTGTATAGCCACAATGAGTCAATGAAGCACTGATCTATGTATAGCCACAATGAGTCAATGAAGCACTGATCACTGTCTAGCAACAATGAGTTGATGAAGCACTGATCACTGTATAGCCACAATGAGTCCATGAAGCACTGATCACTGTATAGCCACAATGAGTCAATGAAGCACTGATCACTGTATAGCCACAATGAGTCAATGAAACACTGATCACTGTATAGCCCCAATGAGTCAATGAAGCACTGATGACTGTCTAGCAACAATGAGTTGATGAAGCACTGATCACTGTATAGCCACAATGAGTCAATGAAGCACTGATCAATGTATAGCCACAATGAGTCAATGAAGCACTGGTCACAAAGGAATATCAAATACCATGACTTAAAATGTGAAATAAATACACCTCCAATTCCCCCCCAAAATATATGCCAATTTCATAAATTCCTTTGGAATGGAGGGTAACAATATGTATCAAAATTACCACAAACAAACGAACAAGCAAAAATTCATGAAAATGATGTCCCCTAAACATGCCTCTGATGAAAACATGAACACTGCTCAAAATCTGAAAACTAGATTTCAATTCCACTGAAATTAAAAACATAAATGAGAAAAAAATGTATCAGATCAAGAGTTACTAAATATTAAACATTTATGGTTATAGATGTACATGCTCCTTTTACTTTGCATGGCTTTAATGTAAATGTGACAGCATAGGACAAGAAATTAACGGTCATATGTAAGTGTATTTCTAGTTGAGTCACACAAAAAATAGCTACACAGTGGCATGAAAGGAATATGTTTTTTAACATAAGCAATCAATGATAAAGATCAACAAGATTTTTAAGCAATTTATTCCTTAAAAAGGTTAGCAAACAATTTAGTTACAATGTGTCAGAGTTAATATTTCAAAAGTGATGAATGTGTTATGTATAAGCAGCTTTTGAACCTTTCATTAGATCTATCTGAGGACAGAAACTTTCTTATTTTATGTCAAACAGGCACCTCCTAATGATATAAGAAAATTAGATTAAAACAATCTGCATGTTATAGTCATAAAAGTATATTATAATCCAAAAAACCTGTGCCAGCTATAATTTCATGAATAGGTGACATACTAACACTAATGACACATTAAAACAATTACAGGTTTAGGAGCTGATTTAATAAATTAATCAAGCCCCTCATTTTTATCATTACCAACTTTGCGAAAAATCACATGAACCTTATCTGACATAACTCATTTCCAAATTTTGAAAAACAAATCATCAAACCTGCTTCTTTTCCTCGATGAACCAAATATGCTGCCAACTGTGCTGCTCTTCGTACTGGGTAGCTGTCAGCAATCTGCAAAAAAAAAACACAACATGGTTTGGGTATGATAGTGCATTAAACACAACATGGTTTGGGTATGATACTGCATTAAACACAACATGGAACTGATATTGCATTAAACACAACATGGTTTGGGTATGATACTGCATTAAACACAACATGATTTGGGTATGATACTGCATTAAACACAACATGGTTTGGGTATGATACTGCATTAAACACAACATGGTTTGGGTATGATACTGCATTAAACACAACATGGCTTGGGTATTATACTGCATTAAACACAACATGGTTTGGGTATGATATTGCATTAAACACAACATGGTCTGGGTATGATACTGCATTAAACACAACATGGTTTGGGTATGATACTGCATTAAACACAACATGGTTTGGGTATTATACTGCATTAAACACAACATGGTTTGGGTATGATACTGCATTAAACACAACATGGCTTGAGTATTATACTGCATTAAACACAACATGGTTTGGGTATTATACTGCATTAAACACAACATGGTTTGGGTATGATACTGCATTAAACACAACATGGTTTGGGTATGATACTGCATTAAACACAACATGGTTTGGGTATTATACTGCATTAAACACAACATGGTTTGGGTATGATACTGCATTAAACACAACATGGCTTGAGTATTATACTGCATTAAACACAACATGGCTTGAGTATTATACTGCATTAAACACAACATGGTTTGGGTATTATACTGCATTAAACACAACATGGTTTGGGTATTATACTGCATTAAACACAACATGGTTTGGGTATGATACTGCATTAAACACAACATGGTTTGGGTATGATACTGCATTAAACATAACATGGCTTGAGTATTATACTGCATTAAACACAACATGGGACCAAGCTAAGGTAGATCTAAATGACAGTTTATAAATAAGAGCCAGTTGAACTTCTTTGACGGATTGAAAGTAATTTTGTATTATCTAGTCAGTTTGGTAGTACTAACAAACAAAGGACAATGCAATCATAATCTGATGCAAATTATTACATTACCACACCAAAAGAAAGCTGAATGATTTCCTCACAACCATGGAATGCAATAGGTCGTTTTTGAATGTATCACAAATTGACTCCCAAAATTTTTAAATAAACTCTCAAGTCAATTATTCAGATTTGAGACTAAAAATGATAATAATGAAAAAATTATTTCTTCTGAATAAAAAAATATCTCCTTTTTCATGCATTTAATCAACATCCAAGCATAAGTTAGAGACAGTCTATTCTGACTCTAGGGTTCTGTTTCTGTTGTAATTCAATAATATACAAAAACATTTAAACACTGTGTGAAACAATGTAAATATTGTTCCCCAATATAGACTGCATCAGGCAGTGTCTATGCACACAAAACAATTGTGAATAAACAGCCCAAGTGGATCTGAAATTGGCTGGCATCTACCTTACAGCTAAATGCAAAGAAAACCATGAAATCTGGGTAAGTATGATGCATTTTTTTAAAAATATTTTCATTAACCATATTGGAAGGTCAATCAACATCACTCTTGCAAATTTAAAACCCCTCAGGATGCTTTCTGTCAAATCTATTCAAGTTCTGTTGACTGCTTTTGATAAAAAAAATTGTCAGGTGTTTTAGTTAAATCAGGTTTATGTGTGAAAAATTGAAAGGCCTTTATGTCAGGGTGTTTTCTTTCAAATTTGACCAATTCTAAAAAGCATGTTTTGTGTAGTCATTTTAAGTCTGTTGTTTTAGAAAAGCTGTAAACTTTTATAGAAGATCTACATAATTTTTGAACAAACCTGAAAGGACTTTTTGCCAGAATGCTTTACCTAAAAATTGGTCAAAATCAGTTCAATTCGGAAAAAATTGTTTTAAATTAATTTCAGTCTTTAAAAACCATGGCCATATTTATTAGCGGACTGACAGGTCTTTATGTCACATCGCTTTGTGTTAAAATTTGTCCAATTCTATTGCTGGCAATGATTTATGTCAAAATTTGTCCACTTCTATTACCAGTAATGCTCTGTGTCAAAAACTTGTCAATTTTATTACCAGAAATGGTTTGGTCCAATTCTATTACCAGTAATGATTTGTGTCAAAATTAGTCCATTTTTATTACCAGTAATGGTTTGGTCCAATTCTGTTACCAGCAATGGTTTGTGTCAAAATTTGTCCATTTCTATTACAAGTAATGGTCTGGTTCAATTCTGTTACCAGTAATGGTTTGGTCCAATTCTGTTACCAGCAATGGTTTGTGACAAGAAGTTGTTTAAAGGCTTTTCTATTCTCAGTAATGGTGAACATGTTTGAAAGTGAACAGCCATCGGTTGCATAAAACTGCAAGTTTTTACATGCTGAATGCTGCCCATTGAGTACTGGGTAGTTTTTCTAAAGTCACTTCAATATTTTTTGTTTATTAATGGTGCCAAAATGTGCTGGCATATTGGCATCATTTGTATAAATCTGTATAAATCTGAAAGGCTTTGAAGTCAGAATGCTGTCAATTTTGGTTAAATTTTGTTCAAATCTTTTGAGTAGCTGGGCTACATTTCATAGTGGATCAACATCATCTCTAACAACCTGACAGATTTTAATGCCAGCATATTATCTGGTCAGTGGTTTCTAAGACGTTGAAAATACTAGTTGTTGATGAAAAACAATGCACACTGTATTAGGGTCATCCATAAGTTTGTTTAACTTGAAAGCTAGGTGAACTATAAATTTTGCTTTTTGAACAGCTTTTTCTTGCAAAGTGCATGGTTAGTAATGGAAAATACAATCCAGGGTGGTTTAGAAGTTTATATTTGTGCTAGATACAAAGTTTTAATTCTATGTTCCAGGTTAACCCATAAATGTATTTTACTTTGAAACTTATATACACAGAAACCAAAAGAACATTAAACTGGTAGCTTCCTCTTTGGACATTATGGGATTGTGTATGGGCATTATGGGATTGTGTATGGACATTATGGGATTATGTACCATTTGCAAGAACTAATTTACCCCCAAAACTGAGGAGTTAAAACTTTGATAACCATACAAAATCTACCTCCAAAACAGAACAGTTTGATAACTGAAGTGGTCCATTAAACATGGGCAACGTTACATTAGAAAAACACACACCATCAGAATTTATGAAGAATTACACCAGTTTCAAATTAAAATAAAAATGTTTTTCATTATGACTTGTAAGTCATCACAACAAAACAGACATAGTTGTGATGGGGTCAAGCACCTAGAACCATTCTGTCTGCCAAGCTGGTTGGCATAGGTATAATATACACAACAGCATAGTGGATCAAAAATTAGCAGATGTACTAAATTAGCAGGAATGGTGCACAGTTGGGGACAGAGTGTCCCTTGCCCAAAAGAATCCTACATTCAACACAATGCTCCTAAACTTAAACTTACCTAACAGCCAAGGCTAAATCCAATTTCCGGTTAGATGAAGTAACTAAATCATAATCACTGGTAAAATCTGATCCAACAGATCAGACAGGCAAGATAACTTTATCTGCCTGGAGAACACCCAAAGATAACTCTGGCTGGCATGAAGAGTCTGCCTCACTGCTGGTTTTACAGGTGAGAGCAGACAATGTTGCTGGAAGAACAAGCATCTCCTTTAAACAAAAAAATGTATAAATATGTGTCCTTAATGGCATGCATGGATTAACTCAAACTTAATGCCAGCATGGGTTAACTCAATGCAATGCATTGGGTAATATGCAAGCTCAATTTAAGAAACTCATTACATTTCACAACAAAACTGAATTAAATATTTATTTCAGGCAAGGAACTTACCCGCTGTATGATTTGCTCGTTGTTTGAAAGGTACCTGGAAAAAAAAGTATAATTTTGTTTACTAATGTTTTACAAAAGTATACTATATGTTAGCTATATAATTCAATATTAAAGTAGTGGATTTCTACATGAGGTGGCACTTTTTTTATGTTTTTGATACAAACTACAAAGTTAAAGCTGCAATATAAAATGTTCTTTCTATGGAAACCCCTTTTCCCAATCCATACAATACATTTAAGTACAAAAACATGATTGGTTCCCCGAAAGAATCAAAACTTATATCAGCATACATTACACCAGTATATGCCTACCTTGTGTTTAATACATATGGTTCTGCATGACATGCCTTGACAGCAGCAACTAGTATACTATAGTGGTCTCTTAACCCTAAAAGACATTACTTCCTAAGACATTGTGCCCAAAATGAAAACAAAGTTTGATGACACAAGATGGTGTAGAATACATGTATAATGTTGAAAGAGCTTTTCTTAATTAAGTTGCTGTGAACTTGATAATTAAGTTATCTCAAGTTCTATATCTTTCTCCCTTCCCATAACATCAAGCTGTTCTCAAAGTAAGTTGCTCTCATATTGTTTGTATAAAACAGTTTTGCAAAAATGTTTGGGCAGATTAAGTTTCCAGACTAATTAAAAAAAATACTTTTTAAATGCACCCCATATTTTTGTAAAGTCATGTTAGTAAATTATTTTTGATCTTAATTGTATAACACAATATCTGAGACAACTTTCAACATGTGCATAAAAGTAAATTCAATTTATAAATTGACAAGTATCTAAAAAATGAGAATAAATGCAGCAACAAAGAATTATCTTTTAACTTTACTACAGCATGTTGTTACAACTTTTCAACAAGTTCAGACCTTTTAACAGCCAGTCAATCTGAAATAAGGTGACATGATTTTTCTTGGAGGACACCAATGACCTTAACTGAAATTCCATCAAATTCATTAAAAAGATTTCTTCTATACCTTTCAATGTCAAAAAGCCACAATAATATTTACAAAAAATTCAAAAAAAGGTAAAATTAGGAATTTAATATACT
The DNA here is from genome assembly GCA_016746295.1 of Potamilus streckersoni. Lineage (NCBI taxonomy): Eukaryota > Metazoa > Mollusca > Bivalvia > Unionida > Unionidae > Potamilus > Potamilus streckersoni. Next base: position 1,516,243 of record JAEAOA010001337.1, read on the forward strand.
TCTTACTAAATGACTTTACATTATAAAATCATGAAATGTAACACACATTATATATATATAATGTGCACAATCCATTTATAAAGGGTGTTTTTTCTGTTTTTCCCAAACCAGTTAAGAAACAAACTATACAAAACTAGGAGTTTCCATTGAATCTGGCAAAAAAAGTTAGCTTATTCAGTTCAGAGAGAAATTTCTGACTTCACAGTGAAATTTCCTTATATCACACTTCATTACAAAATGAATTTGGATATAACATTGGTATGACTCCCAAACTTTCTACATAATGTTACCAATATCTTTATGCACATGGTTTTACTGATAAATAAACACAATTTTGATTCAATAATATGGCATGATCTAAAGATATCTTATCACTACTTCTTTATTTATATTGAAAAAGATGTTGCAAATTGTTAATTAAGAATGTCCCCATTTTTGCTAGCCAATGTTCTGATATGATAACCCTATCGTTGCCTTGGTAGATCAAACAGATATCTAAATGCTTTGTCCAAGCGACATCTAATGGAATTCATGAGTTGCCTCCCTTAGGATATAATGTCAATTAACCAATAGGGTGTAACAGCAGTACATTGTACACTGGCTAAAAATGGTATTGGCAGTAGACTTAAAAAGGATACTTTATATGTGTAGCATTCAAAGTATGATCATGTACCAAAGGGAAGCCATTACAGGTGTACTTCAGTGAAATATATTTGTACAAACAAGGACCTGTGGTGGAAAAATGCTTATTTATCAGTCCATTCAAGATGTGTGCTCCATTTGTCTTGATCATGTAGGAACACTTTTCAAATTTGAAATTAAATGACCCAAAGCACAGAAATAACTTCTGCATATGCCAAGGTGTAGATTATCATTTATCAGAACATTGGCTAGTGAAGATGGAGTGTTCATTTCAACTGTCTTCATAATAAATCACTGCACTTTGATCTTAAGTGTTCAAATGTCTGAACAGTCAGTCACTATACTTTGATCTTAAGTGTTCCTTTCAACTGTATTAATAGTCACTCTATCATAGTTCAATATTATGTCAACTCTTTAATGACTGATTACTGCAGTTTTAATTATCACTGAACCATCAAAAACAATTCCATTAAATACTCTTTGTGTTTGTTTTCAATGTATCTAGCATACCAGTGATGTTTAGTCCTGTTTTGACACAGCCAGCAAATGTTTGCTCAGTCAACCAGCATACACAACAAGGCTGCAAACAATGTAGTGATCAAAGAAAGTTTCTCCCCACAAAATCATAAACCAATTAATTTTAACTACCTAATTAACTGTTAATCAGCAGTTTCAATCTCACAGTTTAAGGTTGCTGAAATCATTGTTGCAATGTAAAAATAAAAAAATTGAAGTCACCAACATACACATGTTGCTTAGCTGTATTGTCAGACAAGCTAACACAACTTTTCCCTGCATCATTCCGTTTCAGATAATATAGGTTTTGCTATAAGGTTAAGATGCATTATTCTTGCTTTGTGGGTAATGCTGCAATCCATGCATGTTTCAGCAATTCAAATCTGAAGTGAATCACCACTGGATACGCATATGTTTTGTTGTGCCAGTGATTAGTACTATAAAAGTAAGTGTTCTAAAGAATTTTTTTTTTGTTGTCATGGCTCTAAAGATAGGTGATCATACTTAACGTTCGCATACAAAGGTCAGTGGAAATAAAATTTATAAATTATTAGCATGGGAACTGAAAAGCTGCCTGATTAAAAAAAAAAGTGGAGTGTTAGCATAATCGTTCATTAGACAGTTGTTCTCTGCCACCACTGAATCACTGATGTCAGAAAAAAAAGGCGTAGAACAATTTTGTCGCTCTCATGCCAGTCCATTCCAAAATGGATCCCTGTTTACTAGCAACTAAAGCATTGCTAAACCGTGCACCGAATTATACAGATACAAAGTTTATATCAAGTTAAAGTTATTTGTAATCTTCCAAAGAAAACGGTATATCACCCAGCAGTTCGAAAACAGGTGACTATCGAAAATAGGTACTCGACCTCTATTACCTAAGGTCATGCTAGAAGATCCTGTTTTGAAAGAAAAAAAACATATATCACGCCTATTGGTTAAATAGAATTAAATAAACATAACGTAAATATTAAAATAAAATACCTGAACAATGCTCTCAGTGGCATGATTAAAATGCTTACTACATTGCACAACCTTTCGTGTCCGTTTTGTCATAACCTGGATGTACACCCAAGTAGTTTCCTCGTCCTGTCGATTGAAATACGCAAAAGATTTATGTAGAATATAAGATAAATATATCTAATGCGTTGTTATGTATTTGGCACAATGTTTAATAAATATAAGAAAACATTTCAAGAAAAGTATTTAATTGATTTGAGAGGTTTACGTAAATTTGGGAGTATATTAATATCTGGAAATAAACAAATGATTAAGTCACAGTTGCGGAATATGTTTAATAGCAAATAAAGTAAATAAACAACGACACACACACAAACACACACACACACACACACATACATACACACACACACTTTTATATATATATATATATATATATATATATATATATATATATATATATATATATATATATATATATATATATATATATATATATATATATATATATATATATATATATATATATATATATAAGTAAATAATGACTAAAAAATGTAGGAAAAAAAGCAAGTTTATTTGCCGATAATATCATTGTTTATATCAAGATATCTCTGCGTAACGTTTTTTCAGTCAATTATTATCAATATTTATTAGGTAACATTTGCATGACATTTTAGCAAATGTTTTTATCTCATAAAGGTAAATGCATTAGATATCTCAAATTTACAATTAATATTTCAATATTTTGGTCAAATTCGTATAAAATATTTCTTATAAGAACTTGAATATTTTTATCTAAAAATGATTTATAATATAAGTTTTAATTGTTCATATCCAATAGTGAAATGTATTATATCTGTGATGCTTAATAGTTTTTTTTCACAACAGAGAGAGAGAGAGAGAGAGAGAGAGAGAGAGAGAGAGAGAGAGAGAGAGAGAGAGAGAGAGAGAGAGAGAGAGAGAGAGAGAGAGAGAGAGAGAGAGATGTTGTGCAGCAGCAGGGATAAAACTAAAATGCAGTCGAAATTATGATGTGGGTTATATGTTATTTTAAAAATTAAATGCTAAACGTATATAATAATATTGCAATCCCAAAGTAATGACAAGCAAATATATATATATATATATATATATATATATATATATATATATATATATATATATATATATATATATATATATATATATATATATATATATATATATACACAAAACTATTTCCTCTTAAAAAATAAGAATATTGGCCTTCCTTTCAAAATAAATAAATTGTATGGCGAGATGAATAACGGGATAGACCAGTGTTACAGTTGTAGATATTAAAAAGTATATTTGATATAATTAGAGTGGATAAGACGAATATAGTAATATTTAAGTGAGTACAAAATAATTTCATGCTACTGCGGGAAATTTCTACTTTCTTAATATGACAAAAACCGTTTTCGTATTTAACGAGAACTTTCCCTTTCAAAGATATTATCTCTCTTTATTTGGTATTTCTCTCTTTATCTAGTTATTTTGTTGAAGTGTTTTTGGTATAAGACAATAATATAGCTTCTAATGCCCCCCACCACCATGTTAAGTGTAAGAGTTTATAGCCTCTAAAGGAATTTAACACAATGCCACATTGAAATGAATAGGGACAGTTTTGGAGGTCAAAAATGAGTTTTTAGGTTTCATAGGATGAATCTGTCTGGGTAGAGGTGTATTATTTTAACATGTTAGTTCTATTATGTCAGAAAATGTACTAGGTAATAAGTTTGAGTTTTTCTGCCTTGTAACTGAAATAAATATTACGTCTTTAGTCTATCATATGCAAGTCTGTATGGACTCTTATGGATATATATTAAATGTACTCGTGTGTGTGTGTGTGTATGTTTATGTGTGTGTGATGATTTTTAACGTAGCTTTAACAATTTTTCAGTCATATGGCTACGATGCCTACAGTGTGATAGTTTATTTTAATGTATAGCACTGGGGCATCATGCCGCATGTGGCATGATGTCCCACTAAGTCACATTATCCTGACACTAGGCCAACCAGTCCTCACACTAACATCTTAATGATGAGCGCCAAGCGAGGTACCTGTTAGTACCGTTTTTTAAAGTCTTCCCGCATCTGAGGCGGACGCTCTAACCAGTAGGCCAGGGGAGAGATTTATACTCAGTTTAACATTTCTACATGTCACAGATAAGTAGTTTCCAACACACACACACACACACACACACACACACACACACACACACACACACACACATACATACATTAATTTTTGTTTTGTTAAGCAGACCAATATAGCAGTCTCAACCCCAAACCCAACTATAGTAATATTCACTTGGTTAGAGGGCAGAAAAACTCCAATTTTTCACGTTTTCCAACGAGACCTAATGACTTTTTAGACATTGGACAACTCGGATGTTTAATATAATCATTAATTTAATGTTTGATACAACAAACTATTTTTCAGGTCAGAAATTGTTGCGAACATATTTAGTTATTTAAACTATTACGTAAAAAATCTGACATGAGAAGTATAATATTTCCTTTAAAATATTTGGGATATAAATGTGATGTCCTGATGTCATAAACTGAATACTTGATATCGTAAAATAACATAAAACAAAGTACAACAGCGCTTCATAAACGGCGTCCATATTAGAGTAAATTAGGTATTGAGCCGGATTCTTGTTCAAACCATATTTCTTTTTCGTAAACATATGGTATTTACCTTCAGAAAAGAAATGGTGTTATTATATATTTCAAATTATAACAACAAAGACAACAACAAAAACAATAACGACTTTGCACATGATATATGATCATCTGTAATATCTTAATGTTGAAGCTGGTGTCAAATTATTGATATTATACTGAAGCAAACTTGTATACAAATTGTTTATTATTTATAAGACTGTTTGCCTATCGATGACTTATACATGAAAGAAATTTTAGTAAAAGTACATACCATAATATTGAAAATGTATGCACAAAAGTTATTAATCAAATGATGTTTAGCCAGAACAATTACAGAACAGTTTCTTTACTGTTCACCTGAAACTTAAATTATGTCCTGAAAGATAATACGTGACTGCATTTATTACCATATAAGGTGAAATAATAGAAAATGGACGTGAAAACGGTTTAAAAGAAAGGTTTCAGCTTGAAGTGACTTCGGGGCCTAAATTTAGTTCTCAGAATATCTTTTAAAGTGATAAGATATCTTTTGCCGAATTTAATAAAACAAACTCTTATTTTATAAACTCTGTAGAATAAGGTTAAGATTTACATTTTGCTGTGACCATGAACTTCGATCAGGTCATCTCAGAAGTACTGCTGCCTCAAAATTTAATTGATTTTTGGATGGATGGGTGATTGGAGGAAGTCACATGGCTTAACTTTCGGACCAAGTGCTACTTTCCAAGTCAATCGAATAGTAATGAGTGCGTCGATATTTGTCACTAACTCAGGATTTTAATACTTCGATAAGAAATGATACATCTGCCATAATAATTGATAAGACACGCTCCTAATTCATGCAGATTGACAAATATGGCTTCCACAGCAAACAGGAACGGCAAAATTGCGATCATAGGATGGTAAGATCTGTATATTATGTACATGAAAATACGAAATTTAGATACTGTAAGTTTCCTTTGTCATGAAATTTATTTTTTATTTTTTCACACTCTAGGGACCGTAGTGTTTGGAACATTTCATACCCCAAGGACCGTTGTGTTGGGATATTTCACACCCAGGCAATGCAGTGTTGGGTTATTTAAAATCTCCATGGACCGTCGTAACGGGGTATTTCACAATTACTTCTAAAGTAGTTCATATAATTGGCTTAAAGGATAAAATACCAACATGTATCCGAATCTCTGTCACGTATGTCTTCATTTACAACTGATCAAAATATGTATTTAAGTTTCTTACTTTTTTTTACAGTGGTATATTAGGACACAGCATGGCGATTGTATTCACCAGCGGCGGATACCAGGTGGCACTGTACGACAAAGATCGTGGTCAGATCCAAAAGGGTCTCGTGGCGATTAAGACGAAACTGCAACAATACGAGGCTGACGGCTGCCTCAGAGGGAATCTATCTGCCTCAGACCAGTTCCAATTAGTTCAGTCATATGATACTTTGGCAGAATGTGTTCAAGATGCTATATATGTGCAGGTTCTTGAAAATGTATATTTAGAAACTATTTACATGCTTAAAGTTGAAACTTTGGTTATTAATTTGTAGCAACCTATACCATGACTTTTCATCGGCTGAAATATTGGTATGAGAAATGTTCTTGATGTGTAAGAAATTAGAAACCAACTTTTGATAAGGGGCGGCCCGTCCACATTAGTTAACAAGGCAGTTGCCTGACGCTAAGTTAAAGGGGAGGGGGGCCTTGAGGGGAGTGGAGGTGTGCCGATTGCGTGATTCGCCTAGGGAGCCATTTCCAGGCAGCTATTTCAGGACCGACCATGACGACTAGCAACTGTTGCACTTGTCATAACTCTGGACACAACCAGAGATGGTGCAAAGTGGGAGCATTTCTCCTACTTCTCCCATCTAGTGGTACAGTGTCGTATCAGGTAATGAAATTATCGTGTAATGAGTCACAGCCAAGTGTAATTGGAGTTGAGGCAGACAAGGGTTGACAGCTTTAATGTCAGTGCGACCTCAGGTCAATCTAATTGAAAATCCAATTACTTTTAGAATGTTTATAATGATTGTGATATACGTCAATTGTTCTATAATAGTCTGTCTTAAAGTCAGTCGGTAACATGCATTTATTTTTATTTTAAAAACAGTTTCTCTGTAAATAACCAAATATTGTTTTAGAATTGTTTTCATTCAGACTCCCATATCATAGTTTCAGAAGTGAGATATGACACCAACTCTAGGGATTATTATGAGTGTGGGTGGAATATAAATAAACTCAGAAATATTATTAAAAAAGGAATATAGTCATTTTGCTTTCTGCTGAAAAAAGGTTTCCAGCAACATCATCAGTTAAAGTTCAAAGACAGGAAAAAATCACATTTTCTTTCCAGGAGTCTTGTACAATCTGTTCCGTGATCTGCATGTTTTCGATTTTTATTGATTGAATAAAAGTTAAGAAGAAACTCAAATGAGTACAGATTAATGCTATGGGGCCTCAGGGAAATTACAGTTTTTCTACATAAGTATTGAATGAGAGCGAGTAAAGGTATATAAGGTTCGTTGAGACAAATGTTTTTCAAAGAGCTAAAAGCATCGATGTCGATGCAAAATTAGATCTACATTTATTATGTCATTGAACAGTCTAACAAAACATTGCGATATTTAAGTTCTTAAAGACGAAATTATTCGAAATATATTTGCTTTTTGATTGGACTAAAATATAAGAACTTGGCAGAAAAACTTCAACATTAAAACGAAAATACATTAGATGAGGCAATCAAACTAGCTAGACGGAGTGTGGCTTTGAAGAAACAGGTACCTCTAATCCGAGGAGAAGCACACGAAAATTCAAATCTGACTGACAATGCTATACAATTATATTGAAGGCATCACATAACTCTATTCGAATCTACAAAACCACTAGGCGAAAATCTTACCGTTCAAGGAATGGAACAAACGAAGAACGCCATATGACATAATCAAAGGTCTCAGGCATTCGTTTTGGGAAGATCAATTGAAGAGGAGCTAATAATGGTTATTCTGTTAGAGAGGGTTTCCATCACAGATCATACATACAGAAAATGAACCCCTAAGTATTGAATGGATTGGGAAAACTGACTGGGAACACAAGATACGACTTTAATCTGATGCAGTTCTGTTTGCACTCAGTACTCCTACGAAGGTGCCTGTTCTGTTAATGCATGAAACGAACTCGAACATACAAAGAATAGAGAGATTAGTTGTAATTCTTGAATGGATTACCCAACTGAGTCGTACGCATGTACAGTCCTGGTGCCAAACGATAATGGCAATATTCAGATTTGTGTAGATGTCACCCAACTAGATAAATTGGTTTTGCTGGAAAATCATCCAATAGACAAAACTTTGTTCATAAAGCTGGTGCGGAAGTTTTCATCAAACTATATTATCCGATTATTGCGAATGACGTTTTTACCACTGGCTCATGATGCAACCACCTATAGTCATTTCAAATTTAACAGAGTCGCATTCGGGATTTCGTTCTTACTAAATGTTTTCCAGAAATGTATATTTTAAACTCTCTTATGGTAGTATCCCATATGAATGACCTTTTATTTGGTGGCGATCATTGAGCTCATGATAAATGGTTGAAAATTGTGTTGAATGCATTTAAATTTCAACAATTATGTTCAGTAAAATAGACGAGTTTTATACAACGCAGTGAAGTTCGTAGGGCACATTATTGATTCCTCATGAATTATGGCAGATCCACCCACCCCCACAAAAAAACAAAACAAAACAAAAAACGCTCGCAATCACTGAAATGGACCCCCCCAAAAAAAACAAATAGGCGATTTCTCCGTTCTTAATGAAATATCGTCGAGAAAATAAAGCCACTTGGGAACATGGACCCTTCTCAAAGCCATTTCAAAGTATTTGCAGCAAAAACTCCAACTGGGTCTTGCGCTTTAGTCATGTATTTATTACATTCAAATGGAGATATATGGAATCAAGGAATGATATGAAGTATCGAACAGTGAGATCTAAAATCAAACAATGAGATGTACTATCAGATAATGGAATGTAGAATCAGATAATGACATGCTGAGATCAAATATTGAGATCAAGAATCCGATAATGAGATGTAGATCCGATACTGAGATGCACTATCCGACAATGAATGTACAGTGAGTCATAACCAAGTATTATTGGTTCTCAGTCACGATAAGCGTTGAGAGTCTTCAAGTCAGTAGGATCTTTGTTCAATCTAATTCTAATCCACTTAACAACATAATTTTGAGAATTCTTATGATGTTGATAGTTTATTATATAATATTCCACCTTCATGTCAGATGATGTCGAACGTTTGTACAGTTAACGTGTTACAATGTAAATTATTAAGCAATAAAGAATATCCAACGTGTTTGTTCCTACATAGTCCACAATAGACATGATTTCAACGCCATATTAAACGCTTATTTCCTTATAAAAGATATGAGATTATATTCTTACACCATACATGTATTAGGACATAATAGAGGGAGTTAGGGCTGTGTTTCGGCTTTACCTCACCCCCACAGGGATTGACCAAGTATGACACAGCGTGTTTACATACTCATTACTGTGAGACTGTCTGAGAAAGCTATCCTGGAATAGAATATATTTAGTGTCAACCCGTGCTTAGAGCAGATGATTAAAATTATTGATTTTGTCTAAGAGACATCTCAGTTGTTTTAAGTTAGAAATAAGCAAACTTTGATTTATATACAATTACATTGGACATTAGGGGCAAAGGTTGGTGTCGTTTGTTCTTGCTAGACGGGGGTCCTTACGAATAAATTCCTGAAATTGCATTTGAGTTTCTTGCAACATTCCTTATTAAAGTATATCTTGTATTGAAATGATTGTACGGAAGGTTTCAGTTCATGGTATTCCTTAGCATGTTGAGGATCATAATGCAATCATTGCAGGAATGCGTGACAGAGGACTTGGCATTGAAGAAGTCAGTGTTCGCGGAGGCAGACCGGTATGTCAACCAAGATGTTGTTATGGCAAGCTCTACCGCCAATATATTTCCCACAGTGTTGGCCGAAAATCTACAACACAAATCAAGAGTGATCGTTGCCCATCCTGTAAGCATGTTTGAAAAGAAATACATAATAAATAGGGTTTTTAAGATTACAAAAGTTATCGTACAAAAGGAAAATTTGCCCAGTTGCCCGGGGCCGTAATTTTATACTAAAGCATATGACTTCCTGCTTGAGAAAGTCGTGGAAAACAACGATTTAATTATTATTTTCCTATAATATGCCATAGTTAAAAGCTAATATAGGGACATTATGCTTGTTGGTTTTAGATGACAATATAAAAAGAAACAATCAAGCGTGTGTGTTTGTCGTTTTTATTCATTTTTAACGTTGCTTTACCAATCTGAGTTTTATCTCTACGATGTGCTCAGTGTGACAGTTTATAGTGATGTCTAGTGCTGAGGCACCATGCAGCTGACACGTGACATCATGTCCCACCCAGCCACATTATCCTGACACAAGGCCGACCAGTCCTAACACTAACCTCTTAATGCTGAGCGCCAAGCGAGGCATCTATTTGTACCATTTTAGTAAGTCTTTGTTATGACTAGGTCCGAGGTGGACGCTCTAACCACTTAGGCCATCGAAGCGGTCAGAAACAAACAAGCACAAATCAAAGCAAAGACAAAAACAAACAGACAATAAAGCCAAGATATAAACAAAAATCAACAATGCAAAGACAAACAAACATACATCAAATCAAAGACAGAAATAAATAAAGCAAAAACAGATATAAATAGACTATAAATCCAAAACAGGAACAAACAGATAACAATGCAAAAGAAACACCACCAGAAATTAGTATAGGTCATCACACGAATAGGCAAACAAAATTTGCTAGGTGATGACTTAATACAGTTGATATAGAAGTGTGAAATGGAATTTGAGAACAAAACAAACTGAGGGGATGTTAGAGTTGGATATTGTAGGTAGGTGATCAATATGGAAAACAGGAAAGTATATGATGGAATCCAGTATATTTATGATACATTTTGATGTCATAAAAGAATGCCCGAAAAATGTGACTTGCATAGTCGGGTGCTGTGGGACAAATTCAATAAGCGTGTAATCTATCTCGTTTTTTACATTTTTTTAAACTGAGAAGGATATTCTATCGGACTTCCAACGAAGTTCACTAAGCGAATAGTTCACCAAAGTTTATCTCATAATGTATGTCTGATTATCCATAAAAAAATAAAGAATGAAACACACATAACAAATGATTAGTAACCAAACAAATTTGATCATAATTATTTTTAACATATAGAAAGGAATTCCCACAATATTTTATGTCTGCTTCTCTGGAATATTATTTATTGCAGTTGAACCCTCCATACTTTGTTCCCCTAATCGAACTTGTTCCCTCCAAATGGACAGATGCTTCAGCCATGGAACGAGCTAGGTCTTTGTTCCAGAACCTAAGCCAGGCACCTATCGTATTGAAGAAAGAGATCCGAGGATTTGTTATTTGTCGAATACAACATGCTGTAACTGCCGAGTGTTTCAAATTGTTACGGGTAAAAAAAAATACGTATACCTATAATTTCGGATTTTCATGCGTGTTTGCTAGCAGTATATTTTCCTAACGCCAGTCATTGTCAGTACTGTCCGTCAAGTCCTTGATATGTGCTTGCTTATCTCTAGATGTCAGTCCTTGTCAATCCACTCTGTTATTTCCTCTGCGCTTGCTTATTTAAATACACTCGTAAAGCTTTTAAAAATAATACCACAATCATTTTGTATGGCAAACACTTGAACTTTGTACGGTGAGATCTTTCATGTAATCAGTGGAGCATTGTAAGGAAGTGTCCTTTTATATTTCTTATTTAAACATACATAGAAGATAAAGTTTTAATTTTAGTCAATATCAATAAAGTCTACATTTTCCTTAAAAATATTAGTTTTACTGATGATACCATTGATAAGTCCTTTTACAACAGGGAAAATACTAATGATATATGAAATATATGCATTTGAAAATGAGGTCATACGTTGTGTAGTCTGAACAGAAAAGTATTCGTCTAGACATCTTAAGCGTTTCATCATTTTTCATCACCCCTATCATCGTTCCTTCGCCTCTGTATGGTCATCTGTCTGTAGTTGGAGAGCCTTCCGTTAAATTAAACTGTTGTCCGTCTTGACATGTCCCCCCCCCTATTCCCACCATCAGTTTCTGGTAATATTTCTGTTTCTAATGTGTTTGTGTTTATTAGTTCCTCTGCTTTCTATATACCTACCAATCATCAGTTTTACGTTTGTCCAATCTTATTTACCATTATTGAAAGAGATAGAAGAATGTATTTTATACTCGTTGAAGAATACAACTTATTCTTGGAAACAAAATGTATTTACAAATATAGAAATTTGTTTTATTCGGGAATGGTCGTAACATAAAACATGTCAATCACTTTTTATTTAACATATATAGGATGATGTCATCGAAGCGAAGGACTTGGATCAAGTAATGCCACAGGGGCTGGGCTTGCGCTATGCGTTCATCGGCCAGTTGGAAACAAATTATCTTAATGCAAATGGTAGGAACATTTATATTATTAACAAAGCTTGTTTTGATATAATGTATGTACAGATATACAGGTTGCCGAATTTCTTTTTAATGAAAAATTCATTCAATGAGAGGTATATCAAAGATACAGCTTAGATATCATAAATACATTTTATTAATATCATTTACAAATGCATATGATTTCATTTCCAACGCAGTTAAGATTGGCTACATACAAGTGCGTATTGACGGAACTTATGAACTCTACCCATCTCTGCCCAGTATGTCAGCTCAAAAATATGGTTTTTTTTTTTCTTTTACCTATTGCAGCTAATCGCAATTTTCTTTGTAATTTGAAAGTTGGTTCTTTTGTTTTATAAGATTCTATTTTTATTCATATTGATTAAATTAATATAAGACACTTATGATTTAAACACGAAAAATGGTTTTAATGAAGAAGGTAGAGCAATGCAAACACAGCATGGTTAGATACTTGAACACTGAATGGGCAGCCATCCACTTATCGACGAGCATATTGAAGCGGGTGGGAAATATAGACTAAGCAAAATGACAAACTAGCAAGAGGTACTTCAAACATTTTAACTTTGTATCACTGGCATTGTGAACGCTATATTAAAATCCCATGGAACGTATACACATAACTGTAACGACGACTTAGGTTTTTGTAGGTTACTTTGTGTATGTTCTGTTTTCTTTTTCTCTCACTCCACAGACGTTCACGTCTTTTCTCCTTATGCATCAGAGAGAGAGAGAGAGAGAGAGAGAGAGAGAGAGAGAGAGAGAGAGAGAGAGAGAGAGAGAGAGAGAGAGAGAGAGAGAGAGAGAGAGAGAGAGAGAGAGAGAGAGAGAGATGATTTTGATGAATACCTTGCATTGCTCATTTATTAAATGAGGATTATTACATTTTTTTTAAGTTTCTTACGTCTATGTTGATTAATCAGTGGAAATTCATCACTGGTTTCAAAAATATAGAAGCGACAGCCTGCTGTTGAAACAGTATCCTTATATGCGTATTGATGCGTCGTGGTGGATCACAATTTGATGTACCGACAGTTTTGGTATATGAAATTGCTTCATACCGACATTTTAAAACCCATGTTATATAGAATAGAGAGAAAATAGCTATCCCTGGATCCTACAGGAGACTGCTTGATAGTTTTACGTCAAGTTTAAAGTATAAAAGATAATATAATCATACATGTTAGAAAATATTTTATTCATACTCTACGGAGATTCAAACCAGGGTTTGTAGTTTACGGCACACTCTGCCTTGATTGCACCCACCAACCCCATTGACCTCAAGGCCACGCACGCATCATCAAAACAATGACTCTGGTAAAGGCATTCATTAAGTTTCAAACACAAACGCGTATAAACGGCGTACTTAGTGACATTTATTTACTGGGTGACTTCTACAAGTGACTTTTGTATCTCTGCTGTCTTTGCTCTACCGCTGTCCTAACGTCCGTTTTATAACAACAAAAGTGTATAAAAAAGTAAAGACCTGACGAGTGCAAATGAAAGCAAGAGCAAGTTTCTTCAATAATTTTTTTCTACACTAAAGAAAACAGCTAAAATGTCACTTAGCTGAATTAGCAAAAAGTACTTTTTAATTCAGCGATTTCAGATGATCTAAATATCAATGAAAATGATAAATAATATGTAATAATTTCACAGAGTGACAAGTCATTGTATCAGGTGAAAATATATTAAAGATGCGGCGCATGTACAGATCATTATTCAAAGGCTAATGGAAACATATATTTGTTAATGCCGAGAGGAAAAATAATAAGTGTAAATGTGGGAAAACAATAAAACTTAATTCATGTACTAGTATAAGCAACAGCAAATTTACACAAAATCACACAAGTCATTCACACAGATGAATGTCTCAAGTCGCTCCACAAATTTAATACAACGAAAATTAATGTCTAAAGATGCAAGCTGATCTGTGTGATGTGTCGAATTTTGAAACTTGTTGAAACCTAAGGTTAAATAAATTGTGCTTCCAAGCTAACATAATCGAAGCAGAAAAGTCTGTAGAAAGTTCAGTGTTTATTTCTTTATTTTATCTCTAAACATAAAAGGATTTACGTTAAACTTCAGTTGAATATGACCTGGTCATTTTTATGGTACGCGTAATTATATTATGTCCCGTAGCAGTTCAAAAGGGGCACACGTCAAATAATCGATTTTCCAAAGGAAGCAAATTGTGATATGTTTTAGGCCAGTGAAACCGACGACAGACACTCGATTTGGAGGGAAAATTCTATGAACAGCATTTTTGATTGGCCCGGGAAACTTAAGGTCGTACACTTTGAGAAACAATTTAGAAAACTATCTCTTGCAAAAAAATTGTAGTCAGATTTTTCTTGAGTGAAGATTAAGGTGACTCTGTAGACGCTAATGAAGTAGTGGTCTTCGTGAAATTACAAAGGGTCAGATAGTTGTCTTAGAAAAGGAGGCTAACTAAAGGCTAGGACTGTTTGAAAAAAAAAACGGAAGTAATGGGACAGCTTCGTACTTTGAACTTTGACTTCGTATTTCGTACTCCTAACGAGGTATAAAACAATGAGGAATACGGAAGGAACCCAATGAGTTAAAGAGTAAATCTACATCTACGGGATGTCAAAATAGTGAGGGTCGGAAGAGGACCAAGCACGTGGTTAGACGTGGGAAACAAGTTGTGCGAACACAAGTGCCAGGTGATGTTGTCAAAGCATTAGATTTGACTCAAAATCAATACTCAAATACATGATGATAGTTATACTCTGTAACTGAATTCTGTCATTGACCATCAGTCGAATAGAAAGTGAATTTTGGCTATGCTTTAATTGAATACACGTAATTTAGTAAATCGGTTGTAAGGGAATTGTTTTTTCTTTGATTATATGTTTTTTGAGTAAATTATATATTTTTATTGAATGGGGGCTCATTGTTTTTTATTTGTTTCAATATTTTGCTCAGCTATCTGTATCGATCCATCTATCCGTCCACACTGGGCTAATTACATCGCGTGAGATCATTCCCTAGTTAACGACGCCGAATAGAAAGGAGGTGGGTTTAATGTTTTAAATCAGCCACCCATCACAATGTGCCTTTTTTCTGAAGCAAATTTAAACATTCATTAAAGACAATTGTAAAAAGTGAAATATGCATTTATTTATGTGGAGGAATTAAATATGCATTCAGCTACATGGTTAAAGAAAAAATATGCAGTCAGTCTTATGGAAACAAGTTAAAAATGATTTTATTATATGAAAAATTCAAATATACATTAATTTTTGTGGAAATGTTGAACATGCATAAATGACATTCATTTCTTTAGACAAATTGCATATGCATTAATTTTTATTAGAAAAGCTAAACTTGTATTTGATTGTACAAATGTGTTACTTGGGGACATCAGTGTGTACTGATCCATGAAAATGTCTCGTCATCTTTGGTCATTTATGTAGCATATTTTTTGTGGTCTTTCTTCAGCCAATGTCAAAAAACAATATACTGTTCATTGTTTTTGTTGTAATCTTTTGTTGTTCTTCTTCCTTTTGTTTACTTAACATTTTCTCAGTATACGATTGACTATAGAAGCAGGCCAGTATAAGTGGTGGAGGAAGAACCGGGGCAAATCCCGTGAAGAACCATAACCCATGTGAAGCTATTGGCAAGCTTTCTCACAAACCTACATAAACTTAGTAGGAGACTCGAACCCGGGCGGATAGAGGTGATTTGAGAGAGATCGATAAAGGAAGTCACCCTGGTCCTCTTAATATTTTGTCTTATTTACTTCTGAAGACTTTAAATTTTGCAATTTTTCTAATCGTAAAATCAAATATAGGACTATTGCCGAGTAGATATAACAGCGATAGGAGAGGTTCAAAGGTCACCTGTGGACCTCGACGTCTCAGCCACGGTAGACTAAAAGCTATCGCAAATCACAATGGCGTATGATCTACAAAAAAAAAAAAGAATTAGGCCAGAACCAGTTTTGATTAGGATGTTATGGTTTACAAATATCTATTTTAGAACCGATTCTATTAGGTTTAGTGGCCTGCATAAAAGGCGAATACCGAAAGGTTGAAGGCTTGGATTTTATCAAAGGATCAGCTTGGTTCGGCTACTGTAATGTAACCTGCTATAAAGTACTTTACTCTAATTAGTACTTTACTCAAATTGCTTCAGCGGTCTAGAATTTACTTGTATTGCTGTGCAGAAAAACACCCCCCCAACCAATCCAACTGACCAAACTGTGGTCATGCTGAAGTAATGCGTACAAAGCACGGTCATATTAAAGCAAAGCGTAGAAAGCACGATACTGCAAAAATAATAATAATAATAATAATAATAAAAAATAAAAAAATATATAAATAAAAAAACAAAAAAAAAAAAACCCAAAACAAAACAACAACAAAAAAAGAAACAACCAAACAAACAAACAAAAAAAAAACGATTCGTCCAAAGCAATTTCATAGGAAAGCAATGCGTCAAAACCTCGGTAATGTCGAAACAAAACGTGGAAAGCATGGTCATGCTAAAGCAATGCTTGCAAGGTATGGTCATGCCGAAGTAATGGTGGAAAGCACGATCACGCTAAAGGAATGCGTTCAAAGCACCGTAATGCTAAAGCAAATAATAGTAACCACTATCATGCTGTTACATATCGCGGTATACAAAGTGCCAGGATACCTTCTGTACACATCCGATAGTAACCACTGTCATGCTGTTACATATCGCCGTATACAAAGTGTCAGTGTACCTTCTGCACACATCCGATAGTAACCACTGTCATGCTGGTACATATCGCCGTATACAAAGTGTCAGGGTACCTTCTGTACACATCCGATAGTAACCACTGTCATGCTGTTACATATCGCCGTATACAAAGTGTCGGTGTACCTTCTGTACACATCCGACAATGAAAAACATGACCGTGATAAAACAATGACTACAAAGCAGGGAACATAAAACGCAAAACAATTAAACGTTTAAGAACTTTACTGAAATATAAAACCAACTAAGATTTTGGTAGATACCTCGTTCATTGCCGAAAACGTATTAACAGCTCGATTCTTGATGAATCAGATAAAAAAAAAACAACCTTGGTATGAAACATGTTGTGATCCAGAAATGCCAATGTTGTAAACTTCAGTTACAAACCCAAACCCACTCATTAAACCACTTGTTGCTTGATGTAAGTCAAAAAGGTGTTCAATAAATACTTTTTTCCAATGAATATGTGAATCATATCTACTCGCCAAGAATCAGTATTCTGTAACGCTTCTTAATGAAGAACTGCTCTAACTTGCACACACTCAGTTTTGGTTTTGTTTGTTTGTTTCATAGGTATCAAAGACTTTTGTGAACGGTATTCAAAGGACATATACACCCTACAAGAGAGTTTTGGACCTCCGATAGCTCTTGAAGGCGGATTGATTGATAAAGTTCAGCAGGAAATGGAGAAAATAATCCCGCTTGATAAACTCGAGGAAAGAAGGAAATGGCGGGACGAACGATTATCGGCCTTGGCAAAGCTTAAAAAGCAACTTGAATGATGAAATAGAAATTACGCATTGGATTCGGGTGGACATGGTTTATAAATATTTTCAAACACATGTCTATGTATGACAATGATTTCATTCAAACTGCATTACTTGGGAACGATTTAAAATCTTATAAGATAAAACCACTAGTTTGAAACCGAAAATTGGGTAAATGTTAATTAAAAGCTTGATATTAATTTTAATTTGCATTGATTGTGATATTGTGAATGCATGTGTCACATAGGTCCGTTATGTTCGTCACGTCATTTTTTATGAACTTTTTATTCGAACGCCCATGTATCTCATTTACGTGTTTTGCTGTATACAGCTATCCATCCATCCATATATACATATATACTCAGTGGATTCGGGTGACTTCATGATCAAAGGCACTCGCTTTCACGGACCACTGATATTTCCCCTCTTGTTGTGGACATCTGCTTGCCAATAGCTTCCCGTGGATCGGTGGAGTACAATTATGGATTTTACCAGTAGAGATTCATCGTAGGAACATTAGGAACTTTATATGTAGTACTGGACGAGGAGGGCCCACTCGGAAGTGTACATGTGGACATGTTTATGTTGAATTCTAAGTCAACGCTAACCAATAGCCCCTTCCGAAATTTACGACTTGTTAAGTAAATATGAGATAAACATAAAAATGTAAGGAAACTAAAATCAATAGATATTTTATTATTACGACTTTGAATTATTATATACTTCGTATATTTTAGTTCAGTTTATGGGAACGACACGAGCATATTGTAACTACTCAAACCCGGCTTCAGGACCACAGTTGCTTGTAGGTAATGAAATTAGGAACTGTTCAGTCAGGTTGATTGACATGTTGGAATGGTCTGTCATATTGAGTTATCGCCAAATGTTTTGTTGCCCTTGGCGCCGTATTACTAACTGTTGGTAAAAGCAGGTTATAATGATTACAGACACAGTTTAATATACAGTAGTGAAAATTAAAATCACCGCAGGCAGACGATAGGAGAAGGTAACAGTACCATGGATGTACTGTACGTGCTCCCTTAATTATTTATTTTCTTTAGTTTTATATTTGCGTGTAGCACGGTAAGGCCTGGACCTAGGGCCGGGCCTGAGCACGGTTGCCTAGACACTGCTTCATCAACATGGTGTTGGAATCCGCCTCTATTACTTGTGTTAGCACTTACAAAATGTATATTATAGTTGCTAGTGTGGTTTTATGCATGTTCTGGGCTTTTAAACGGCGAAGAATTGGAGATAGACACAGCAATAATACGTTATGTCCCGTTGGTCCATTCTTAGAGTATTCTTATAAATTTTGTCAAATGTAAGTGCCATACGACACATATCTTTTATTTCATGGATGCGAAGCACTGTAACAGCTGTTGTTCAACGTCACTTACATTCTTTCTTGGTACTTTTCTAAAATACTAACAGTTGTGGAGAACTTGAGATAGGTAATCAAATGAAAATATGGAAATTTAAGAAACTGAAACAACTGTACCTACAGTCAATATAGTCAAACAATGGTCAGAAAGAAAAATAAAGAAATTCTGACCATTCTTGACAACAATTAAAAAATACCACGCATTCTTAAGTAGAAGAGAGATCTCAGTGTATTCTCCAACTGCTATTTTGAGAAAGTCAATGTATCATATCACTCGTTTTAGTCAAAATTATTGACAACAACTCGCCAAAAAATAAACTGTACTACTTTAACAAGGTACATGGAGAATCCGCCCATTCTATAAGTCACCTCTTATCACCTAACTTAATTTGATAGCATGTTAATGTTGATGTTTGCTGCCCCTATTTCCTCCTCATAAATATATAGAGCAAACTTTAAGAAGATATGTTTATGTGGTTCAGATTTCGGTACCCTATGAAAGGAGGCGAGTTATACTCCTCTCTCTCTCTCTCTCTCTCTCTCTCTCTCTCTCTCTCTCTCTCTCTCTCTCTCTCTCTCTCTCTCTCTCTCTCTCTCTCTCTCTCTCTCTCTCTCTCTGTTTATCTCTATCACCCTCATTTCCACCCACCACCATCCACAGTTGCCTAAATGTCATATATAAAGCATTGCTTCAGCATTAAGGATGATTTGTGATGATTTGTTCTCTTGTAATATGCTTCGGCAAAATTAGAATCAGTACTAGGGTCACAATTCAGAAACACCTTTATCATAACGTTGATAAAAAATACTTCCTGGTTTACCACAGCATGATTGGTATATCCCTCTCTTCTACGTCTTACAAATACACCTCCACCCCACCCCACCCCACCCCACCCCACCCCACCCCACCCCAACATTACACCCTTATCTTTCACTTTTGCTTTATTAGCTTTAGGCTTGTTGGAAGAAGTCATACATCACGGCAATTACAGCACTCAGAGCCTTGAGCAAGGGAGATAATGCAGTCGGCAATTTTGTAAACGACCTTCGCTTTTAATTTAGCAGTATATTTTCGGCCATTGGGTTAAGATAAATTTAATGGAGAAAACTGTTTCAAAATCCTCATATAATATTATGTTAAAAAACCAAGAAATTTAAAAATGTTTAGTTAGATGATTTTTCCCTCATAATTGACCTGTAATCTATCACTGTATAGAGAATACGTTGTAAAAGTTGTCAAACTATTTTGTATTTAAGTGATATTTAACAAGGTTTTGGGGTGTATAATAAGCCTATATGCATTTATAATACTGATCAAAGTAAGACTAAAATATAAAAGGAAAAAGTGAGTAAGGTTATATCTTTTCCCCTATATACATTAATGCATGTTTTCACTTGTATCTTATGCACTGTCATCAACAAAAATCGTACTACAATCTGAATTATGTACATCATGTATAAACGCGTGATAATACATGCGCTTAGATGACTATGAATAAATCAGGACAGGTGACACGAACAAATTTAAAGGCCAGACAGAGATCAAATGTTTCAAAATAGAACAAAAACATCTTGTTTCATTCATCTCCATGTTGTTGTATTTCGTATTATTTTCTTAAAAGTTGTGGATTCTATCTATCTATCTATCTATCTATCTATCTATCTATCTATCTATCTATCTATCTATCTATCTATCTATCTATCTATCTATCTATCTATCTATCTATCTATCTATCTATCTATCTATCTATCTATCTATCTATCTGTCTATCTCTCTCTCTTTCTCTCTCTCTCTCTCTCTCTCTCTCTCTCTCTCTCTCTCTCTCTCTCTCATATATATATATATATATATATATATATATATATATATATATATATATATATATATATATATATAAGTCAGAAGGCATTTTATGTAATTTTTGTGAGTGATTAGATAAGATTTACACATCGATAGATACCCAACCATGATAATTTAATACTTATAATTCTAATTTACTTCCTTTCTAACATTAGGTCAGCAGATTTAATCAACAAAACAATTACTTTTATGTACTTCTAAGGTTTCTTTTATTAGCCTCTTAACTGCGATATAATATATAGCCCAGCTAGACAAGATTCATTAATTCTTTATACTGAGATTAGTGGGTATAATGTTATAGCGGATCATGCCAGTGATATATTGCTATGATTACTATATTAATATATAAAACATGGTTGTTGCGGTTAAGCAAGGAACATTATCTTTTTTTTGAAAATTACGCTTGCGTATGGCATGTGTTGTTATAGCGTGTGTATGATTTGGATTTTTAACGTAGCTTTAACAATTTTTCAGTCATACTGCTACGATGTCTGCAGTGTGGCAGTTTATAGTGATGTCTAGCACTGGGGCATCATGCCGCAGACATTTAGCATGATGTCCCATCCAGTCACATTACCTGACACCAGGCCGACCAGTCCTAACACTAACCTCTTGATTCCTAGCACCAAGTGAGGCAGCTGTTAGTATCATTTTTGTAAGTATTTGGTATGATTCGACCGAGGATCGAACTTGCGACCTACCACATCCGAGGCGGACGCTCTAACCACTAGGTCACAGAAGAGGTTAAGTTATAGCAACGTCGTTGTTACTTTCTACGCATTTCGATCTTTCAAAAGCAAAATCGCTTAAAATTTTATTGGGACTCTTGTGTTGACATGACTCTGACTTTTGATAACTACTACCGTAACATATTGTCGAGGTGAAATGCAATAATTTCGGAAGATTGGCTTCTAAAGCCTGCCATATGTCTTCTTTGGTAAAAGGGGTGAGTGTTGGAGTTCAGGAAGGTCTATGCAATTACATTGGTTTAACTTCTGATGGTCGATTTTAATCTGTGGCATATCATATTTTATCAAGTCACAAGAGTGGATGGGTAGGAGCTTGTTGTTGTTATCATTGGAGTGTAAAGCGTTGATTAAGATAATACTTCAAATGAAACAATCTAGACGCAGGGAACTAAAAGTAGTCCGAAGAATTTATAGATGTGTAAAAAAAAAAATAACTCAGATCAGTGTTACGTGACCGTTTAGATCAAAACGAAACGTAGAGAACCCAGTCAATTCATACAAATTGGAATTACATTTTTTTTCTTCACAGAAATGGTTTTGTATTATTAAAAAAACGAGCTTTTCATAAACCAGATGCAATGTTTAAAACAAAATGATAAAAGAATTAATGACCGGACAAAGCTGGATAAAGTTGGAAACTAAGCGACCCTGCAAAGGGAAATCATGGGACAACATGTCAGCATTTTTAACATTATGAGCGCGTCGAAGTGATCTTTAGAAAGATGCATTGAAAGCATGATGTTTGCATGTAGAATTATTAAAGCCCGTTTAAGACGAAATATTTAATCCATTTTTCAAGCTGTTTGCATTCAATTATTTTTTGGTTACTTACTCTAAGTCGTTTAAGTAACAAAGCGATAATTGAATAGACATTTACAGAATTGTGAATCAAATCCCAAATAACTCGAAATGTCCTATCACAAGTTCTAAAGTATTGAATGTTCCGAATGAAATTTCAATAGTCTTCATGTCCTGATGTACCACAATGACACAGCCCAGAATGCCTTTGAATGAGTTCTCAAAAATTCCGAAGCTGTGTTTAAGTCCAAAAGTTCAACGAGACTTTCCAATGAATAATTTAAATATATATTTCTTCTAAAATTATATCTGAATACAACTGCAAATTCTGAATACATATTATCAAAGACTGATATAAAATATGTGTTATGTATATTTGATTGTCTGTATGTTAGTATTAAAATTAATTTTTAAAATTTCATTGCATGTTTTTGTAATGTAACATTGTTTGCTGGACTTGACCTTGTTGAAAACTGAATTCATTTCTGCTTGACCTGATTGACATTTAAAAAAAATAATTTCAGTGATGTAAACAACTAACAATAGCTTCATTATTCTCTATGTGTGTGAGCTTTACAGCCGAATTAGTATACAGGTAAACACAGGAGTAAATATGTTGTTCAGGGTTAGAGTTTTGGAAATTCCCAAGTGAACTTTATAGACTATTTTGTTGTAAAGAAACAAGGTTCATTATATCATTCTAGATGGTTATTTTCCACTAAGTAATGGTTACTTTTAGAAAATGCTAATTGTGACCTGGAGGTCAAGCAGAGATCTATATTATCTTATGACTGAGGATTTTATCAGTCGTGCTCTAACATCTCGCACTTTAAATTGTATTATGTTTTCATCATCTTGGATTGAATTTTATTTTCATCAAATTATTTAATTCAAGTTGTTATTTTCTCTGGAAATAAAAATGTACTCTGATAAAATTATTGGATAAAGACATTAATTGGAATTTATACTGAATTCAAACCTGTGATTTAAGAAGAGACTGTTGACACATCATCGATAACAGACGCGTCATTGCCTTCAATTTTGGATCCCTTTGGGATTTCAAGTGAGTTTTATTCATGACTTTTTATTACTAGGATTTGTGTCTTAATTCTAGGAATATTTCTCGATTGAATTCGCAATACCGTAAGTTATTTTTTTCTCATTTTTTCACTTTGTATTCTAGGGAAGTAAATTATTTGTTAAATTTTACAAAGCTTATTATCTGCACTCTTTTCTGTTACTTAATTTAAGAGCATAAACTCGAAACACATGAATGACTAATTAAAAGATAACAGACGCGTCATTGCCTTCAATTTTGGATCCCTTTGGGATTTCAAGTGAGTTTTATTCATGACTTTTTATTACTAGGATTTGTGTCTTAATTCTAGGAATATTTCTCGATTGAATTCGCAATACCGTAAGTTATTTTTTTCTCATTTTTTCACTTTGTATTCTAGGGAAGTAAATTATTTGTTAAATTTTACAAAGCTTATTATCTGCACTCTTTTCTGTTACTTAATTTAAGAGCATAAACTCGAAACACATGAATGACTAATTAAAAATTAAATAACTTTATTTACATATTGAATTTGGCCTACGACATAGTATTATTTCTTGAAGACTAATAGACAATTCCACTGGCTAAAAAACGAGGTTCGGTCACGAACTCAGATTTTAACAAGAATCTTGTTTACCACTTACAATTTTGACACAAGTCAGCAAAGCCTCCATTCACAACCCTCAATCACGGACAAACGTTAAGCACACAATGTAGATATACAACACCTTATGGGACAAAACATGTCTGGATAATATTTTGATTTATACTAGATCCGTTCATTTTCTGGAAACAAATTAGATCAGATAAGCATCTAAACTACGGATGTATCGATACATGTATCGATACATCGATGAAATTGGGATATCTCAATATTTTCTATGTGATATAATATATTGTAGAGAGATATCCTCATAAGATAAAAAATAATTTGTTTAGCACTAATGAAAATATAAATTATGATGTATATGGATCAGATGTACCTACCGCAAAAGTAGAATGTGTGTATAATCACTCATGTAGAGCAACGGCCATCATCCCAGGCGGGCTCTTCATTTATGATATAACAAAAATGGACCTAGTGTGACACACTAGCTGACGCATGCCAAATTTGCTCAGTGGCGTTGGAGTTGCCAGCTTCCTGAACAATGTACATTTCTAGCTGATTTCATGGCATCAGTGTCTAGAGCCTAAAACAATACGCTGTGGTGTTGCCAAGAGTCGCACATTAGTAAAAACCAGTAAGATATTTATTAAGTGAAATCTAAATTAAAATTTCAGCCAGACAATGGTCATCTAAATTGTCTCTTTCTTATAATGTCATGAAGACTTTATATCCTTTACTAAGTCACAGAAAGAAGCAAAACCAATATGTTTATTAAAATCAGCAATTTTATCTAAGTTATAAAGTAAATATTTAAGTTACAATTACAGTATTGTGAATTAAATCCCAATAATCCTATCACAAATAATCTTGTGTTACGTATTTGTGATTAAATTGCTGTGTGTAAGGTTTAAAATTCTTTTTATTTCATTTTTGTTTCATTGTATTTAATGCTGATGAATATTTTTTCTCGAATTCGGGATTCTATTTTTTAGTAGTGAGATATAATTTTAGCACAAACTTTGTTTATTCAAGACGAAATAGTATTACGTGAGAATTTACACTGTGTTCGTCTTATCTTGGTAACAAACCAACAGGAATATAAAATGATTGGTCAGCATCACAGAATACTTTCTCCGCGTGATCAAAGCTTGTAAACAACGTATTTTTATGATTGGTTTTTAAGTCGGTCTGTTTTGCTGACGAGACATAGTGTAAAAAGAGACCACATGACCAATCTCGCGAGATTTGAAGTAATGTTTTCGAGGTTAAATACGCATTCTTAATATTTGTTTACGCAGAGTCATTCAAAACCTTGAAGAAACAAGGTGCTGATTTTAATTTGTTGCCATAATATTTTATTCTTCGTCTGATTTTTGGATTCAATAATTTATTTTCCTGGACACTCAACAAGTTGAATTTCTTATAAAAAGAAATTCTGAAAGATATTCAAGGAAATTAATTCTGGAATTATTCGGAAGCAAAGACTGTGATTCATGTGAGGAATTATTGCTATTCATATATTCGACTACATCTTACGTCATCACCCTCCATATTCATACATCTTCGGGACTCGAAACAGGTTTCTTATAGGACTATTTAGTGATAGGACTGATGCTTTTATTCTTAGAATCATATTTAGATTATACTCACATGTTGTAAGTCCTTTTTACAAATTTTTACATTGTTGTCTAGGGAAATAAATTGTTTTGTTGAAATATACAAAGCTTGTTGGCTTTCACTCTTTTCTTTGTTGCTGAGTACGAGTCCTAGTCACAGAACACCTATAACTGCAAAACTTCGTCAACTGAAACTCAATTGTAATTGTACATATTGAAGTCTTTGCTGCTCTAGTGGAACATACTCGTCCTTGCTGTTTTAGTGGGACATACTTTATATTTGATGGTACATACTGAAGACTTTGCTGTTGTAATGGAACACACTTTAATATATAATGGTACATATTAAGAACTTTTTGCTTTTGCAGTGGAACATATTTTAATATTTAATGAAGATTTCAATGTTTGTTGGTACATATTAAATATCGTTATGTTTAAATGGTATATAATCAAGATTTGTATGTGCTAATGGTACATAATGGAAGATTTTGATGTATGATGTTACAATTGAAAATATCGATATTGTAATTGTTCCTACTGATGATCTTGATGTATTACTGGTACATATGTAAGATATTGGTGTTTCAATAGTGTATATCAAACATATGGATGTTTAAAAGGTGCTTATTAATAATATCGATGATGTATTAGTGCATACTGAAGTGTTTGATGTTTTAATTATATATATATATATATATATATATATATATATATATATATATATATATATATATATATATATATATATATATATATATATATATATATATATATATATATATATATATATATATTGAATATATGGATGTTTTAATTGTGCATACAGATGATTTTTACTTATAAATATTGATGATGTGGATATTTTGTTGCTAAATATCATACATGTGGATGTTGTAATGGTACATATTGAAGATACGGATATTTTAGTGGTACATATTAAAATTTTTTTTAGGTGGCGCGGCGAGATGATCCCTGTTATGATGCTATGGTTATCGTTATCTAGGAAATGATCGATCACAGTGTTATTGCCCAGATCGAACAAATAATAAAATAAAATATGACATTAATGGATAGAATAACAGAGAGCGCAGATATAGAATAGAACGACTCAAGCCCTCATATGTAAATTAAAATTATTTAATCAATTACTAAACAACATGAAATTGAACATGACATATGAATAATGCATTCTCTTAGAATTGTAATTACAAAATTTATACAGATGAAACAAATTTCATCCCAGAATCGAGTGAATGATCAGACTCAAAATTTTCCTCCCTTGTGCTTTTCTGAGACTCGCTCCCTTTTCTATAAAGCCGAATGCCTCTTTCAAGTCCCTCAATTTTCCGGACACTTGTCCCTGAGACAATTTTAGCAAGAAAAGTAGTTATTTTACTGGTCTCAAAGCCAGGTTCTCTTTCCACATACAATGTTGGACTGCTGAATTATGCAAGCAAACTACTTAAAACTATATATTTCGTATGGGACCACCCCACGTTTAGCTTAGCCAATCAGGATTAACTTTCTCTATCCAATGCAATTTTAACATTCTCATCTAAGTCAGTATAATTGTCTTTAGTCTGCCTTAATTAATAACTATGCCGGAAGATAACATTTTATGACATCTATTTAGAATGGACCAATATTTCCCAAATTTTGGTTCTTTCTTGTTTCTATATTGTCATTTCCTCCACTTGATCCTTCGTTAACATATCTTCCGGACCCTTATCTTTGCGGGTCCTAATTATAATCCAACTCACTCCCAAACAAGACAGGTTGATCAGAATATAGCAAGCAATATCACATTTCTTTTTTTTTTCGGACAATATTTCAAAATATGTTAAAATACCTGCATCAGACATCCAGACTCTATTTGATGTTCTCTCCATAAAAGTGTTTATTTTGTTCGAAACGTTTCAGCTTCTCTTTTGCATTGGTACAATATGAATAAAAGACTTAAATAGTTCATGGTCAGACATCATTGTATTTATGATACGATTCGGATCTCTGTTGTTGTTTTAGGCCTAATGCCATTTGATGGCACAAGATAGGCTATACATGGAGGAAATTATAACTGGTTAATGAAAAGCATAGGAAAATTCCGGTAAGAACCACCAACCCACGAGAAGCTACTGGCAAGCTTACTCACTTACCCGTACTGGCCTGGTCAGAGATCGAACCCACGTGGACAGAGATAAACTGGCAGTGATCATTAAAGGCGAGGTCTTTAGAGCACTCGTCCATCCGGGACCCTAGGAACTATATACACTTGGAATAGGCCTCCAAGTAATAAGAATGAGTGTATCTTATTTTTCAGATATGTGTTTAGTCTCTTTTCAATATGGCTTTAGCTAGTTTCGTTTTATCTTCGCGTTAAATTCATATCTAACAGCTGATTATTTTCCATACAAATACTTCTAATTGTATGTTACAATTGCAGGGAACCTTTGATTATAGTAAGTCCAATAACTTGATTCTACTAAGTCCAATAACTTGATTATACTGTCCAATAACTTGGTTATGCTAATTCATATAACTTAATAATAATATGTCCAATAACTTGATTATAATACGTCCAATAACTTAATTATACTCTATCCAAAAACTTGATTATACTATGTCAAATGACTTGATTATGCTAATTCGTATAACATAATAATAATATGTCCAAAAACTTGATCATAATATATCCAATAACTTGATTATACTAAGTCCAATAACTTGATTATACTATTTTCAAAAACTTGATTATACTAAGTCCTATAACTTGGTTATACTACGTCCAATAACTTGATTATACTAATTTCAATAACTCTGCCTAATTTATAATCAAAATGAGAAGTTCATTCTTGGGCTTCATCTGTAGAGGATACAATTAGTCTGTTAATTTTGCTTCTTGGAAAAAGTCGTAACCTCATTTTAAGTGTTTCCATCCTTTAAGTGTTTCCATCCTTTAAGTGTTTCTATCCTTTAAGTGTTTCCATCCTTTAAGTGTTTCCATTCTTTAAGTGTTTCTATCCTTTAAGTGTTTCCATCCTTTAAGTTTTTGTTTCATGCCATGTTCGCTTTCGCTTGTTTCATGCCATGTTCGCTTTCTGCAACTTCAGTTTCGGGCCCATTCTGCAACCTGTGCTTTTTGAGTTATCTTTCCTGAATTGTCACTAGATGACGCACTAACGCAGCGTTTGGAAGAAAGACTTCATTATTTCCTCAGTTGTTTTGTGAAGAACTAATCATCTACACATGTATAAAGCAAAAGATATATATGAAATAATTTCTTTTTTTTAAATTTTACAACTTTTTGTGCAGTGAAAGAGCTAATTAAGAGAGTCTCTGATGTGGTTTGGATGATTTTACTTGTTTTTGTATTGTATATATATGAAAAGATCATTAAAATACAGGTTTTGCTGAAATGCAGTATAACATTTTTAAAAATATTCATAGTTGGCTAAGTGCGTCGCATTCTTGAAGAATATATATATATATATATATATATATATATATATATATATATATATATATATATATATATATATATATATATATATATATATATATATATATATATATATATATATATATATATATATATATATATATATATATATATATATATATATATATATATATATATATATATACACACTCCCGTTCTTGGACGGGCATTAGCATTTGTTATACTGATCACCAATGTACCTTAACTTGAAACGCCTATTTACTCGTGGTTCGCATGCTTAACTTTACACACACACACACACACACACACACACACACACACACACACACACTTGTCATAAATATATTTTAAAAAGGTTTAAAAGATCAAGTCATTCTAAGTTCAGATTATATATATGACCAAAAAGGGAAGAGTAAAATGTGTCCTAAAAGTGCTAAATTTGCGACAATAAATAAAGATTACTACAATTAAAATTACCTAATTTAATTTATCATTTTTTTAGAGACACACAGTAACCTTGGCTGTCGAAATTTGCTCCGAAAGCACCGGACATTATTAATAAACTGCTTTCGTTCATGTTGGTGTTTATAATTAAGTACGTTTATGTAAACATTCCTTCATATTTACAAAAGTCTGTGAAACATTATATTATTGAATTTCCAAGATAATCAATCACTTTGCAGACATGACTTAACATCGTTAGTACGGTGAACCATTCCATGTCAATTTTAATTGTTTATATGTCTTCGTCCTTGCCTAAGGAATCTGTTGGTAAACTCTCCTGTAAATCATTATCATTTTAATACTACCCTTACCTTAAAATTTACTGCATGTTTTTCTGTTTCTAATTTTGTGGTGTTTGTTTTTATTTTTGTAATTAAAGCATTATATATGGGTTCTTAAATTCTTTGTACGTGTTGTCAATTGTTTTAAAGCACTTAGAGCTTCTAAAGATTAGGCGCTATATAAGTCCTCCTCCTCCTCCTTATTATTATTATTATTATTATTATTATTATTATTATTATTATTATTATTATTATTATTATTATTATCATTATTATCATTATTATTATTATTATTATTATTATTATTATTATTATTATTATTATTATTATTATTATTATTAAATGGATGCCCACTTTGTTGGGGTATTATTGTATCCATTTTTCTCTTCAGTCATTATATATGTTTTGTTATATTAAAACTGGTTTCATTCATAAATTGGTTGTTTTAGTTGGGCTTTATGCTTGCCTATGTATTTTGGTAACTAAATTTCAAATTTCCTGTGCAGTCAAAGAGAAAGATTGTTCCAATGTTCCAGCTAGGGAACAATCATTTAATGACAGATGGTATAGTGGTGAGGAATTTAGTTATCAACTATGAAATAAGATTTATATGAAGATAATATATTTTGTACAAACTATATAATGGATATAATTTTGTTGTTTTCCCCCCTACAAATCAAAACAATGACATTTTTATGACGCCGATTGGGATAAGTGTTTTTTCTATATTCAAAACTCATACACTTCGAGAAAAAAATAAACCCAACACGAAATGATTGGTCCCTGACATTACTTTACATTTGTTAGCTTCCTACATTGGTTCGTTTTGTTTGCAGGGTGGTAATCATTCCACATGGATACATTGTATTTCTGCATGTACATGTGACCTGTAGGTAAATTCGATCTGTCGCTACATTGTCCTGCATCAACAAAATACCGCACCGTGCTAATCAAATGTGCAAGGCTCACCGGTCGAATTCTGATTTGGGATAACGAGGTTGTCGTATCCCCCCTCCTTGAATAATCTGACACGGAGAAGAAAGCAATGAACTAACTTTGTTAGTTTGACTGAGTTGGTTTTTATTGTTATAGATGAAGGTAACATCATAGAACACGCATCCTCGATGAGTGTTGTGCGCATTAAACGTGTTCAGCAGTTTGAAGCAACGAGAGGGTTAACGTCATTTTGGGTATAAAGACAAAAGCAATTAAAAGCCGTTTGTTCCGCATCACACTGACTTTATATCATGGGAATGAAACCGGATTGTGTCGCTCTATCTTTGTGGTGCTATCCGGTTTCTTGATAAATTTGAAACGTATATCAGAATTAATTACAAGTAATTTTGCCGTGTTTCGTCTATACCAGAGATAGGAAAAGAAAGGCGTTTAACAAAATCCCAGGATAATTTTACATTGTAATAGAATGAGAAAGGTTGTTTTGAAGGTAAGTGTAATTTATTCCCAATGTAGACAATATTGCATAACTTTCAAATCTGTTGTGTATATTATACGAGAAAAACTTTTTATGTGAACCTTTTTTTTATAAAGTTGTAACGCACAGGTGCTCGATGCAAGCTTAATGTTGAGGGAAAAAACAATAATCTGAAGAAAAATATCAAGCAGAGTGACAAAAATACCTCAGAACACATTAATGACCCTTTCTGACATTGGACCCTTTCTATCATACAATATGTCTTTTTTATAGTACGATGAAAAGGGTCTAATGTAATCTGGGTCATCGGGGTAATCCGAGGTATTTTTGTCACTGTATGTTTTTGTCTTCAGATTTTTACAGCAATGACATTATTGATACTGATTATTATAATTTTATTATATATTTGTTATTGGTTTGAAATATGTCGACTGAAGAAACTTAACCTCAGTCTGAGGCTGTGCATGAGTAGTGAGCCATGGTATGAGAAAACATTAATATTGTTTGCAACCAGTATAAACACAGATTACTAGAAATAGCTACAATAGCGTAATCGCAGATTACCATAAACACGTACAACCAGCTTAAACTCAGGTTACCCGAAACACCTGCAACCAGTATCAACCCAAATTATCCGAAACACCAAAGATCAGGGTAAAGCCAGAAAACACGATACACCTACAACCAGTATAAACCCAGATTACCCGATACACCAACAACCAGCGTAAACTCATGTTACCCGAAACACCTGCAACCAGTATAAAACCAGTTTATCCGAAACACCAATAATCAGTGCAAAGCCAGAAAACCAGAAACCCCTACAACCAGTATAAACCCAGATTACCATATACACCAACAACACCTGAAACACCTACAACCAGCGTAAACATATATTACAAGAAACATAAAAACGACCTCTCCGGTGGTTTAGTGGTTAGAGCGCACGCTTCAGATCCGGGAGGATGTGGGTTAACCGGCTGAGTCAAACCAAAGACTTATAAAAACGGTACTTACAGCTGCCTCGCTTGGCACTCAGCATTAAGTGGTTAGTGTTAGGACTTGTCGGCCCGGTATCAGGAAAATGTGACTGGGTGGGTCATTATGCTACATGTCTGCGGCATGATGTCCCAGTGCTAGCCATAGCTATAAACTGCCACACAGCAGACATCGTAGCGATATAACTGAATCATTGTTAAATCTATGTTAAAAATCCAAATCACACACACACACACGCCTCTCTAAAGCCAGTGTAAAACCAGATTACCCGAAACACGTACTACAACAGCTACAATACTCAGAATTCACATAAAATTCAACAGATGACAACATCTACAATACTCAACACTGATATATAATTCAATATATGATTATATTTGTGCCGCATAAAAATGCTATTCTGGTGATTCTTTTTTTGAATTTCTGGACTGCCACGTTTCTATCAACCCTTCACACCGTGATTATGAAGCTTTCATTCGTTTAGGTATTCTATACAACGTATCTTCTTAATGGTACCAATTTTTGTTTATAACTTTTTTTGGACATAATAGTGATTATGATCTTTTTCACAACCTAAACCTTGCACTCAACATACAGATTTTCCTAAACCACATCCTCAATAAAACCAGGATAATCGCTTTTTTTTCTTTCAAGGATTTAACTATGTTATTTTTACCCACACAACATGCAGGTTCAGATATATTTTTCTATGTTCCTACAGCTTCAATGTTTTTTCCCACGACCTTTTGTCCTGTCTTACACATCCTATTTTGATCCGTCTAACCCTATTCCATCTTTCCATTACATATCTTATTCACATTTTTTTTCCACATAATTTACTCTCCATCTTTTATTCATTTGTCTTAATCTGCTTTTCACACGAGAGAGAGAGAGAGAGAGAGAGAGAGAGAGAGAGAGAGAGAGAGAGAGAGAGAGAGAGAGAGAGAGAGAGAGAGAGAGAGAGAGAGAGAGAGAGAGAGAGAGAGAGAGAGAGAGAGAGAGAAGAACGTAAAGTGTTATCCCTGGATTCTATAGAATATTGCCTGATAATAGTCGGTAAAATTAATATTTAGTACAAATAATAATATCATACAGGTTAGATAGACCATGTAGATAGATGAGAATTAATTACTAGGTCGTCATCCGAGTGTGTCTGCTACACACGAGTGCATATAAAACCGACTCAGTTTACCCGCGGACCTAGTTTCGAATCTCCGTAGAGTACGAATTAAATATTTTCTAACCTGTATGATAGTATTATTTGTATTATATTATTATATGAAAGCAGTCACATTATTTGCGGGGTTGGGGTAGATTTGGAGTTGAATATATAGCAGCAGTTCCCAAATGTCGTTTTCGCTTTAAAATATAACCATTATTGTTGGGCTCGCATTAGAGATCATATCCCCCACCCTTATATTGGTCATTCCATTACTTTGCGGGCATTTAAAATATGTACAAAGCATTAAAGCGACATCACAGCCCTCTTATGTTTGGTTAGCATCTCAATAAAACCATGAAATAACTTTATCGTCCTAAGACTAAAGCCCACTGTTTACATTTTATTTCTTAAATATTTAATACTGTAAAGGATTTAATATTTTTCCATTTTATGATATAACACACGTCCGACCAGCACGATATAAAGAATGGCATAAAATCAAGAATATTTTTTTTCATGAAGTGAATATTTTTTATTAACTATTAAAAAACGCTCACGTTTCATATATCCAAGTACGTCGTAGGCAAGTGAAGCACTTACAGATGCAAAGATCCTCCCCCAAAAACACATTTAATTATTTTATACATGTATAAACACATAAAAGACCAATCTCGTTCCCCTATCAATTTTTAATTTTTTTTTATGATCTGACACCCCTTCCTTCAATCCGAGTGTCAAAAGATGCTAAATAGAAAGAGGGTGTTCCGAATGAAAACATTTCATCGGCATAACACGTATCCGTTGATCATACGCATGTCAAGTTATGTATAACCATGTATGCAGGTAAAACTTCTTTGCATAAATTTGGATAGGAAATCTTAAAAATTGAATTCTTGATAAACGGAATTTGTCTGAAATAAAAGGGTTTCTATGAATCTTGATATCGAATGCAAACTGAATGTTATATAGATACAGGTATTTTGTCTTTGATATAGTGTTCAGGTTTACTCCTGAAGCTTCAGTTTATCCTTATTGAGTGGCAAATGTTTGGGTGGGGTGTCATTTATTTTTTTAAAATGGTATGGTCTTAACATTCTTTCAAAGGCAAAGTTCTGGTGTAGTTCTACCTATCTTCAACAGATAGGATAGCTTGGTCAATACGATTTCTGGAGAGGTGTGTAGAATTTGTGTCCATCATGCGCAAATATATCCCCTCTGTCATAAAAAATTTAAAAACTTTGTGAAACAGAAATTCTCATCTCTTTATCAAATTGCACAATACATTTTCTAACTCGAATGTTTGTGCTAACAAGAACCAAGAAGCATGGACCATCCCTAACAATGCTGTTTGCAGTCAATATAACATCCATAATTTTCTTAGCATGCCGTGCCTTTGTAAACAATGCGATAGTTACAAATTGGTCTCCACTTTAATTGCTACATCGCCTGGCGAAGCGTCGAGTCTGAAAATTCGGTTACTGACATTAATTTATGACGCGAACCGCCTCTCGTAAAATTAGGGTCGTGTTGGGTTTCGTTTCACAACCATTACGAATTAACACCGTGTAGAACCCAAAATGTGGCGGAAAATTTTCACTCTGCCTGGACATAATGGCATACGAGTTTCAATTCTTCGTCATGTCCGTTAGTTGATATAATGAAGAAATTTCCATGGACACTCATGCCCTGGCAATCCGCATGACAAAAAGCGGTTAGATATAAAGTGGGGTGTGTCGCTAGTGCAGGCAGTGATCGTGTTTATTTCGCTGGGGCGTGTGCTAATTCAGTTTCATTCCTCTAAAATTGTACAATTTAAATCGAACTCGGCTGGTTTAGTGTGTTGCACGTTTACACTAGCGATGTCTTTAGTTTGTTACGCCCCGAACACACAATGAGTAAATTTTGGATGATTGTAAGATTTTCTTTTGGAAAAAAAGAATCAAAGGTGGC
This sequence comes from Potamilus streckersoni, assembly GCA_016746295.1. Taxonomy (NCBI): domain Eukaryota; kingdom Metazoa; phylum Mollusca; class Bivalvia; order Unionida; family Unionidae; genus Potamilus; species Potamilus streckersoni. The sequence continues at coordinate 1,552,004 of JAEAOA010001337.1, forward strand.
ACAGAAAGCAAAGGTACTCTCTCTCTCTCTCTCTCTCTCTCTCTCTCTCTCTCTCTCTCTCTCTCTCTCTCTCTCTCTCTCTCTCTCTCTCTCTCTCTTTCTCTCTCTCTCTCTCTCTCTCTCTCTCTCTCTCTCTCTCACACACACACACACACACACACACACACACACACACAACTGCGGTGTTGGAGTAAACCTGAGGTCTGTAATTTGTATGGTGGGTGATAGATTCGACTCTGAATAATTAAGGATTTATATTGATTTTAAATCCTGAAGTCAGAATGTTTAAACAAAAAAAAAAAAAAAAAAAAAAAAAAAAGTTAAAAATATTTTTACTTCAAATCGTAACTGTATCTAAAGTAAGTAATGAGACTGAAAGTTTGAGCTGGAATGTACATTTTAAATTTGTAGGCTATATCAAATTTAATCAGTACATTTCAGGTAATCAAAGAAGTTAGATTTTAAAAATCGTAACATGAAGATGAGGTGAAGCAAACTTAATTAACATAAGGCAGAAACTGAAATGTGTTACAACATATTATTCAAAAATGAAACTTTTCAGATATTATCCTAGTACAAAAAGGATCTGATTTTAAAAAGCAACATTTTATTTAAATATAAACATTTTTAGATAAAGACTTTAAACACCCTATATAAATCAATATAATATTCAAAAAACAAAAGTCCATTTAGAAAATTTAAGGGGTCATCAAGTAAATTTGATTGTAGGAGTATATCTTAATTTTGCTCTTGAACTGATCCTATTAGGGACCAAGTAAAATGCTATATTTCAATAGGTCAAAAAAGGGTCCCAATAAAAATATCCTATATTTCAATAGGTCAAATAAGGGTCCCAATAAAAAATATCCTATATTTCAATAGGTTAAATAAGGGGCCCAATAAAAATATATCCATATATTGGAATATGTTGAATAAGGGGCCCAATAAAAAAATATCCTATATTTCAATAGGTCAAATAAGGGGCTCAATAAAATATCCTATATTTCAATAGGTCAAAAAAGGGGCCCAATAAAAATATATTTTTCAATAGGTTAAAAAAGGGACCCAATAAAAATATCATATATTTCAATATGTCAAAAAAGGGCCATATAAAAATATCCTATATTTTAATAGGTCAAGAAAGAAGTTACCCAATAAAAAATATGCTATAGTTCAACTGGTCAAATAAGGGCGCAATAAAAAATGCTATAGTTCAACTGGTCAAATAAGGGCCCAATAAAAAATACTATAGTTCAACTGGTCAAAAAGGGCCCAATAAAAATGCTATAGTTCAAACTGGTCAAATAAGGACCCAATAAAAAATGCTATAGTTCAGCTAGTCAAATGATAGCCCAATAAAAAAATTATGTAGATCAACTGGTCAAATAAGGGACCCAATAAAAATATCATATATTACAATAGGTCAAAAAAGAGGCCGAATAAAAATATCCTATATTTTAATAGGTCAAGAAAGGAGGCCCAATAAAAAATGCTATAGTTCAACTGGTCAAATAAGGGCCCAATAAAAAAATGCTATAGTTCAACTGGTCAAACAAATAACCAATAAAAAAAATGCCATAATTTAACTATTCATATGATGGCCCAATAAAAAAATTATATAGTTCAACTGGTCAAATAAGGGGCCCATTAAAAACTAATCTCGGTTAATGGTATGCAGTATACATTGTTTGCAAACTGATGCTGGTCCATCAAAGGGAGATCTTACAATTTCTACAATCGCTAATTTATTTTCACTCTTGTGATTTCACTCTTTTCTGACGCTTGAATGTTTGACGAATATTAAAAAGTCATCAGTAGCTTTTAGTCTGTAATTATAAACCCAGTTTTCTACTTTGTATGACTGTTTTTGCCAAGCACAAAAATAAAAATCAAAAACAGGCAGATAAAGACTTGCAATAGGCACCCCCCCCAAAAAAGAAAACAACAAACAAACAAACAAACAAACAAAAACGATCAGTAAGAGCACTAGATGGTAACTTCATGTCAATCAGCTGTCTTTCGTACATATACATAACAAATTGGTTAAAAAGAATATTTTGATGGTAACTTTAGGACCATCGGTGTCCTGTTTTTGTCATAAACAATCGGTTAATAAAAAGAATGATGCTGACTTGAATCCAATTGGCAGTTTTGTTTTAAATAGACACAATCAGTTAATAAAAACATTATTATGGTAACTTTCAGCCAATCGGCAGTCTCGTTTTAAGCAGACACAACCAATCAGTTAAGATGAACTCTTTGATGGCAACTTTATTCCCATTGGCTAAAAGTAACGGTGTGTTAATCTTAATCTGAGAATAAATTGCAGAGCAAAATACATTTACTGCTTTATCAAGTAACACATGCTTAAAAGTTTTCTTGCTAAACAAGATAAAGGGAAACCGTGAAAGATAAAATTAATTAGTGCTTCTATGTATATGAGTATCATTACATCTCTCCTTCTCTTTCTCCGGTACCCCCTCCCCACCAGCTTTGATAAGTATTTCTTGATGGTCAGTGCCCACTTTTATCTTAAACATAAAACGTCATAAACCTCCATTACCTCGACTTAGCTAAACACTCAAGTGATTTCATACCAAACGTATTTACTCAAGGGAATAATAAAGCCATAAATTTGTATGGCTGACTTGCTTAACTTAAAGTCTGAAGTTAGCTAGAGGATGTAAAGACGGGCCATAAAAAAACCATCGAAAGAATGGGTGCCACATTGATGGCAAGCCGCAATTTCATGAAGGTAAACCTTACAGGTAAAATTTATTATATCCATAAGCTGTGCTCGCGTGTTTCACCTTTGTGCCTGCCGGGGATTTGGTGAACTGGGTATAGTCAGGGTTAGGACGAAGAGTCTGGGGTATAATACGACATAGTCAATTAATATCTTACCACAGGAGTTCTACTTGTTCCTATATTTTTTTTGTCTTGCATGTGTAAACCCGTCATAATTTAAAGAAAATATTGCTTGGTTCAAAGATAATGTAGATTAAACCGAAAAATGCTGGGGAATATTTCTTCGCTTCAAACGAACTCAAACTGTTGCACAATTTTAACACAAGCTGTTGTACTGAAACTATTTATGCTTGTACTATTATAAATGCATTAAAAAGACAATACAAAGGATTCCGCTATCTTACATTTAATCTTTTAAATCATTGGAAAATGCAAGCATTCATGTGGTCGTCGTTTTTAGACTTGGCAATATTTTTTTCCTGAAAGCAACAACAACAACAACAACAACAACACAGACACACACACACACACACACACACACACACACACACACAGAGGGCCGTGAAGGGGTCAACATACCCGAAAAAAATCTAAATGATGGTCGGGGCCCCCAAATCCTCTGCACGGCCCTGTCTATATTACTGGAAAGTCCCAAATGCCAGAGACATAACAGGTATTGATTTGATCTGCAATTGCGTTTTCCCGTATAAATATTTCGTACCATAACCTTTAGAATTCTATACAGGAATATGTCTTCTACATATCCAGGGATCTTACAAATATTTCAATTAGCTGATAATCTTTGAATCTGAGTTAACGTAGTACTTTCATATAAAATAAATGGTGTCATTGGCGCCTATATTCCTTCAGCAATTTTAAAATAACGTAATTACAAATTGAGACAGATTGGAGAAGGAATACAGAGCCAAAGTGGCAATTGAAAAAGTGCACACTTAATTTTGTTGCAAAATTAGTTCATTTAAACAATATAAGATCTTGTTTAATGACTCGGAACATTTAATCACTCTGAATGTTTTACTTACGTAGAATACAAAAAAACGAATCGTCATTGAATCAAGAGCTCGTCATGAAAAGAAATCATAGGAAATTAACAAACAACAAGATTTGACTGGTAAACTTTATTTTACAAATATTATGCCATACCTATTTTATGCAAAACTATCGGTAGACCAGAATGTTTCACCAGAACGTAACCGATGTTAAAAAAAAATTGTTGTTCAGAAACTTAAATTAATGCAATGTCTGAAGTTGTGGAAGGAATCTCCTCTGATAATTCTTTAGAAAATAGACAAGAATGTTTTCATTTAGTCGAGACAGCAAGTTCTGGTCACTTTCCAAAATTATTCATCAAATGCAATTGTAAAGGCATAATGTTTTCTTTTTAAATTTAAAAATACAATCATACCACTAATAAATGAAACGCAAAGAAAATTTAGATCAAATCCGACCTTAAATAACCGACCAAATTATCAAGTACGCCAACTGCACAAATTAGTAAGTAAATATGGACCTTTTTCAGGAAGTCGAATCTGGTTTTTTCCACCCCAATATTTAATGCGTGCGTAATCAACATAGGGCAACTTTTAATCGATCGTCATTAGAATAGTGTATGTTCGTGAAGAAGTTTCAAACAAATTTGTAAACTTTGACGTCTGTACACCCTTCACAGAAATAGTTTGTTTAAAAATCACGAGTGAATTTGTTCAAACACCTGCCTAAAACTGAAAAGTAGATATGAACACAGAGAAGATCAGGGCAGCGGACAGGATTGGCTAGTCCTACAACGCGAGGCGTCTTCTATTAATTATGTCAAATACTGGGGGCGAGGGGTTTGAAGAAGCTTGACAGTTGTTGACATGGTGGAGTGGAGATTCAAGATAAATTGACGTCAACAATTTTTTTTTTTACAATAAAGTTAGAAAATCAAAAATAGAAAAACAGAAATGTAAAGTCTCGATTCATGTGATATATATTCAATTTGAAATCTGTTAAACAAGTACAAAAGATGATTAAAACTCTCTCTCTCTCTCTCTCTCTCTCTCTCTCTATATATATATATATATATATATATATATATATATATATATATATATATATATATATATATATATTAAAACTCTCTCTCTCTCTCTCTCTATATGAGAGAGAGAGAGAGAGAGAGAGAGAGAGAGAGAGAGAGAGAGAGAGAGAGAGAGAGAGAGAGAGAGAGAGAGAGAGAGAGAGAGAGAGAGAGAAAAATTCCTTAGCCAAACCAATGAATCACGATCATTTTTAGGATTAACATTCATTCTCATTTAATGCTTTTAACAAAATGACTAATTTTTGAGGAATCTGATTGCCTAATATATGATGTGCCGCCTCTGATATTCATTGTTTGCTGCTAGTTAGACAAGATAACTTGTTTATTTTTGGATTATTCGTTAGATGCAGTCATAAGGATGATGAGGGTGGGGAGGGCGGAATTAAGATGAGAGTTACGATGTAGTAACATAAAGTATTATATACTCATTTATTGTTTAAAATACTTGTGGGCTGGCAAATTACTGTTTACTATTATCTGCGGCGATTTATAAGGACAAATGTTCTATTAATGTAAGAAGTGTAGGTCACTCGAATTGCTCGACGTCAAATGCGCATGACCATACCGGATGCTGCTGTGGGATAGGTTTGGTCAGGTACAAAAGAAGTATCTTCGTTTCAAACGTATCAGCGTAATATTTTTTTTTTAAATTTTTTTTTATAAAAAAACAACAGTTTTAAAAACAAATTATTGAGTGCATTCAATATAAAATACTTCAATATACAGCATGCATGTGGTAAATGTGATGAGCAAGAAAACCTACTAGCTACACAAAATAAAAGAAAAAAGTCACATGTGATGGCCATTAAGAATCCATGCTAGCTAAGAGATTTGTTAAAAATTTCAGTGCTTTTAGCTAGACCTTTCAGTATGTACTGTTTTATTATTTATTTTTCGGTTATGCGATACAACCCAGACACACGGCAACATATATCGGCGTAACTAAATAAATTTTAACCTCACAAGTAAACCTGGAAACTATTTTCTTTGTTTATCAAAGGTAACTACAGAGATAATCTGATTGATGGATTTGTAGCGGTGGCGCCACATTGGTAGTAACGATAAGTCAAAGTGAGATCCAATTGTATATCCCTACCAACCATTCTTAATGAGATCTTCATGAATATTAATGCTCGCGAAAACGAGGCTAACCTAGGCAAATGCGACAATACTACACATAATATATTACGTAGATTCGTTTTGCAAGAAAATATATTATATTGATCGCGGCTATAATGGATGTAATGCAGGGGTGCACAATACGTCGATCGCGATTGACCGGTCGATCGCAAAGGTAGTGTGAGTAGATCGCGTTGCATTTAAAACAATAAACGTCAGCATATATATGTTATGCATTTTGTGGTAGGTAGATCATTTTATCTTGGTCATTTTATAAGCAGCTCACATGCTGAAAAAGTGTGTGCACCCCTGATGTAATGAATTTTATAGAGATTCCTTCCTTTTGCGTAAGAATATTTTATATAATTACCGCTGCATATATTATAATGACGAAAACTTACTTGATATGTCCTTTCTTTAAAACGTAAGTTGATTTACGTCCTCTCTTGAGTGTCCTTTTTTTCTGAACAGCACACACAATACAAGTTAATGATAGAGAAAAGAGACTATTTAACGCATGAATTTTGTTTCTGATTATGTAAGGTTTAAATGTATATCTATGATTAATCATCACTGTGGGCGAAACACACGGTCAGAATAAAATGGGCATAGTGACACAAACTGCCCTTTTAACCAAAAACGTCACTCAAACTAGCAGAGACTTTATGGTTTGCCTTAAATAGTTTTAGGTACATGTCAGTATGCTTTCATTTTAATTTGTATTAGAAGTGCACAGCCTAATTTCTTTTATGGTGCTTGCTGCGTTTGGTGCCTGGAGGTGGACATATTTTTTCTTTTCTGAATCATTGGTCAACTTTTTGTTTCAGTAAGAGACTAGCAGTTATATATTTACCCACAAAACACCAGGATCATTTGCTCAAAGCTGTTTGAAAGGCGTTCATATATATATATATATATATATATATATATATATATATATATATATATATATATATATATATATATATATATATATATATATATATATATAGAAGCACCCTGCCCCCAAATACACAAATTGGTCACATATTTATCTGAACTTCTTCACTGATTATATTTAATATTATTTTAATGGAGTTGGTAGATGGATGAATTGCAACACCCAATATGTATATGCAGATATTAGATAAAGTAAAAATAATAGGCAAGAATAATGTCTAAACAAATTTTTAAAAAAATAATTTTATGAATGGGTTATTCTTTTTATGTGTTTATTAAATTAATTTTTTCGTTAATTTCAACAAAACCTTTATCTGCCATAATTTGGTCCCTGGCTTAAACAAATCTATAAGAGGGAGCCTAGCTTAACCTCGTTTTGGATTCGTTGGTCCAGGGTCACATGAATACATGAATACATTCCAAGAATGGTCTATACTAAAATAATTATTTAACAAATGTGTATCCATGTATTAAAATATTTATTTTACAGCTGTGTACCCTTGTATTAAAATATTGCATGTACAGTTGTGTATCCATGTATTATTTTGAGGAAACCAATGTCTTTATTTTTTCCTTTTTTATTCTTTGTTTGTGTTTTTTGTTTAGGAATACAAATATGTGGAAAGGAATTCGACCCATCTATGTAATTTAACATTCTAAATGTCAATAACAAAAAATTTCTTGTGGATAAGAAATTTTGTTTGAAGGTTTTGATACAAAACTTATTAAAATATTCTTATCACATACGGACTTAAAACATTTTCATTGAAGGTAATGATTAAATAGCCTTTAAAAACTGAGACTGTTTTGAATATATATATATATATATATATATATATATATATATATATATATATATATATATATATATATATATATATATATATATATATATATAGAGAGAGAGAGAGAGAGAGAGAGAGAGAGAGAGAGAGAGAGAGAGAGAGAGAGAGAGAGAGAGAGAGGGGGAGATGTCCAGTAATTTCTCACTTTTGGATGCTTTTTCTCAGATAGAGAAAAGGTTTAAAAATGCAGCTGTGCAAAATTCTTTCTTAATTAATTATTAATTAATATACTGTGGTATTCATCTATGTTTTAAAGAGAGGGTAAGTATGACCTTAAATTACATTTACATTCAATATAAACCTTAGTATTCATATAGAACTTTAGCATCTGTGTGAAATTATGAAGGTAGGAATAATTAAAAATTTCAGAGTGGGTGAGAGAACTTATGCAGGTAGGAATAATTAGGAATTTCAAACCGTGTAAGAGAAATTATGACGGTGTGAATAACAGAATTTCAGTGTTTAAGAAAATATATCCCTATAAAATAATCATGAATTATTTTGTAAGATGAAGCTGTCCATTATTTGCAAATCTCCCCCCCCTCTCTCTCTCTCTCTCTCTCTCTCTCTCTCTCTCTCTCTCTCTCTCTCTCTCTCTCTCTCTCTCTCTCTCTCTCTCTCTCTCTCTCTCTCTCTCTCTCTGTGCCATATACTTACTTGCATCTCTCCGTAGGGTTCAGTAAATACAAAATTCGGTACGAAACTTCTAGTGGTGCTTAGAGGTGTGCTAGAGTCAGACAGGTTATCTAATCAACTTGGCATTCCTAAACTGTGGTTAATTTAAGCGAAGGACTTGAAAAATGCATAACTCGTCTGAACAATGGCGTCACTTAGGCGTGGGTGGGTGGGTTGTACTGCGGGTGCAGGCCATACCATCATAGGGGTGACACCAAAATGATAGGTCTATCAGGGTGACAACATGAAATGCCACAATGGATGACACCAACCTAAGTGAGGCCACTGCATTTGAATAAATTTCTACATCCGAAATATTTATTGAGATAGTAAATTCATTCGTTTTCGTTCTTTAAATACTTTGACAACGTATACCGAGATTATTTACTGACTTCCTCAACTCTTGTATATTTTTCCATACACTGATTGTCGCAGGCGCATTGTAACTAATATGTACGTCATGAAAGCATGTTTTATCCGAAAATATAGATGAACTCCTGAGATTTTTGTACCACGAGGTTTGCTTTGTTAGATATTCTGACATGTTTTGGACAAAAGGTGCTCGACGCGAATTGACGTTGAGAAAAAGCCCAATACTTTAAAGGAAACAAATCATACAATACCTCAGATTACTCCCATTACCTGTTCTGAGAAAGAACACCCAATACCATACTATATAAGACACAAAGTCATTAATTTCCCAATACTTCGTTCCACCCATAACCCTCGACGTCCTTCTGTTATTTCATTCTTTAAAGGCATACAACCATACTCTATGGATTGTTTTACTCCTCAGATATTTGTCTATTCATAAGTCATTATTGACTTTTCTGCATTGCACCAAACTGAAGTTACGGGTTCCGAAAGGTGCGAATTTCTCGAATTTTGCCTGCCAGGACAACGTTGCGCTCAAGTTGACAACCGGTGAAAAGAGCTATATATACCATGAATGCGATTTTACGATACATCCCTTCTTTAATTGCAGAACAATAGTAGATGCAAAAGTAAGTGTTTACTTACCATTAACTCGATTAAACTTTAGAAATCCTGTTCCATGGAAGAATTAGACATTGTCATCACTACTAATACACCTGAGCGCAACATTGTCCTGGCAGGCAATATTCGCACGTTTCGGAACCCGTGACTTCAGTTTGGTGCAACGCAGAAAAGTCAATTATGGCTTGATGAAAAGAAAAATATCGGAGGAGTAAAATAAGCCATAGAATATAGTTGTATACCTTTAAAGGTGGAAATAGCAGAAGGAAATCAAGGGTCATGGGTGGAACGAAGTATTATGAAGTTACTGACCTTGTCTCTTAAATAGTATGGTAGACAAGGTCCTACCTCAGAATGGGTAATGGGGGTAATCTGAGGTATTTTTGTCACTATATGGTTTGTTTTTCCTTCAGATTATTTTTTGTCTCAACTTCAAGCTTATGTCGAGCACCATTGGTTTTGGACATTCACTTTGCGGTGAGGTTATGCGCGTTTTTACAACCTGTGTTTTTACGAATGCAAATCTAGTTTAGCCTCTTTTTATTTGCACTAGATTCTTGAAAAGCGGTTCTAGGTTTGGTTCTAGGCTGAAGCTTTGCTGTCAGCTTGCCAGCAACGATTTTGTACATAGAAGACGTATTTACTATTATGGTATAAGGAACGATCAGCAATCTCATAACGCTGTATGCAAACTGTGAATTAAAAAAATTAGCGGGAATTACAAAATTTAAAAACAAAAAAGCCCGAAACACACAGATGAATGGATCAGTACGATGCATTTGGATGTGTCGAAAGACGTCGGACCTTAAAAGTGACTATCAAGATGAATTTTATGAGGGACCGCGAGATGAACGGATCAATACGAAGGATGATATCAACTAACAGGGGCCGGACCTTTAAAGTAACTATCAAGATGAATTGAATCAGGGACCGCACGATGAAGGGAGCATCCGATGACTGTCAGAAATATAGAACTGTCATGGAGTTGCTCTCTTTACCGACAGGTCATAGTCATCTGAAGCTGGGTCAAGAGCGAGAGGAAACTTGGTCAAAGCCGACACAATCTTGGTTGGATTATGGTGAATAAAGGCGAAGACTACGAGTGATAGGGACGGCTAATTAATGAATAGATTTATTTGCATTTAAGGAATATTGCAATTGTGTTCAATAGTTTTTTTTATACAAGCGCATATAATTCTTATAGAACTGACTACCACAATATGTATTAGTTCTTAGATAGATGTTATTGTTGTTTGATAGATGGTGTTGTCGTTTATTTGTTTTTTGACGGAAGTTTCACCGCTTCATTGGGCTGAAACGTGCTACCAAGGAAGTGGGGTGATAAGCGCCTTTCCAGAAATCTAACGCAAGCCTAGTCTTGGAGGGGCCTTTCCCGAAAACATACAAACCTAGTCTGGGAGGGGCTTTTATCAAAGACACATACAAGCCTTGTCAGGGCGGGGCTTTTCTCGAAGACACACACAAGCCTTATCAGGGATGGGCTTTTCATGAAGACACACACAAGCCTTGTCAGAGAGGGGCTTTTTATGAAGACACACACACAAGCCTTGTCAGAGAGGGGCTTTTCATGAAGACACACACAAGCATTGTCAGGGAGGGGCTTTTCATGAAGACACACACAAGCCTAGTCTGGGAGGGGCCTTTCCAGAAGACACACAATCCTCGTCAGGGATGGCATCGAACCCATGTCCTTTAGATTACGAGTCCGACTTTCCACTAACGGCGTCTTTCTTCCATGAAGAAGTTTAAGTTTGTACATCGAAGCACCATGCAATTTAAAAGCTGATTTCCATAAAGATGTTGCTTTGTAGATAAGAAAAAGCGGTAATTTGTTTTGGCAACATAGCCATAATAAAACTAGGGGTTTTAGTGTAAGGTCATTCAGTCAAAAGTGATTTAATCTATAGCAAATCCCACCTGTGATACTATCAATATTCCTTATTTATAAACTTAATTATTTAAAGAAAACTAATAAAAATAATATGCGCATGTATAATCAAAGAAAAATAATTAAGACTAGACTATATTTCGATGTTATATTGTAACTTACTTTTCTAATGATAAGGTTTGAAAACAGTTGCGAAAACAAAAAAGTGAATGCTCTGGGCTTGAACAGATAAGAAACCCAGCTGACCAATTTGACAAATCAAAAGTTAAAGCCAACAAGAGTTTAGATCCTTATTGATAGTTAACAAGTTTTACACAATTTATACTGATAAGGGGTGCACAATCCATCTATTTGTGTGTGTATGTGTGTGTGTGTGTGTGTGTGAGAGAGAGAGAGAGAGAGAGAGAGAGAGAGAGAGAGAGAGAGAGAGAGAGAGAGAGAGAGAGAGAGAGAGAGAGAGAGAGAGAGAGAGAGAGAGAGAGAGAGAGAACTTACTCTAATTTAAATGCTGGTTCTAAGATTATGAATGAAGAATGAATTCATAAATTAGCGGAAGAACGGAACGACATCAGTAATAAATATCGACGGTTTAATCTACCTTGTTGATGAAACAAAAAATATAAATAAACTGAAAGTAATTGCTGTATAAGTGAAAAAATAGATGATGTCAATCTGCCAAATTTAGTTTTATAACTTCAAAATTTTTACTTGCTTTATCATGATTTATATTTAACTGGATTTAGGAATTATTTATTGTTGACATGTTTTGTCAATTTCTTTTACACTTCCTGCTCACTGTTGTTGATCTAATGTGTACAAAATATTTAATTTTATTTAGTAATACAATTGTTGAAAAAGAACATTTTTAAATTCAACAGTTGGCTGTAAAAGGTTGCTAATGTCTCACGTAAAATTTCATTATTAAAATTCCAGATCACGATATATAATTTCAAAAGCAAATATTAAAACTAAAAAAGCTCATAAAATCAAAACGACTTTAATTCCAGTTTTTGCTTCGTGTGAATATTACCACAAACCGGCAATAGAGTAAAATATAACTAACGTTTTATTGATTAAAACTTTATTTATAAATTTATTCATTTATTTATGTATTTATTTTATCCAAAACATACCTTTCCAAGTGGGAAGAGAAGAAAGGGAAACAACTCCTATAGTTGACAGAAGCTTCATCTTACGCTAGTGTTGCAAGGGGCCACATTTATCGTCTGCTAGTCAGGACATGGACGAGACATTAAGAGAAGATAATTTGTCAAAATTACCAGTCATTTTGCACCAGAATATGAAAGATTCTGATTATGCAAAAATACTCACAACTAACAGTTATAGTGTCAGAGGTAGAATGTGCACAGATAATTAATTTATCCAGTTAAAAACTCGTTTTCCAGGAACAGTCCTAGACCCCAATAATATAAATATCAGGGTCAATGTCTTACGTTATAATTTATAAGAGTAAGTCTAGACCAACAAGTAGGTCTTGATTTTTTTTTTGTCCCGACAGCCGATTGTTAGAAAAAAAAAAAAAAAGCGGAGACCTACTTGTTGGTCTAGGACAGTGGTTCCCACACTTGTTCGGGCCACCGCCCACTCGATTATTCTCAGCGCCCCCTACCTTGCCCAGTAAAAGGCACAGGTGCCCGACGCGAGCTTGATGTTAAAAATAAATAACAAACAAAAAACAAAAACAAAAAACAAAACAAAAAACCCCATTAAATCTAAAGGTAAATAAATATATCGAGTGGCAAAATTATCACAGATTACCCCAATGACCCTTTGTGACATAGGACCCTGTCTCTCATACTCTACCATTTATAGTATAGTAGACAGGGTCCTATGTCAGAATGGGCCATAGAGGTAATCGGACAATTTTGTCACTCGGTATAATTTTTTTTTCTCTTCAGATTATTGGTTTTTATTCAACATCTAGCTTGTTTCCAGCACCTGTGGTAAAAAGCATTATTCAGGTCTCACCGGACAGTTGTTTTGCCAAATTTTCATCCGACAATGACCTATTGCAGAAAAATGATCATAATTTTACAATAAAGATAGAAATAAAAACTAACTAATGATTTTTGTTGAAAGGATGCTTGTAAGATTCTGACTAAGGTATTAAGGTTAATTCCTTATGCAACTGGTGGTTTTGATACTGAACCTATACTACCACCAACCCCTCTTTTTTACATTCATTTTTGACAGAAAAGAGCTATTTTCAACCTGTTCCTGTGAGAAGCAGGCTCACAGAGTCAGTATGTACCTTATTGATCTTGAAAGTTCACTAGTACTATAACAAATTAACATACTTTTCATCACCCCTCAACCATGTAGATTTTTAGATATTTACCTCTGAAGCAGACACATGTAAATACGTAAGCCAAGTCGGATGCACATTTGCAGACTACGTTACGCATTTGATCTCCAGTGCTAGTCTAACTGTGACAGGCAGTCACCAACAAGGCAACCCATTTACAAGCCTAACTCAAAGTAAATGTAAACCACATTACAGATTTAGCTTATGTGTGAGTTTATAAATGCTAGGGTTGTGATAATCAGGCTCATGCCTTCTACCTTAAAAATTAGGGGGGTGTCAAAATACGAAACTATCCAGTGAGACCTTCATAATTTAAATAGCAGTCTGATTAAGGGAAAATCTTCTTATTTTCAAAACATTAGGCAATTTTAAATAAAATGTAACCTTTACATGTGTAAAATTCAAGCTTGCTTGTTTCCTTTTGCTTATTGCTTTAATCGATGAGCAGAAGCCATCAAACAGAGCAACCACTATGACAACAGCTTCAAACTTCATCTATTACTTTCCCCACTGAAACATACCATTTCCTTATAACATGTCAGTTTCATCATTTTTCATAACCAATACAACCTATATTATTAGTGCCAAGTGATATCAAAGACATCTAACAGCACAAATAATGCAACTCTTCATGAAATCTGAAATTGTAGTGAATAAAAAATCTGCAAAGGAAGCCAAGCTGAATCTCTTGTAAAATAGCTACAGAATGTACATGCTAAGTACTTGAAAGAATAATAATGATGCACAGCATATATGAACTGACCAGTATTCCCTCCCTGATTTAATAAAGAAGGTCATATCTGTGTTAAAAAAGAAAAATCAGAAGTAAATGTATAAGGAAGGAAACTCCTCAGCTAACCCAAAAGAGACTGACCAAAGTTTGTAAACAGAACCAATTCATTTAGGAAACTTCAACAGTGAAATTCTATACCCAGACTCAGCACATCTGCTGAGTAGACATTATGTATGGAAAATGTAGTTTCACACCTCTAAGGTCACCTTTGGGTCATTTTCATACTGGGCAGCTTATATTGTTGCTGAAGATGCTGCGGACAAGTTTATTTTCCAAGTGATTGTAACATGCCTACACTTAACCATAAAGTAAAAAGAAAATCATGCAAAAGAAATCAGGAGAGGAGATAAACACAGTTTAAAAATGGACATGCAGTTCTTGAAAGTTACCAAAATTCCAATGAAGTTGATTCTGATTCACCTGTTCCTGTGAAAGCCCCACAACATCTGATGTGGCTGATTCCTGATGAAACCTTTGCTGTCAGCCTGGCTTTCAATGTCTCTTCACCAAGTGTGCTACCAAACACCTTGAGGCCTAAAAGAAATGAAAACAAACTGTAAAATGGAAAAACTGCAAATAATTTGTAATTACTACCTTACAATAAGCACTTTGGACAGGCATAATGTTCTGTACACTAAACCATGTTGCGACAAATTTGTCGCTTATTACTAATTGATGCAGTTTCCAAAGATAAATGCAAAATTTATCTGCATGATTTATTGTGACATATATGCAACATGTGTATATTTTTTGACATTGTCACATTAGGATGGTGTAAGAAAAACAGTAAACAATGTGCTAGAAGTTTTAATCTCTTACCTCTGAAATGTGTACAGATCATTGCATATCTAGCTGATGTTTTAGCTCCCAGCCAAATTGTACATGTGTCCACTTTTGCAGTTTTCTTACTTAAAATGTCATGAAATTGCTGCTTTTCAGCAGGTGTTAAATGGGTAGTGTATTTTTAGGCCATTATAACTGAATATGTCTGTAAATAAATGAAATGTATGTGTCGAAATGTTACATCATGAACATATAGGAATGTAAATTCATAATATTAAGGCAATTAGCAATTAAATTTTTAGAAATGTAGAAAACATGTATTATAAATATTGAAAAATGAATAAGTAAGTGAATTACTTCATTAAACCACATTGTATCAAACTTATTAGGTCTTTGTTGTTCATTAGAAAATTGGATCAGCTGTTAACTCTGACATTGCTAAGTTAGCTCCCTTCTCTACTAGCATGTACTTATAGGCAAACCTATAGGAAGTGTTTGTTTTGAAATACCTTACTCTGTCAGATTCAAGACATGGAGGTAATAAGGAAATGATTTATGGCATAGTTAATCAAATTTGACAAGACTGAAAAAATGACATGGGTCATTAAGGTCTCACCGGACAGTTGTTTTGCCAAATTTTCATCCGACAATGACCTATTGCAGAAAAATGATCATAATTTTACAATAAAGATAGAAATAAAAACTAACTAATGATTTTTGTTGAAAGGATGCTTGTAAGATTCTGACTAAGGTATTAAGGTTAATTCCTTATGCAACTGGTGGTTTTGATACTGAACCTATACTACCACCAACCCCTCTTTTTTACATTCATTTTTGACGGAAAAGAGCTATTTTCAACCTGTTCCTGTGAGAAGCAGGCTCACAGAGTCAGTATGTACCTTATTGATCTTGAAAGTTCACTAGTACTATAACAAATTAACATACTTTTCATCACCCCTCAACCATGTAGATTTTTAGATATTTACCTCTGAAGCAGACACATGTAAATACGTAAGCCAAGTCGGATGCACATTTGCAGACTACGTTACGCATTTGATCTCCAGTGCTAGTCTAACTGTGACAGGCAGTCACCAACAAGGCAACCCATTTACAAGCCAAACTCAAAGTAAATGTAAACCACATTACAGATTTAGCTTATGTGTGAGTTTATAAATGCTAGGGTTGTGATAATCAGGCTCATGCCTTCTACCTTAAAAATTAGGGGGGTGTCAAAATACGAAACTATCCAGTGAGACCTCAGCAGTAGCATCCCAACCCCCTTCCAGGGTGTGGTATTGCCCACTTTTGAAACCACTGGTCTAGGAGTAAGTCTAGACCAACAAGTTGCAGTTGTTCTCTATTTTTAAAATGTATTATTGCCCCGTATTACAATTTTTTGTTATGTATAAACATTCAGCATGATGCCTGATTTGTCATATCTGATTGACCTCCATTGCTACACATTAACCCAACTTAGTTTAGTAAATCCTGAAATTTTTTATAATAGGTTGACTGGGTCCTTTTTGTGCATTACAATTATAAAGAAACTGATGTGCAGAAAGTTGCCAATAAATGTCTGTGAGGATATTTTTTTATACAATACAGATTACTGTTTTCATTAAATGCAACTGTTGATAAACTTTCATACTCTACCACAAAAAAAATATCAGTGGCAAATAGACCATACAAACATCATATTATATCTTTAGAATAGCCTTCTGATTTTGGTCGGCCAAAAAGGGGTGGGTGGGTTGTGTAATGCTGGTCAAAGGCCATCTGACATGACATGGGGCAGAGAGCAAACTTATAAAAATAGAATATTAGAACAAGTTGTTCACTGTCTCTTTTTTGTGACATGACTGGTATGTATCTGAAATAAAAGAGAATTTGTACTTTTAGTCATAAAGCGTTAGATGTGCATGATGTGCATGACCATCATTTATAGCAGGTTAGGCGTTTTGCATTGTCAGAATACTAGTTCTTGGCTCAAGACTAACTTTAGTATCCTCATGAACTGACATGTTGCAGCCATTCTGACTTGTACCTCACCTTAATTCTCCGACATTATTGAGCTATCAAGGTTAAATTTATTTCAATGATTATTTATCCCCTGATTTTACAATCTTTGAAAAATCCTACATGTGGCCTGTATACAGAATATAGTTTGCAAGAGATTCATTGCTATAATGGTTACAGTAAAAATGTATGACAAATGTAGATGAAACCAAAGTGAAAAATTTGTCTGAATCCTTTGTTTTATGCTTGCCAGAACCATTTCTTTCTGCTTCCAGTTTTCACTGTGGTGATAATATCAATATAAAATTTTTACTTATGCATTACTCTACCTTGAAAAGTATGTAACAAAATGACTTTTGTTTCTAAACAAGTCTAAAACACAACATTTAGTCCTACTGACCATTTGTCATGTAAAATATGTTTTTGATGTAAACATTTTTCCCTAATGCATTGATTTTTTAATTGATCCATAATCTCAGCTTTTTTTAAAATACCCATGCTAAAATAAAAGCACTTTCCAAAAGTTAAAATTTAATATTGCTTTATTAGGAACTATATATTACAGTTAGGACGTCATGGTGTCTTAGAACTTTCAGTGGATCCATTTTAAATTAAAAAAACCCCAATAAATATAATTTTATTTATTTTACTTTTATTTATGGATATAATTTGAATACATGCATGTAAACCTTTAGCATGTAGAAGTTTCAGTACTGTAATTGACTCTACTGCTTTTTATAAATACAAAATTATTTAAAAAATAAAATCAAAACAGAAACTGAAAAATAAAGCTTTTATTTCTGTATGCTAAGGCATGGTATCATGCCATTCATTTGTTATTTTTGATTGCAACAAACTTTCAGAATACTACAGGTACTATGAACAATATTACTAAATAATAATACAAATAATACAAATAATAATAATAATAATAATAATAATAATAATAATAATAATAATAATAATAATAATAATGACATTAATAATAATAAAAATAATAATAATGATGATAATAATAATAATACTGATGATAATAATAATAATAATAATAATAATAATAATAATAATAATAATAATAATAATAATAATAATAATTTCACTAGAGAAGTGTTATGGGTAATATGCATGAATAAGGAGGAGGGCAGTTTTCAGATTGACAGCATATTGTTTCTTTTCAAAGGAGCAGGTTACACTGTTATAAAATGGTTTTTAAGTTATTATCACTGAGGGCTGAGAATCAGCTCCTTCATGTGAGAGACATGAGATGGATACTAACTCCCATTTCCTACTTGATCACAGTATTTGAAGAAATGTTCAGTGTAAGGCTACTCACCGTAGGCAAAACATTTTGCAGAGAATTTTTATTGTAAAATATTAAATAAAAATTTGATGCTAAAACAGAAAAGTGAAGCTTAGACCCATTGTAAGAGAAGACTATACTTGCAGCAACAACTAATTTTTATTGTTGTCCTTATTTCGGACATGATCAAATAAAACTTGCCATCTGACATTACTGGAAATGCCCCGTTAATTAGGTGTTACTTAAATTCGAGGTAGTATATCAGCAATTGTTGTAAGCCATGGCAGACAATCTGCTATGCATTTTTATCACCTGTGGCTGCCTTTGTAGAGAATTCTTTTAGTTTTTAAGAATATACATAAACCTGCATAACCAATCGATATGAGTGGGAGTAAAATCATTGTGAACCAACATGACCTTTCATGCTGATTGAATGAGCCTGTCAAAATTTCTGTTTCAAATATAATCAATACATGGGCACTTTAATTTTTGTGTTGGAGATTTTTGCACTGTTTACTGATAACACATTTTGTTCATGCAAACTTGAGAAAAGTGAGTTAGTCTTGGTTGATCAATGACTATAAAAGATTATAGTCCAAGACTTGCAATGCTATAAATAATCTTGTAGTAGGGATTATTGCCCTTGACATGCAGTGCTGCAAATGAGCTTGTAGTAAATTATTGGCCTTGACTTGCAATGTTGAAATGAGCTTATAGCAGAATTACTGCCCATAACATGCAATGTTGTAAATGAGCTTATAGAAGGGATTATTGACCTTGACTTGCAGTGCTGCAAATGAGCTTGTAGTAGATTATTGTCCTTGACTTGCAGTGTTGTTAATGAGCTTATAGTAGGATTATTTCCCTTGACTTAGAATGCTGTAAATGAGCTTGTAGTAGGATTACTGCCATTGACTTGCAGTGTTGTAAATGAGCTTGTTGTAGATTATTGCCCTTGACTTGCAATAATGTAAATGAGCTTGTAGGATTATTGCCCTTGACTTGCAATACTGTAAATGAGCTTGTAGTAGGATTACTGCCCTTGACCTGCAGTGTTGTAAATGAGCTTGTTGTAGATTATTGCCCTTCCCTTGCAATACTGTAAATGAGCTTGTTGTAGATTATTGCCCTTGACTTGCAGTGTTGCAAATGAGCTTATGGGATTATTACCCTTGACTTGCAGTGTTGTAAATGAGCTTGTTGAAGATTATTGCCCCTGACTTGCAGTGTTGTAAATGAGCTTGTTGTTGATTTTTGCCATTGACTTGCAATACTGTTAATGAGCTTGCTGTAGATTATTGCCCTTGACTTGTAATACTGTAAATGAGCTTGTTGTAGATTATTGCCCTTGACTTGCAATACTGTAAATGAGCTTGTTGTAGATTATTGCCCTTGAATTGCAATACTGTAAATTGTAGTAGGATTATTGTTGTAGGATTATTGCCCTTGACTTGCAGTGTTGTAAATGAGCTTGTTGAAGATTAGTTTGCCCTTGACTTGCTGCTGCTTTTGTGTTAGTGTTGTAAATGAGCTTGTTGAAGATTATTGCCCTTGACTTGCAGTGTTGTAATAAGCTTGTTGAAGATTATTGCCCTTGACTAATGGTGTTGTAAATGAGCTTGTTGTAGATTATTGCCCTTGACTTGCAATACAGTAAATGAGCTTGTAGGATTATTGCCCTTGATTTGCAGATGAGCTAATTGAAGATTATTGCCCTTGACTTGCAATACTGTAAATGAGCTTGTTGAAGATTATTGCCCTTGACTTGCAATACTGTAAATGAGCTTGTAGATTTATTGCCCTTAACTTGCGATGTTGTAAATGAGATTGTAGGATTATTGCCCTTCACTTGTGATGTTGTAAATGTGCTTGTAGTAGATTATTGCCCTTGACTTGCAATGTTGTAAAAAAGCTTGTTGTCAATGAGGGTTTCTATTTTACAAGCAGTAGAGTGCTTTTGGGTAAATTCAATGTTTTATGAAAAGTAACTTGATAGGAAACCAGTTAATCATGGAAGGATAACACTAACACAAAAGCAGCAACAATGCTGGAACTGAAAATGACACATTTTCTGGTACATTTAATAATTAAGTATATCAATATTTTCATTTTTCTAACAACTTTTATGTAAGCCTTGATTGATTTTATATTTATTTTTGCAAATGTATGACTTTTTTGGAAAACAAATCTCCTGCAAGAACAGTCTCTCTCTCTCTCTATCTCTCTCTCTCTCTCTCTCTCTCACACACACACACACACACACACACACACACACACACAGTATTTTTTTTCTTTTTCTTTTTAAAATATTTATTTAGAAATTAGAGATCATGATGTCATGTTTTACTAGGTCTAGATCATTACATCACAAGCCTGATATGACCTTTATGGTTGGCCTGACAGACATTATAAGTTGTCTCTGTTGATTTAATTCCACTTCACTGTTTAATTCAGCTAACTATTAATATTGCAGCCAAAAGGAACAAGTCAAAATGTTTGGCAAATATGTGATAATAATGATGTGACAAATATTTTTTGTTATATATCAAATAAAATTAAAGTAATTTGGGCAGTGAATTGCATGATATTGATAATCTCAGTGTAAGAATTGCATACTGACAAAGTCATAAAAATGTCGCCATTGTGTATGTACATGATAGAAGAGTTATCTCCCTTTATACATGTTGGGATTGACAGGTATCAATGGTTAGTGTTTATTTTTTGTTTAATGTCATTTTTGTGCACATGATAGGTTATACATAAATGTCAGTATATCAGGAGTATGGAGAACTCTGGAAAATCAAAGGAAGATTCAGAGAGTGGTGTTGCTCTGTATGTTGATAGAAATGTTGAAATCATTTGTGCTTGAAGCAAATAAATTATTTATCTACCTTTTAAGATGCTGATTTGAAATCTTTCTGAGCTGCAGGTATGGATATCATGTTTGATGCTGTGCTGAATGAACTATAGGCAGGTTTTAGCAGTCACTGTTACCATACAAGATGTGTTGAAATCATGGCCAGCACTGAATACTTATTGTGAGATTTGACCAAGAAAGGGTGTGTTTTTATTACAACATGTACAGGTATTTTGTCAGACATGGTATACTCTAAAGAAAATTCTTGCATATACTACAACTTACAATATATTGCTATTTGTATGAAAGAATTTCTGCCTGCCCACCATGTATCTAAAATCCCACTGTTTGTAAGCGCTTAGACTAAGAACTTGTACCTGTAGATGTTTACCTATATGTAATTAAGCATGTATGGTAAACAAGTACTATATATGCATTGCATTGTGGGAGTGAATGGGGAATTATCTGCAACTTGGTGATTCAGTCAAGTCAGAGACTGTGGATAACACAGATTTTCACAAGTGTAAATATTGAAGTTAAGAACCTGTGTGTGTGTGTGTGTGTATGTGTGTGTGTGTGTGTGTGTGTGTGTGTGTATTTTAAGTTAAAAACACCAACGTGTTTCAGACAGGAAACTCTTATAGAAAGAAATGAAAACTGAATTTTGAAACCCATACCAAGAGTCATAAGTTTTACCTACAAAAGGAATTTTCATTGGAAATTCTACATGTACTACGTAAATATCCCAACACATACCACAGCATTAACACAGATCACAGTGCTAACACATATTGCAACACTAATACATATTGCAACACTTACACATATCACAACACTAAAACACAACACAAACACGAATTGCAACACTAAAACATCACAACTCTTCACAGATAACAACAATAACACTAACCTAAATTGCAGCACTGCCACATATAGCAAAACTGATCTATTACAATCACTAGCACACCTCACAATAACACATTGCAATACTAACAAATGTCACAACAACAACATACATTACAGCACTAATGCATATAACAACACTGACATATCACAACACTAGCACATCACAATGCTGAAAACACTAACATACATTGCCGTACTGACACATAGCAACACTTACATATCACAAAACTATCTCACATCACAACACTTACACACACTGCAACACTAATCTATCACATCAATAACACGCTGCTTTGGTGGTTTAGTAGTTAGAGCCTTAGATGTAGCAGGTCATGGGTTCGAACAACAGCCGAGTCATACCAAAGCCTTAAAGAAATGGTACTTACAACTGCTTAGGCACTAGGCAGGACTGGTTGGTCCGGTGTCAGGATAATGTGACTGGGTGGGACATCATGCTATATGCCTGCAGCATGAGGCCCCAGTGGTAGACATGACTATAAACTGTCTCATTGCAGACATCTTAGCAATATGACTGAAAAATCATTAAAGCTATCTTAAAAATCCAAATATCACACACACACACACACACACACACACACACACACACACACACACACACATGCACACACACATGCACACACATGCACACACACATGCACACATACACAATGCAGCAGTAACATTGAGACATATTACAACTCTAACACATTGCATTACTAACATGTATCACTACACTAGCACATTGCAATACTAACATATCACTACACTAATGTATTGTAACACTAATGCATCACAAAACTAAAAGATATCACAGCAAAACACAACATTAGCATAACATTAGCAGATTTCACAATTGACATGTTTTGCAACACTAACACATATCACATCATTCACATATATAGCAACACTAATAGACATGGCAACACTAACACACTTCCCAGTGCTAACATACCTGTCTCAACAGTGACTCATGTCACTACACTAACATTGCAAAACTGACTTATTACAACTCTAATACATCATAACATATATCACACCACTAACACATCACAACACTAACACATCACAGCTTTTTGGGAATGAATGCTCTCTTACATCTAAGGTAAATGATTAGCTGTTGTGAAGGGCCTCAACTACCTGCATGTTTACTTTGGTGATGTCATTATGCAGAAGACAATAGTGGTGCAAGACGCCATTTGTTTGCTGTTGATATGCAAATTATGGGCACTTAGCCAATGAAATCAAAGAAGGATGGTTGATTGTTTTCGAGCATGTCCATCTGTGTTTACTCTGTTAAAGTTGGAACTAAGTAAACTCCATCCAAATAAGTGTTTGTACATGCTTTTTAGTCATATGTATATTGCTTGCAATCTCATAGAAAAGTGCCAGTGACAAAGTTTCTTTAGGCTGACATATGCCAACTTTAAGAAAGTTTGATCTTAATAGAATACATTACACCAGTCTGAATCACTGTATTATTTACACATTATTTATCTACTAAATCCTTTTATGGATGTTATTTATTTTGTATGGGCCATGGAAAGTCGAGTGGTCTAAGGCACTTACCTTAGAGATCTTTGCCATCAGATATTTATCTGCATGGGTTCAAGTCTTTGGCTCAACCATTGTAGGTATGTGAAAAAGCTTGCCAGTAGGGTTGGTGATTCTCCCTTAGGTTTTCCTGGGTTCTTCCTCTGCCAGATATACAGGCTGCCATGTAGAGCATTTTATTTCTGAAAGACAGTCTTATCCCCACAAAACACATTCCTTTTTAACCATTATAGTCTGTAACTAACAACTGAATTCTTTTGCAGAATTGCAATTGGATAGAAATTCCATACATGCTAGAATATGAATTCAATTGGGAGAGTTATGATATTTATTGCATTTTAAAATTTGAGTTGAATTGGTCTACCAGTTTAGGAGAATATAGACTAATATTTCTCCTTTTATGACATTTGCCATTTTTTTAGTAGGGGACACTGCATTTTGTGATGTGTAAGTACATATTGATGTTTTTGTCCAAAGCTTGCATAAAACACATTTTTTAAGCACAAGTCTTGTTTGTAGTATGGCTCAAGGATAGAAAGTGACTGATAAATACTGTGTACAAATGTTTATGGAACTTGCCATCATGGATGCCTGGCATACCATTTTCATTTAATTTTGTGGGCTAAAACAGTGCCAGATATAAATATTATATATCCATTATTTAAGTAGCACAACATAGCTTTTCTTTTAAAAAATAAGCAAACATTGACAAGTATAAAATTAAAATAGAAAACATGGCAGTCCTAGACAGATATTTATGAAATTTTTAGGTTTTAAAGTTATTTTTTGATATTTTTGTCAAAAATGACGTCACTATTTTCCCAAATGATGAGAAGCACTTTAAAATAAATGACTAATGGTATTTTGAAGTTATTTAATGACCAAGTCTCCCAGAGTTATCTCCCACACCTGGATGACATCTCCTTTATAACATGTACAAATCCATCATGCTATGTTTTTTTTTGTGTTGCCCTTTTTTGTCTGAATTACCTTGACCTTGATCTTGAAGTACTGTAAGTATGTTATATTTTTGCATAGTTGTCTGATCCAGCTTCATAATGCGCAGGCCCAGATGTGCCATTGCCTAATGTACCAGGAAATCTGGGTCTATGCAGTTTGTCAGGAGTAATCAGTAGAACAAACAACACAGACCCTGATCTGCTGGCACATGGTGCAAAGGCAGATCAAGGTCAATGTTGTTTGCAGTTGGACCAGATTTTTACACAGGTATATATTGTTTGCAAATTTTTACATCATAATTTTTATAGAATTTAATATGGTAATTGATAGGTGGACTATAGCCAATAGATCAGTTGTAGTTATCTTGGAGATTTTAAGATAAATTTATCATAATGTTGCCAAAGCTGTCCTTCCCAGTTGAATTAAAACTACAGTATTGTGTATTCTTAATAAAAGATGAACTCTATTTCAGTATCAGACAGTATTGTTCCTGACACTGTCATATTTCCATTATCAAAGGTGGCCTTTCTAATTGTTCCATTGAACAGCCTTCTTTCTGGGTCATGCCAGTTGGATATAAAAGAAGACCTTGTGCAGAGGTAATTTTAATTATTTTATTAGCTCTATTGGTCAGTTGTCAGTTGTCTGCTATCTGTTGTCTGTCCTTAAGTACAAGTTTTTTTATCACTGATCCTCTTAAACTACTTGGAGGATAGTCATGAAACTTTACATTCAATAGTTTAGTTGGACCTAAATGAAAATGGTGCTGCCCAGACATCCAGTATGGCCATGAGAGTGGCCTTCTTGAAAATATTGTCATTGTTGCTCCTCCAAATCAATGATCTTATCAACATGGGGTTGTACTACATGACTTCTTATGAAGTAAAGTTAGCAGACAATTGTGCCGATCTGATTTAGCCATCATGACAGCCATCTTTTAAATCTTGTTAAGACTACTCGCCATAAATGGATACCATATCTGGTCCTAAATATAATGGTGCGGATCAGATGTTAAGCATGGCCAATATAACAGAAATCTTGATAATCTGTTTATCACTATTCGTCCTGAATGGATGCTTGTTTCATAGTGAGGGTTTACACCAAAAGACATTATGAAACTTAGCTGGTCCTAAATATATTGATGACATTCAGTATGAATATGTGAGAAATTGGTTGTTATGTTTGGAGTGGGGTGCTCCCAGTAGTTTAATTAAACTATTATAGAAGTTCCACCTAGGCATGATTTTGGTTGGAAGTTAAATTAGTGAAAGCAATGAGCCCCTCAGTCCGCAATGCCAACAATTAGATGGTTGAATATACAAAAAGGGTGAAATTCAATAAATAACAATTTAACAACAATTCAATAGTCAAAAATGATTCAAATTTCCCAAGCACACTCCTTTTGCTTGACCCATTACTAGCCTGTTGCATCAATTGATTAGCAGTGTGAGAACGATTTCCACATGTCCTTGTATTCTACTCATCTATGTATTTTTGCTCTCCTAATTCTTCTAATTCCTTTTCCTCTTCTTCCCTGAATTTTTTGAAATTCCTTTGAAATTCCTTCTTCTCCTAGACTTCTTTATACTCCTCCTCCTTGAACTCTTTGTACTCCTCCTTTTACACTTGCTCCTCCAGATTCCTTTTCCTCTTCCTCCACCTCATTTCCTCTTCCTCCACCTCATTTCCACCTTCTCTTCACTGACTAGACTGTTGTTGACTTTGACTGTTTGGCTAGTTTCACTTTCCTGGTGGTGGGACATGATGAGCACCTAATTAGGTTTTATCTATGCTATAGTTTTGTCTAGTCCATAAGTAGATTAAAGACATAACCATAATAATACTTGCAATTTCTGAGAAAATAAATCATTCTTCTATTGATTTCTTGCATATATGACTAATTGTAGCATCAATTAAGCTTGCTAAGCCTGTTGGTAAGCAACTACCATATGGCACCACTGCATGGTGGTGGAGAATTTGAATTTTTCAATAGGCAGATGGCTCTGACCCCACACCTCAAGAAAGGAGGCTCATATTGTTACTTACAATTGACCTATAAGTCATTCAGGTAAATTGTAAACAACAGTATGAGCTCCAGTACACCCCAACATAAATTTCTGAATATGGAAAATGGTGTGGCAATCGTTTGAGGAAACCTGATTAGAGAACAGAATGTCATTCATTATAAGGCCAATTTGTAGTCTAAAATGTTGAATCTGTGAGCTGAACTTTTGGTGCTAAACTTATTCACTGTTAAATTTATTTTGAAGTATTGGTTTCAGATCTTATATAGGTCAAAGGAAAAATGGGAGATTATTTTCCCTTGTATTGTATATTAAGAACCCACATGAGCCCCCATGAATATCATCACAGGTTTGAGAGTGGGTTATTGCATTGCAAGCAGACCAAAGTTGATTTAAGAGAAAATTCAATCCTTGTTTATACAGCATTATAAACAGGAGGTCTTTTTGCTAAAAGTTAAATCAACCCTTTTGTAAATAAGTCTTTCTAAATGATGGTTTTTTAACCAAATTATTTTAAAGAGTTTAGGCTGTTTGAGAACTCTTGTTAGTTTTGGTCTTTAGTGGCACAGATTAATCCAGGTTTTTTCTTTACAAGATAAGATTTTAATGCTTTGCATTTAATGTTTTTCTTATAATGAGAAAGGAATTGTTTCTTTATATAAAATACATATTGAGTTCTATCTTGATTTACAACTGATTAGTCTGATTTCTCTAGAATGCAAATTTTTAAAGGAAACAACTGATTTATGTTTCTGATAACAACATAATGCTGTGCAGTAAAAGTACAGTTAGAATTTTTATTCTATAATTTGAAATGACATTGCATGCTAATTTCTATGTATATACAGTAGTAATATTTATTCATGTGATACATTTTGTGGTTTAGTGCATTATCATCTTTTTTAACTTGGGTATTTTGGGAGAGTAATGAACAGAAACATCTTTTTATTTTAAAAAATGCATGTTTTATATGCTAAAATGTTATCTAATTCCATTTAGTCATGGTCATATGTGAACCTTGAAACAATAAATTTCATCCTGGAAAAACTTTGGACATGACCTGGAATTTTATCTTTACAAATGCATGCAAACATTATAGACCCTGATCTATGTGCATATTATGTTATGACAGATCAGAATCTTTGTTGTTTGCACTTTGACTTGGTTTATAAGTGAGTATATATGGTAATGAAATGTAGTACATAACCAAGCTTGCCTTATAACAGGAACCACTCTAATATAAGTCTTTATAATGTTGGAGTGCTATATGAACATTGAACAATATGTTTGGGTATATTAGCCATTAGTAAACATTTTTTTAAAACAATGAGGCTTGTGTGGTATTAAGGGTTTTTAAAAAATATGGAGCATTTATTATGGTGCTCTCTTGGCAAAATGATCACTAAATTACTTGCCTGTGACTGTGCTAATATATGTACAGTAAGATATCACAGTATCCATTGTTTTTCTAAATACCTCAATGGTGATCTTTTGTGAAAAACATATACTTTCTCTCTTAATTCATGCACATCATGCACTGTAATAGAGAACAATATTAGATTGTCAATTTGACAAGGACATAACCATGTACATGTACTCCATTGCATATAAGAGAGATAACTCTGCTGGAACTAGAGAGGGTAAGAGTTATCTAGTCACAACAGACATTTTCAGTCATGTGTACCACATTTTAAATAAATCATAAAAATACAAAATATGATCTAGATATGAATTAACATGATCTCACATGTTGCCAAGAGGCTCAACATTTTTTGAAGCCTGCAAAAAGTACAGCTCTTACATAATGCACCAATCACAGCTAGTTTTGTTATTTATTTCTGAATACATAGTTCCCTACACCTTAAGCTCCATCCGCCTGGTGTTGTACAGTTTGTAAGGTTATACCATAAAGGTAAGAAAGGTGAAAACTCTGCCAGCTTATGATATTAAGGGACATAACTCAAGTCACCCATTAATGTTACATTCAGGAAGAGCACATGAATTAAAACAAAATGACCTTGCAATTTGTTCAGATGTCTAATCATGCAGGAAACTTATGGCCCAGATTATTATAAAAACAGTAACATATTCTAATTTATAAGAAAATTTATCAATATTTATATAGAAATAGATATCATTATTTTTTGGACATGTTTATCTGCACAGTTACCTTGTACCAACTTTTAAAAGATTGTTCGCAAGGTTGCCATGTGCCCCCAGTAGAAAAAATATCATGGCAAATGGTCACTGAAATGGAGACAAGTGCAAAGTATTCAGAATGATATACACTTGGCTAAATATAACACATACTCAACCATTACGGGTTGAGGGGCCAATTTAACGGACTACAAAACAGCATAAAGAAAGGAAATTGTTCCATTGTGTCTATTTCATATTGTGGCTGTGTATTAAATTTTACAAATAATATTTGAATGACATTCAATTATGCAAATAAATATAACCTTCAGATTTAAAAGTCACTGTTATCAAGATGAAGTTATTTCAGTCTGTGCATGCAAAAAATACAGTATCAAATTCCACGTTTTATATTAATATACAACATAAAATACATCTGCAGACATGTTATTACAAGATCACAAGAAATAAAGATGACTGCAAACTATGAATTAAATTTGATTTCTCAGTTCTCTTCTTATATACACCTCTTATGACAGTATTTCACAACATACCCCATGAAAGGTCATTCTTATAATTCTAATGTTTCAAAATACCTATTCATGTGAACTAACACATCCAATAAGAATTAATTAAATTCTTCTAGAACTATTCTAATTGATCTGGCCAATGTGAAAAAGGCAGAATCTCTAAACATGTTTATTAATAATTTGTAAAGATGTACATAAGAACATTTGTTTATATATATCCTATGTAATGTTATGCTTTCAGTAATCATAATTCAGATCCAAGCACATAGGCAAATTCTAACTGAATTATTCACCATAATTTACAGCTATGACTAAAAATTACACAAATTAGATAAAGTTTTGTACAAGGAGTTACAGAAATATAGATATACATAGCACTGGAGGAATGTATATTTTAAATGTATGCTTTGTGATGGTGAGAATACGAAAGAATTATGTTACTTCAATTTATGGTATGAAAGTACATTTAAGTGTACAGTATGTGTTGTTATTTTGAATTTGTGAAAGAATTATGTTACTTCAATTTATGGTATGAAAGTACATTTAAGTGTACAGTATGTGTTGTTATTTTGAATTTGTGAAAGAATTATGTTACTCCAATTTATGGTATGAAAGTACATTTAATACATTTAAGTGTACAGTATGTGTTCTTATTTTGAATTTGTTAAAGAATTATATTACTTGGATTTATGGTGCAAATGTATACAAAACACTTGCAGAATATAAAGAGTTAAAAGCTGAGCAAAAAAAAAATAAAAAACTTGTTGTGAATGACTAATGAAAAAATTTAGCAATTGGGTGATAATACTGGAGTTTTTCGCCCATAAGATCAACTCAATATTTTTTTGAAAATTTATATTTTTTGCAAAGGTAAAGTAGTATAGCAATATATGTAACTTGCAAATATAGAATGAAAGGTAAATCCATTGCAAAAATGGGAATATTTTGCAGATCCGGTGTTCAGCAGTATTACAAATAGCATTGCATAAATTATATATATGTCTGTGTGTATAATTTTTCCAGATGAGGTATGTGGCAGACATGCAAATAGTTTTTTCCAGTTAAGGTGCATAGTAGCCATGGAATAGCCTCAGTGTTATTTTAGGATCCTATGGACCTGTACATGGTAGTCATGGGAATAGACTCAGTGTTATTTTAGTGTCCTAGGTGTCTGCATTGATAAGTTACATAGCAACATTCAGTGAGGTAGGCTGTACATTTGTCTAATTTGTCTTGTATGGTAAATCTCACCTGAACTTTAATTTATCTACTTATCTGTATGTTTCACTGTCTGTCTATTAATCGACCTCTCTATCTATATCTTAGTTTGTTTTTTCAAGCTGACAGTCTCTTTATCTGTCCTTTATTTTGTCTTTTGATCTGTGTACATAATGCCTCCTTATATAAAGACCACCAATGTATAAAGACAGTGGGTTCACCTGACTAGTCATTATTCAGTTGTATTTACATTTACTGTTTGATTTCCTTGTGTAGAAAAAGAAAAGGAACAGTATGCTCATAATTCTAGTTGGACATGTGCTGTTACCACTGTATGTTATTCAGTAAGAGTTCATGGAGTCAGAAAGAAAGCCACTAGAGTGTGAGCTTAAAAAGCAATCAGCATCTCAGTCTAGTTGCCATGTAGGCTATTAGGATTGGATGATTTGCAGCTTCTCCTGATGAAAAATATTTTTCATTCTTCCACCCACTGTCATACTGGGCTAAACATTTGGATCTACTTCTAGATCAGGTGGCCCATCTCAATGTGGTCTAAGGCAGTCCATCCTTATTATACTACAAAATAATCCATGGAAAATCAAGTGGCCCATCTCAATGTGGTCTAAGGCAGTCCATTCTTATAATACTACAAAATAATCCATGGAAAATCAAGTGGCCCATCTCAATGTGGTCTAAGGCAGTCCATTCTTATAATACTACAAAATAATCCATGGAAAATCAGGTGGCCCATCTCAATGTGGTCTAAGGCAGTCCATTCTTATAATACTACAAAATAATCCATGGAAAATCAGGTGGCTCATCTCAATGTGGTCTAAGGCAGTCCATTCATATAATACTACAAAATAATCCATGGAAAATCAGGTGGCCCATCTCAATGTGGTCTAAGGCAGTCCATTCTTATAATACTACAAAATAATCCATGGAAAATCAAGTGGCCCATCTCAATGTGGTCTAAGGCAGTCCATTCATATAATACTACCAAATATTCCATGGAAAATCAGGTGGCCCATCTCAATGTGGTCTAAGGCAGTCCATTCTTATAATACTACAAAATAATCCATGGAAAATCAGGTGGCCCATCTCAATGTGGTCTAAGGCAGTCCATTCATATAATACTACAAAATAATCCATGGAAAATCAGGTGGCCTATCTCAATGTGGTCTAAGGCAGTCCATTCTTATAATACTACAAAATATTCCATGGAAAATCAGGTGCCTGTCTACATCATCAGCATGCTCGGTTGGGCATTTTCATCAGTCTGTGTCCAGCCGTCTGTCCACATCAGCTGCCAGCAGGGTGGGGCTTTTTGATTTAGCTATGTCCAGGTGTCTGTCTTCAGCTGCTTGCAGGGTGGGGCTTTTTGACTTAGCTATGTCCAGCTGTTCGTACACATAAGCTGCTTGCAGGGTGAGAGCTTTTTGATTTAGCTATGTCCAGTTGTCTGTCCACATCAACTGTTTGCAGGATGGGGCTTTTTATTTAGCTGTGTCCAGTTGTCTGTCCATCAGGAGAAACTTGTTAGTAAGATCATGAAAAAAATTGCTAAATGCAGACAAATTACATATTGCTAGCATATTTTATACTAGTTTGTATTTGACCTGATTTTTAAGCCATTATAGCAGTTCTTCAATTTTGAACTTATGAAATGTTTTGTACCATAACCTTGTTAGCACATTTTAGTAAAAATCACTTGGGATAGTCAAGACAAAATAGGGTAGATTTATCTTTATTTCTTTGCAAAAATGATGTGAATAAATATTATGTTATTAGATCAGTCTTTAAAGTTTTTGAAAATATTTTTTAAAAATTTGGACTCAGACATTTTAGATCAAAATCTTTATTTGTTAAATCTTAAGATTAGAGAGATGAAATTTTATATTCCTTTTTATGAGCATATACAAATTATTTGTTTAGATTTTCATCCTATTATAGCAGTATTTCAGATGTTTAGAAATTATTGAACTTTTGAGAATTTTTCAATGAAGGCATGTTTGCTTGACACATGTTATTTCTTAAGGTTACACAAATTTGTTATGAATGATGTAAACATAAGGTGATTGACATAGATCATATGTTGCACAAATTCTTTTCTTTCCACCTTCTCATGCCTGCTCAGAAAAAAAATATTCAGTCCTTAATTAATCAAACTGTGATTGTGTCAAGTGTTTCTTAATAAACAAATGTATATATGGTGAAAATTTTAAGAGATTCATAGAATCATATTGATTCAATGTACATGTACATATGATACAAAACATTTTAAATTTTGGTTAATTTTTCTAAAAGGTAAACCTTTCAAGTCATACTTTAAAAGGGAAAAATATTCTGGCCACTTTTGTCATTAAACCTGAGAGTTTCCCTGAGATATTTGAAGTAATTTTTTTAATGGTTGTGATTTTTAAAACAATCTTTTATATGTATTGTCATGGCCGATGTTTGGGAAAGGTTAGATAATTTGAAGTCACAATTATTGAGAGTTTACTGTTAAAATTGGGAAGTATGCATGATTTAGAAATATTTCCTATTTAGACAAAAGACTCAATACAGGAGCTAAAAATAGGCCCTGATCCCAATTTAAATTCTTTAAAAATCAAATTTGTCTCAGACTTTAAGCATGTTACTCCTAAAAAATAAAATCACAGTTTTTTTTTTACTCCTCAATATAATGGTCCAACACCCACAACTACTATATTCATGGGTATTGGCACTTGAAGACCTCTAAAAGATTCACTGTAATTGTATGCATTTGACTGTTTATCTTTTTCAGATTTGACAAATTCATTCAGGTCCACAGAAACAGATATATTCTCTGTCAGGCTTCAGTATTTACAGAGCAAGAATTTCAAGCATTCTCACTTATCCAGCAACAGTAAGTTCCCCTGGGCATACCTCATTTACCATAAATTAAGTCCACATTATGAAAGACTACATTGAACAAAGTTTTTTTTCCTTCCTCATTTTTATAACAAGAACATTTTTGTTGGATAAAATTTAATAAGTTTGTTATGTGTCATTTAGTATCTAAATGAAAATATGTCACAGTTATCTTGTTTATTTTCATGCCATACAAAAATAGTCATCAAACACTTGCTGGTGTATTTGAAATAGCAGTATATGTGCTTAATTTTTGTAGCATAAAATTTGAAATTTGATTTGAGCACAAGTTGGCACATTAAAAAAATGTATCTATTGTGGATAAACTGCTGTGCATAGTATCAACATGGAGCAAGGATACACGAGTTGAAAATAATTTACTGTACAGTGTTCACAATTTCTTAGTGTTGCTTCACGTTAAAAAATTAACTGTACAGTACTTACAATTTCTTGGTGTTGCTTCACATTAATCTTAGATTCAGAGTCATTTTGTGTTCAGAAACTGAACTGCAGTCTCATTTTTATTACTAGCAGGATTATATTTTAAAACTACGTGAGAAATAAATAAAATCAGATTGTTTGAAACAATAATATTCATCATTTCCTTCAAATTTTCTTAAGCATGTACATGCTTTGATTTTGTTTTTGGAGGGGTGCTTGCTGAGATTTGAAAGGGTTTAATAGTCATATTAAATGTCATGTGTTGTTAAGTATACCTAAATATTGCTATCTTATCACTGACACTAGACCCTTACTTTAAGAAAGTTGAATAAATGACTGATTGGTTTCCAAAAAGAATATAATTAAAGATTTATAGTCAAATTTGTTCCCATCAGTATTGATTGAGGATGTTCATGACTTTGGAAGTACAGTTTACTAAACTTTTTATGAATATGGATATACTCCATGTATATTCAGAAAGTTTCAATGAGATGACCTTTTAAAGGAATGTTATGATACTAAATTTAGAAGTAAATGCCACAGAATATCCTCCCAATTAGGCTACTATTTAACACACTATATGTAGATTTCATTTGAGATTAGCGGATCAGCTCTGTTCATAAGGCGGTTGCCTTCTCTACAGGAGAGCCTGGTTTGATTGGGAGCAATATTTAAAAATAGTTTTAATTTGCCTGGACATAAGTCCAAGTAAACTTGTGGGATGGCTCTGCAGCCTTTGTGTGTCATAGTCCAAGTGGAATCTCAACATTGCTATTTTAAACTTTTTCTCAAAAAATTGAAGAGCATCTTGGTTTGAAAATCTTCAGGATTTGTGCAAAAGATGCCAATCCACCATAAAAAGATGGCCACTGTTAATTTAAAAAGGTGTAAAAACCCTTTATGAGCTTCTGAAACAATGATGAATACAATTTGATCAAATTTGACAGAATGCATCTTCACTTGAAAATGTTTCAAGTTGTTACATTGATGCCTAGCTGCCTTCAGATATTGCCATTATTATTAAAAATTTCAGAAAATATTTGAAAACAGATTTTAAAATATTGTAGAATACAGGATTCACAAAATTCAGTAAAACAAGTTAAATTAGCACAATAATACACTTTGGGGATTAAGTGGAATAAATAAGCGATTTTGATGCAATTATTTTTAATGCAGCTTAATGATAGCTTTACTTTGGAATGAAGGTTGAACCATTTTGAAATTGACTAGTACATTTGGAATATTAATTTTTGAGACCACTCTGGTGGCTAAGTGGTTAGAGAGCCTGATTTGGATGTGTTAGGTCGTGGGTTCGAAACCCAGCTGAGTTATACCAAAGACATATAAAAATGGTGTTAGCAGCTGCCTCATTTGGCACTTGGCATGAAGAGGTTAGTGTTAAGAATAGTTGGCTTGGTGTCCACATAATGTGTCTGAGAGGGACATGATGCTACATGTCTGTGGCATGATGTCCAACAGACATAGCGATATGACTAAAAATATTTTAAAGTTATATTAATAATGCAAATCACATACAGACTTTAATTTGTAGCACCTATTAACAAGTTGATATTCTTTTTTCATTAAATATTGTTAGCTTCCTTGCATAAAAATAATAAAATTATATTTTCATCCTAATTTTAAATTTGATGAATAATGTATGGATGATTTATTATCATTGAGAAACACAGTCAAAACTCTTCAGTCAACTTTACTAATTGGTCACCTGTTCATAACCACCATTCTAATTTCCTCCACAGTAAATTTTCCTGTATGTCTTATATGTGATGATCAGCTGGGGTTAGTGGTCAGGTGGTTTTTAACTAAACAGTGCTTTCTCTCTGTCTGCCTATGCAAACTAAATGTTTGCTTGAATCGATGTGCAAACATTTATTTCATCTTGCTTGTACTCACAGTTCAGATACATTAAATTTTGTTTTTAAAAAGTATAACTCATATGTACCAAGATGTCAAATTTAAAAGTGAGTCTGTTTTTATTATTGGGGTAGAAGGTCAACTCCATTCATTTGCTGAATGGTGTAAAAAGTACTGTTATTTACCATATATATTGGGACACCATATTTTTGAGACACCATAAATTAATTTTAAAAGTAACTTTTTGTGCACTGTATGTTCTGGTTCAGGCAAAATTTTTTGAGTTGTAAATTTGTGGCACACCTATAAATTCAGTAGAAAATTAAATGTTAGAAAATGCACTCCAACTGGGTTTTATTTTAAAAAATATAAAATAGTGTACTTGAGATAAAACTCTTTAATCCACTGCAGTATTATCTCATTAACACAATTCTTTTCCTGCACACATATGATCCATTCTTTTGGTGCATGATGTTTTTTTTAGCTTTCTTTTACAATTAAAAATTATTGTTAGAGACAACACATCACCTAAAACGGAAACTGCAAGAACTGAAGTAAGATTTTTTCAGATCTGCACAAGTCATGCTATTTCTTACACTTTTGATCCCCATCTTATCCTCAGTAGGTCCAGTAATGAGATCAAAGTTCATTTGAATTTTATCCATGTTAATGATCATATAGTGGACAAAATCATCTGCTTCTTTTCTGGACTTTGTGAATTCATCAATATATTTTATTTATCCAAATCTTCTGGGAGAGACTGGGTCATTGATGTCTGTGACTGAAACACCCGGGACTTGGTTATGTCAAAGATTATTTTACACCACTGACATAATTGAGATAACGGGGTTTGACTGTACCTTGACCAAAGTTTGTGGACTGTTTGCACTGCAGATAAGGAACATACCTAATGATGTTGGGATCAAAAGAACAAAGGTCATTGTAACTTGAAGAAAAATGGGTTCAGCATAATACTGTTTTGTTTTACATTATGTTCTCAGAAAAAACTTTGATGATGGGCTGCTTTTAGTATAAGAAAGAAACCTAAAGATTTTGGGATCTTATGGTTGAATGTTATAATCATAATAAATCCATAAGAAATCATGATTGGGCACATTGTTTCTCAAGACCATATTCTTGATCATTGGTGAAGGTAATTGAGATCCATTGGTTGATAATGTACAGTCAGTCCTGCCCTGCCAATGCCTACATAGATGACTATCAGAGTACTTTTGATTTTATATGTAGTAATGACCTCTGCGAAAGAGACCACCTATTTTGAGGGCTATTATTTGAAACAGGAGATGATATGATATCACAGGTTTAAGTGTATTAGAGTTTTTATCTGTCTGATAGGTTTATCAATGTGAACTTTGAAGGCATATAGGATATGCTGATATGGTACAATGATTTGAGAGCATATTGTTTTAGTGGAACATCTATGATTTGGACTAATTTTTAAGGTACCGATAATGTAGTTACATAACATAATTACCTATAGCAAAAGACAATCTGTCTTGAGAGTCCTATTTATTGCCAATAGACGTGGTCTTTCAGGGCAGAATAATTTCTTAAAGAGTGAGACAATTCATCAGTGTGTTAGTATTTGTGAAGCTGCAGTACAGGAGCTAGATAATTTATACACAAAATATGATTATGTCTGAGAATGGTTTTTTCTCTTTTTCAAAGGTACTTTGAGCACTTTTTTGTGCTTTATCATGCTTGGAAATTGGGAATTCAGTGCCATTTCAGTATTCACATTTTGATTTAGGAAATGGGAATTTAAATGCTATTTCTATATAGGCATATTGATTTAGGAAATGGGAGTACAATGCCATTTCAAAATATACATATTGAGTTAGGAAATGGGAGGTAAGTACTATTTATGTATAGGCACATTATTTAGGAAATGGGAGTTAAGTGCCTTTTCTATATATATGTATATTGGTTCACCCCATTTTTTACTGGACTTTTACAGATATTTTAAGAATAGGCTGCAATTACTGCCATGTCACGATGCAGAAGAGGGTGTAAAAGCAATGATCACCATTGCTAAGGTGAGTTTTCTTAATGTTGCACAGTCATAACCATGATCACAGTTACTGATTTTTCCTAATACTGTACAGGAAAAGCCATGATCACTGTTGCTAAGGTCAGATTTCATAATGCTATACAGTAAAAGCCATGATCACTGTTGCTAAGGTCAGATTTCATAATGCTATACAGGAAAAGCCATGATCACTGTTGCTAAGGTCAGATTTTATAATGCTATACAGTAAAAGCCATGATCACTGTTGCTAAGGTCAGATTTCATAATGCTATACAGGAAAAGCCATGATCACTGTTGCTAAGGTCAGATTTCATAATGCTATACAGGAAAAGCCATGATCACTGTTGCTAAGGTCAGATTTCATAATGCTATACAGGAAAAGCCATGATCACTGTTGCTAAGGTCAGATTTCATAATGCTATACAGGAAAAGCCATGATCACTGTTGCTAAGGTCAGATTTCATAATGCTATACAGGAAAAGCCATGATCACTGTTGCTAAGGTCAGATTTCATAATGCTATACAGGAAAAGCCATGATCACTGTTGCTAAGGTTAGATTTCATAATGCTATGCAGTAAAAGCCATAATCACTATTGTTAAGGTCAGATTTCTTAATGCTATACATTAAAAGTCATGATTACAGTTACAAAATTGTTTTAAAGGTTCTTTATTAAAAGCCATACTTATTGTTGGTAAGGTAAGTTTTCTTGATACTATATAGTAAAAGTCAAGATCACTTTTACACAATCTTAATGTTATAAAATAAAAGCTGTGATCACTATTGCCAAGTTGATTTTGTAAAAATTGTACAGTAAAAGTCATAATTACTATTGGGGGCCCTGAGTGGCTGAGTGGTCTAAAGCGCTGTCTGTTACGGATCACTGCCATCTCACCTCTGTCTTCATGGGTTTGAGTCTAGGATTCGGCGAATGTGAATATGTGAGAAAGCTTTCCAGTAGCTTCTCGTGGGTCGGTGGTTCTTTCCGGTGATTTCCCGGTTTCTTGCTCCACCATTAATACTGGCCGCCATGAATAGCCTATCGTGTGCTGAAAAATGGCGTTAAGCCCAACAACAACAACATAATTACTATTGCAAAGGTAAGTTGTTTTTAATGCTGTACAGTAAAAACCATGATTACTATTGCTTAGGTGCGTATTCTTTAAGTTGTACAGTAAAAGACAGAATCACTCTTGCAAAGGTCAGTTTTTATTAATGCTGTACTGAGAAAAGCAATGATTACTGTTGCTAATGTTTTCTTAATGCTGGACATTTCATAGTTCATTCATCTAGAATGAGCCTGCATCTCTAGTTGAATGAATTTTCATGTGAATATCTCACAATTTGGATAAAAGTACCTAATTCTTTTAATGCATGGATAATTTTATCATGATTCATATTAGCATACAGAGCCACAAACTTATTCAATATTGTGATCAGGGTAAGTCATGGGACAAGAAAAAAATAATTATTTGTCATGTCCCAAGACATATATCCTTGTAAAAAATACAACATATTTGGTAACCCAGCACTTATAGACACAAAAAATTTCAAAACAAAATTTGCAACACATCAGTGACCAGCTGTTGTTAAATTACCATATCAGTCAACTATTATATTTTGCTGTGATTGTTTTATATTATTTAATTTGCATGTGCATATTTTTTATTTCTCAGGCATAAAGTAAAATTGAGGTAAATGAAGACTCGTTATTCATGAGCCACTAAGAGTTCACTGAGAGACCTGTATTATGGTATCAAGAGCTTAGCATCATCTTCATCTTTGTTTATTAATTAATAAGAAGCAGATTTTGCTTTTTCATTCTCTTTTGAACTCATGTGGACAGAGGTGAGAAAGCAGTGATAGGTAAAGGTGAGCACTTTAGTCCACTTGGACACGTAGGACCACTGTCTAAGTTTTTTTATTTAGTGGTTGTAATTGGAAATTATTTGATCTTTAAACATTTTGAAACTTTTCAGTCACTGTATGCATTACTCAGATGCCCAAACAAAGGGAGTCTCAAGTGGCCAAGTGGTATTATTTACAGATCTCTCACACCTCTCACATCTGTCTGAGTTTGGGTCCCTACTAGAACATTGTAGGAATGGGAGAAAGCCAGTTGGTAACTTCATGTTTGTTGGTGGTTCTTCCTAGGGTCTTCCTCTGCCAAATACTGGATGCTCTATACATAACATATATCATGTACTGATAAACCCACAAACCAGCCCAATGAAAATTATGTTTATTCTTTAAATTTGCAAAATGCAGAATAGAAGGCTTGTATATTATTTTTTAGCCTTTATAATGTAATATTATTATCTATTGAATATCATCAAAATAATGAAATGTTTGTGATACAGCTGTTCTGTAAGCCCACCTGCCAAGAAATGAATAGTAGATTACAGCAACTGCTGTCCCAACAACTGAAGAAGGACAGTACAACAGATTTTCTAAAGCAGATGGGTCTTTCAGACCACCATATCCTTTACATAAAGAATGATTTTTTTTCACACCATGATGAGCATGGCTAGAGCAGTTTTTAAGTTGACTTCTTTTTATTTACATGTGTAATATTTGAGTGAGTGGTGCTTCTAACAAATTTATGCAATGGAAACTTCTCCCTCAGTATTAAGCCTATTGGGTATACTGTACACTGCTTCTTCCCACACAGTCATAGACCACATCAAATAATTAAAATTTTATTTAGTTATTGCAACATAATTTATTTGACTTGATTTTAGAAGTTTTCTGGTGAAAAAATAAATAAAAATAAAAAATATTTTATATTGTTAAACATATCTTTATTTTTGTCTTTGATGCATGAAATACGTGTATGCTTTTTAAATGAACTCAGCTTTGTTGGAACATACCTTCATATAAGGTGACCTCACTTATATATACTGGTCAGTTTTATGACTTACATGGATTGTGTTCAGTAAAGGGAGCTATATGTACTGTTAAGAGCTCAGTTAGTTCATTGTGTTGGTGGTGGTATTTATGTTTGTTTAAATTTTATGTCACAAAAAAAGTTTGTAGAATAATAGTTTGATGTACTTAGATAATAGTTGAATACATTGCCTCAATGAGGCAAAAACAACTTGTAAGAGACGCCAGTCTTGTTTATTTATTTGATTATGAGGAACAGTAATATCTTTATAAATAAAGATAATCACAATTATGAATATTGTTCAGGCCTTTCATTTGCTTGTAACAGAACATTGGTTAAGATATTCATATAATATTCTGACAAACAATATTTAACCAATTACCTTCTCTATTTTCTAATGACCCCATTCTAGATTTTGTTTTAAATACTATATAGCTGTCAAACTATATCAAGGGAGGTAACCAATCTGATTAGCAATTTTATCTCTGGATTAGAAATTGAGTTGTCCTTTACACAGCACAACTGGCCTTTCATGTATCAGATAACTAATATTATTTCCTTAGTTTTCAATGTTAACATTTTTAAACAATAAAACTGCTTTGTACACTTGGTGCCCCAATACACAAAACATGTACATTTTGACTGAAATAAACACAAACGTTTTGAACAATCACAACATATGTTCTTTGCCTAATTTTCTTGAGATAAATGACACTAAATCTGTTCTGAAAATGCCACCTTTTCATCAGTTTGCAACTGGGTTGGCATTAGATAAGTTTAGAAGGTGGGAAAAAATTGAAATTGCATATATGCATAGACAGAATATGTACACTGATGAAAGTCTCTGAAAGTTAAGAAAAAGAAAATTTTCACACTGATATTATGCCAGTGGCCCAGTCTCCTGGTATTAAGTATGCTATTTACCTGACTTTGAGATCATAGTGCAAAAGCAGTTGCTTCTTTTAAACATGGTTTACTTGAAATTTTAAAATTTATGCAGATTTTGACCTGCTATGCAGCTTCAGAATGTGCATCAAAACAACACCTATTCTGTCCTCAGTTTTCTTGGCAAACCCAAGGATATTGCTTTCACTTGGCAAACCCAAGGATATTGCTCTCACTTGGCAAACCCAAGGATATTGCTTTCACTTGGCAAACCCAAGGATATTGCTTTCACTTGGCAAACTCAAGGATATTGCTTTCACTTGGCAAACCCAAGGATATTGCTTTCACTTGGCAAACCCAAGGATATTGCTTTCACTTGGCAAACCCAAGGATATTGCTTTCACTTGGCAAACACAAGGATATTGCTTTCACTTGGCAAACACAAGGATATTGCTTTCACTTGGCAAACCCAATGATATTGCTTTCACTTGGCAAACCCAAGGATATTGCTTTCACTTGGCAAACCCAAGGATATTGCTTTCACTTGGCAAACCCAAGGATATTGCTTTCACTTGGCAAACCCAAGGATATTGCTTTCACTTGGCAAACCCAAGGATATTGCTTTCACTTGGCAAACCCAAGGATATTGCTTTCACTTGGCAAACCCAAGGATATTGCTTTCACTTGGCAAACCCAAGGATATTGCTTTCACTTGGCAAACCCAAGGATATATCTTTCACTTAGCAAACACAAGGATATTGCTTTCACTTGGCAAACCCAAGGATATTGTTTTCACTTGGCAAATCCAAGGATATTGCTTTCACTTGGCAAATCCAAGGATATTGCTTTCACTTGGCAAACCCAAGGATATTGCTTTCACTTGGCAAACCCAAGGATATTGCTTTCACTTGGCAAACCCAAGGATATTGCTTTCACTTGGCAAACCCAAGGATATTGTTTTCACTTGGCAAACACAAGGATATTGCTTTCACTTGGCAAACCCAAGGATATTGCTTTCACTTGGCAAATCCAAGGATATTGCTTTCACTTGGCAAACCCAAGGATATTGCTTTCACTTGGCAAACCCAAGGATATTGCTTTCA
Source organism: Potamilus streckersoni (assembly GCA_016746295.1). Lineage (NCBI taxonomy): Eukaryota > Metazoa > Mollusca > Bivalvia > Unionida > Unionidae > Potamilus > Potamilus streckersoni. Next base: position 1,594,871 of record JAEAOA010001337.1, read on the forward strand.
CTTGGCAAATCCAAGGATATTGCTTTCACTTGGCAAACCCAAGGATATTGCTTTCACTTGGCAAATCCAAGGATATTGCTTTCACTTGGCAAACCCAAGGATATTGCTTTCACTTGGCAAACCCAAGGATATTGCTTTCACTTGGCAAACCCAAGGATATTGCTTTCACTTTGCAAACCCAAGGATATTGCTTTCACTTTGCAAACCCAAGGATATTGCTTTCACTTGGCAAACCCAAGGATATTGTTTTCACTTGGCAAACCCAAGGATATTGCTTTCACTTGGCAAACCCAAGGATATTGCTTTCACTTGGCAAACCCAAGGATATTGCTTTCACTTGGCAAACCCAAGGATATTGCTTTCACTTGGCAAACCCAAGGATATTGCTTTCACTTGGCAAACCCAAGGATATTGCTTTCACTTGGCAAACCCAAGGATATTGCTTTCACTTGGCAAACCCAATGATATTGCTTTCACTTGGCAAACCCAAGGATATTGCTTTCACTTGGCAAACCCAAGGATATTGCTTTCACTTGGCAAACCCAAGGATATTGCTTTCACTTGGCAAACCCAAGGATATTGCTTTCACTTGGCAAACCCAAAGATATTGCTTTCACTTGGCAAACCCAAGGATATTGCTTTCACTTGGCAAACCCAAGGATATTGCTTTCACTTGGCAAACCCAAGGATATTGCTTTCACTTGGCAAACCCAAGGATATTGCTTTCACTTGGCAAACCCAAGGATATTGCTTTCACTTGGCAAACCCAAGGATATTGCTTTCACTTGGCAAACCCAAGGATATTGCTTTCACTTGGCAAACCCAAGGATATTGCTTTCACTTGGCAAAGCCAAGGATATTGCTTTCACTTGGCAAACCCAAGGATATTGCTTTCACTGGGAATATGATGCTTATCAATAGTTAGGTAACTAGTCCTTCATACCAGCTTGACTATTTCTGTGAAACAAAATTAAGCTGTGGATGTATGCCAATGTAGTATGTTGTAGAAAAAATGTACATTTGTTTTGGGTGGAAATTTCTCTGAAAATTGACTGCAATATGTTTGGACCACCTTGACTATTTCTTTAATTGGATGATGACAAATGAATGAAAGAATACTTTGATGCATTGGCAACTTCTTGGTCAATCATTATTTTGAAAGCAGGGAAGGTGGTCTGAATGACAGCTAATGGCAGCTATCAGCACACAGTCAAGGTATGATCCACAGGATTGACCAAGAAGTTGCAGATGGGAGGCAAAGTTGGTGGAAGACATGAACAGAGAGATGTAATCTGAGCTATATATTCATCCATTGACATTATGAAACATTGAAAATAGTAGAATGAGTCTGGCAACTATTTGATGCCATTGACATACTGTTCCATGATATTTGTATGTAATTAGCCGATTAAAGACTAACAGCAGTCATACCTGTTTCATCCGGGATGTTATAAATCATGACAGATACTTTCCATGTTGGGTTCAGACTACTAATTTCATTTTGGTAGTCATAAGTTCTTAAATTTGAGTAAATAGACCTCTTTGGTGCACTACCATGTGCACTTGAATGAATTAAGTGTAAACTTCTGAACAATTGAAGGTATGTACTTTGTGGCTGTATCTGTAGATAATGACCCCAAAGCAATGTACAAGTAAAAGTTATCATAATAACCATTTTGAACTTGGTAGATGCAAAATATTTTTTTAAGGTGGAAAAAGAATCAAAATTGATTTCAAAGACAGCATTTATCAGTTCCTCACTAATAGAGCCAGTGGTTCAGTTCCATATATTAAGTATTGGATCCAGTACATCCTGCCCATCCACGCCCACTTTGAGGATAGCGCCTGTCTCAATAACTAATGGTCATATACATTCGAGGGAGAAAAAAAATCATTTGACTCAGACTTTCAGAGGAGCATTTGAATATGATTGTATTTATCCTTTAAAAAGTGTTTCTTTGCTAAAGAACCAGTAAAGTCTGTTTCTATTATTATGGTTAATTAAAGATGATAATAGAAAAAGTCACTTGCATTTCTAGCAATATAAATTTGCAGGTAAAGGCTACTCTTCAGCGAAATGACTTAGTTAAGGTATTCTCATTTTTTTAAAATATTTTCTTTCCTGACTTTACAAACAGATATTTTTGCTAAAAGATGGTATAGGAAATTTAGATAAAATTTCCAAAGCATCAGAGAAAGAACTGTTAGACTCTTCTCTGGACTCAGATACAGTGACCAGAATACTAAAGATTTTCAGCCAAAGGACTCCTTAGAAAACAGCATCCTGAAAATGACATTATTATTACATTTATTTGTCATTACTTTACTTAATTGATCATAGACTATTAGAGCTTATTGGATGGTCTGTTCTCAGTTTTGTCACTCCGTATATTAACCCAAGTTTGTCATCTTTACCCTTCTTAAATAACTTGGAGGATTGCATTAAAATTTTATAAACAAAATAATCACATGGGGTCTGCTTGGTCATAAATGAAAATGGTACTTTGCCATATTATGTATATTTAATTTGTTTTGTGTGTTGGCGTTTGCCCATGATCATATGTTATAAATATTTGATTTGTATTTTATGATTGACATTTGTCCATAATCGAGGGTAGAACTTGGGGCCTGTCTGACTATTGTATTATTCAATAAACAACATATTAAATAGGGGCCCCGAGTGGCCAAGTGGTCTAAAGAGCTCTCCGTTACGGATCACTGCCATCTCACCTCTGTCTGCGTGGGTTCGAGTCTAAGATTCGGCAAATGTGGATATGTGAGAAAGCTTTCTAGTACTTCTTCTCGTGGGTCAGTGGTTCTTTTCGCGGATTTCCCAGTTTCTTCCTCCATCATCAATAGTGTGCTGAAAAAATGGCGTTAAGTTCCAGAACAACAACAACAAAGCATATTGAATAGGTAATTCTTGTCTTTGATTATAGATTCTTCTTCTTCTTCTTCTTCTTCTTCTTCTTCTTCTTCTTCTTCTTCTTCTTCTTCTTCTTCTTCTTCTTATTATTATTATTATTATTATTATTATTATTATTATTTGTAGGTAAACATGTTTAGTTGGATTTGAGATCATGACATTGGCTTTCCCTTGAGTATTCGTGTTGTCTATGCTATTTGCTATCTTAGCTAAATTTTGGTTTATAGGTCTGATTTTGGAATTCATTTAGATCACCACTGCTATTCATTCTGAGATTACTCAATACTTTTAGATGTGTGATAAAAATTTTTAACATTTCACAAAGGAGTGGTCGTTGCCACCCTCACCCCACCCGGATTTCACCTCTAAACACGTTTTGGCCTACATCCATAAAACTCAATAGCCGACCACACTACGTGTCCCCCCACCTCTAAGTTTTAGGACTTTTGGGGATCTAATTCACAAATATGTACTGTATTTTTTTTTTAAAACTATTCATTTATTTTGCAGTCAAATTCATTATTGTTGGATTTTATTAAACTTGTTGCTTTTCACTCTTTTTTTCTTACTTACTTTAAGACATCAAAATCGAGAACGCAGTTAGAAAGAAGAATTTGACATATCTTGAAAAGTCCTAAAAATTATTTTAGGATACAAAATACAAGCAATTTTATTTAACTTCGGTGGTCTTCCTAAAAATACTTAAAACACCAGCGCTGAACGAAATATTTACTGACATGGCATAACAAATTCATACCTGCCATAACACGATGTATCACGCGAAAAACAGGAATCCCCCCAACCCCACGTTTGTTCTTTGTTCACATTGACATGTTAAGGACAGAACTCTGACGTTTTATCAGAAAAATACAACAAAATTTGTGAAATATCCGTGTCAATACTGTTACAAGCCAGGGGTCTATGCTTGACCGAACGGTGTCAAAACCCTGGCGCGATTACCACTAGAAGTCATAAGTTTACCCCAAATTTTCAAAGACATCTATACAACATCAGTTGTAAGTTGGAAAGCCCGACGTGTCCATTTTATACCTAAACTTTGATCAATGCAATACCGCATTATTCACAACCTGACAATTATCCATCAACCGCACATCCGCATAGCTTCTCTACATCAACTTTCCGTACCGTCAGCAGCTCACACCGTAGAAACGCTACAACTATGCCTAACACAGGGAACTATTTTAGCTACTTCACCTTAGGCCAATCAATACATGGTTTTAAGGCATATCACGCCAGTAAAACTACATCACATTTGCCACAATGGTGCCATAACTACATCACATTTGCCACAATGGTGCCATAGACGGTATCCGCCGAGCTCCTTCCCATTTCTTCCATTCTGTAATTTACCGGTTTCCTACCGTAAATACTGCCACTGCAGTCACAACACCAATGTTCACCATTACATTTTATTAAGTACTACATCACTTTTCCAAGGTCACTAATGCAGATTGGGTCTGAATTCGCTACTTATCGACCATGGCATCATGGATACTCACTAACACTTTCTCTCCGTGACGTTATGTTTGCTCCTAATACAAATTGGCTTATTATTTCGGGCTAAGGAATATTTCCCATTACACAAAATCAAACAAGCAATCACACAAACCTAAAAGAGTGCGCTGTAACCAAATGCGCATTTCCTTAATTTTATTACAATGCTATAAATATTGTCTGATAACACGTCAGACATCTGTGTTTAGTGACAGTGGAGTGCAAAATATAGACGATGGAGATAATGTTTATTAACAAGTGGTACATGACAGTTTACATAGGTTCAGTGCGTATCAAAATTGAACATTGTCCTTAACTCCAGGATGAACATGATGGGATTGCAAATACACAACTTTTTTCAGAATCTATTGAATGAATGGTGTTAAGCTGTATGTCGATGCAAATTATGTTTAAGTCATTCGTGCATGAAACTAATTCGGTTATTTTAGCTACATTTTGTGATGTTGAAGTGACAAAAATCGGCGAGAATCATATGTAGAACTACAACATTTTTGCCATTTCCTCAACAATGCTAATGTAGAAAGACCATTTTCTATGCTGAACATCCGTTCAGTAAGACTTGGGGAAGTTTGAATAACAGCAACAACCAGTTTCAAATGGGTACCTAAATGAAATCTAATGACATTTGTATTACCTTCAAACGCACCCCATCATCCAAACATAGGAGAGCAGCTAATTAAGAAAACATTCCGTTAACCAGTGTATTTTAAAGACAGAAACATGATGTCTTTTTATGTAATGTCTTTGCACTTATGTTTATATTACTGTGTGTTGATGCTATTGGACAATTCTTTAATAAGTCTTACTAATTTTTAAGTATATTAAATGTGTAAACACCGTTCTTTTCGTTTTTTTCTTTTTCTTTAAAAGCCAAATTTGATATTTTGAGAGCTTGTTGACTAATTAGAAAGTATTTATAGCTATGTTCTAGGCAGTGTTACTTTAAGGTGATATTTATAAGAGAGAGTAAGTAAACATAAAACACCTTTCAAGCGAGAACATATTTAGTGACCATGAGAAGTTTTGCAAAATTGAAACAGAAAACAACCAATCTTCTAAAATTCTTAATATGATTCACAACCTTACAAAGAAATATATATACTTAATATACACTAGCAGATAACAATTTTTTTTTGATAATCCGAAATTTTCCCAAAAGTTCCATTTGGCCAGAAATATCTTTCACAATATCACATTCAACCACCACGATTGGCATACATGACTCAAACATGTGATTAAGGGATCAATGAATCATAAATATAATTATATTTGTGATATTCATAATTTGTGAAAAATACAATTTTTTTAAATAAAAATAAATACTATTTATAAGATCATTTTGTTATTAAAATGAAAACATGCCGATAATACAATTAAATTGGTTACACTGGAATTTCCGTACATTCCATGATGGAAGATACTGAAGTACATGTACAGTGAAAAGTTACCTCGGGAGAAATAAATACCGCATTATACCGGTAATACCGCAGACAGCTAGTAATTTGCAAACGAAGTGCTATCACAGTTGTGCTGATATGGAAAATGGATCCATACGATTTAAAGCAGTAATATCGTTTAACGCATTAACGAATTAGCTCCCTTAATGTAAGAGTTTGAAAGTTTTCACGAAAATACGAAGGTTGCTATAACAGACTTATTGTTTTCATTAAATATCTAATGTAATCTCATGGCTCGTACGAAAGCAATCGTTTTGCCCTATTTTTGACCGAATTTCAGTACACTTAACCAATATGACTATTCTAAGTCACGAGCACAAGGAATTCATTTTAGATGTGGAATTATTTGTCAACCCACATGGTCGACGGTTTTTGCGTTTGAAGAAATCGGGACCAATCAAACAAAACACAAATCAGAGTATGCAGAAACGTCCGATTTGATCCAAATGCATATGACGTAGGATCGTGAGATCATTCATGACCCAAACAAAATATATATCGATAGTTGTAGTATATATTGCAGTTAGGGTATCGAAACAAAATCACTTTATCGCATATTGATTCGTGCTACAGACAGCTTTTCAAATCCCCAACATTCAAATATTTTTTTTAAAAGCCATAAGCTTGTGGTTTTTATTTTGAGGTCGACGTTCTGTGTGGGAGAATCGTATAGCTAGAATTAGTGTCAGTAGTTGATATTAGTGCAATTTAACAGCGGGAAATTGATTTTATATAATGCATAGACCACAACCCGTACCGGGAAAATCGAATAAACGTGATTCACGTAATTTCTTAAGTGTAAATAATCCGTAAGTTTGCTTTAATGAAATGATAACATAAAGAATCGTAAGAACTAGGATATTGTGTGATATTTTAACAGTCTAACAGTAATTTATAAAGATTGAATCTGTAAATTACTGCGTATACGAAGTAATTTGCAGATTCAGTCTTACGCAGTAATTTGCAGATTCGGTCTTTATAAATTACTGTTACACGCCAGGGGTCTCTTACCGAGAGAATCAAACAACTGCGTGAGCATGGCTTGATCGTTCTTTCTTCCCCTTATTTCTAAGTACCTCAAGAAAACAGTCGTTGTCAACTGAAGGATTCTTCGGCACGCAAATACTACAGGAATAATCTATAATCGCCTAATAATCACATCACAATACTAATTTCACACTTACCGCTCAGGTGCCCTAGTGGTTAGAGCGTCCGCCTCATATATATGGGAGGTCGCGGGTTCCAACACTGGCCGAGTCATGCCAAAGACTTATAAAAATGGTACTAATAGCTGCTTCGTTTGGTGTTCAGCATTAAGAGGTTAGTGTTGGGACTGGTCCGCCTGGTGTCAGGGTAATGTTACTGTGTGGGACTTAATGATACATGTCTGCAACATGATGCCAGTGCCATACATCATTTTAAACAGCCACACTGCTGACATCATATCGATATGACTGAAAGGTTTTTAAAGCTACGTTACAAATGCTAATCACAACCCCACACACTCATCACTCACACCCACCTACCCCCTATTAAGTAAGCCTTTCCAAGCCGAACATTAGTACTTCACTCTATGCAATACAAAAAAAGAACCAACACCCAATGCAACAAAATAATTTCTGTATGAAATTACTAAACACGTATACCGAAAATACCGAAAAATGTACCTAATTCCATATATTAAGAAATTATGGAGGATTCGTATTACGAAACTAATCCATGATGTCATAAAATATTGGGAATATTATACAATATGACGTTTGCTTCTGGAAACTGGCTAATTACTCTGGTTGAAAAATATTTTCCCAACATAAACTCTCCATATTCAAAAAAATAATCACTAAAAATAACAAAGCTATAAGCGTAGACGTAAATACAAATAATCACATACCTTTATTACACTACGTAAAAACTTCTGAATGGATACAGATCTGTTACAATTGTATGTACAGTTGTTTAATCATTTCTTTGTATGTTAATATCTACCAACCTACCAAACCTATTAAGCTATACGTCTCTCTCTCTCTCTCTCTCTCTCTCTCTCTCTCTCTCTCTCTCTCTCTCTCTCTCTCTCTCTCTCTCTCTCTCTCTCTCTCTGCCTGTTTATGTATTATATATTTGTTTAACTGACAAACTAGAACTATCATACTAGAACTATCATACTAGAACTATCTCAGCAAAGGCAAATACAGAGTTATGAATGTTAACGTTTATTTCATCTCGCCTATAACCTTGTCATGTAATAGTTTTCAGAATATTGATGTGCAAAATTTATTTACGAAAATAAGAGCAATCCCACTGATCTGGTCTCCAAATATTACAAGATTTTTCTGGACGATCGAAAAGGACGTATTTGTATTATATGTGTGAATGTGAGTAAAATTATAGCAGCCACAATAATTAAATAAAATATGCAGTGTGACATTTGAAGGCTAACGAGTCACTGGAAAGAATAAATAAAAAGAAATGAAACTCAGATTAAAGCTTGCAAAACAATGGATATGCTTCTGGTATATTTTTGTCAGTGATGTCAGGCATGTTTTTGTCACATAAATATATTCTAAATTATATTTTTGAAGCGGATTTGCGAAATCTCTTTCCCGAGTTACAGCTGAAATTTTCGAAGAAAAACAAATCCTGAAAATAACGTCTGCCAATAGTCAATACGTCTGTACTTATCACTTGGGCACGTGAGGTTAACATAGACGGTTGGCGTAGAGGGACTGTACTAGAAAAAACATGAACAAATTTTCATTCATATCACTACAAAATCGGCAGTGTGGCAGTTTATAGTAATGTCTAGCACTGGGATATGATGCCTCATGCATGTAGTATCATGTCCCACCCAGTCGCATTATCCTGACACTAACATCTTAATGTTAAGCGCCAAGGGGGGCAGCTGCTAGCATAATTTTATGTCTTTGGTACGACTCAGCCGGGGTTCGAACCCGCGATCTCCCGCATCTGATGCGGACACTCGAATCACTTAGGCCACTGGAGCGGTCGTTTTAGCTATTGTAACAGTAGTAGTAGTAGTAGTAGTAGTAGTAGTAGTAGTAGTAGTAGTAGTAGTAGTAGTAGTAGTAGTAGTAAATGCTTGCAGTCGTAGTAGCAATTTTAGTAGTAGTAGTATTAGTATTTGTACTAGCTGTAGCAAATTTAGTATTTAAAGTAGTAATTTTAGTACTACAAGCAGGGGCAGCAGTAAAAGTACTAGGTTAAGTTATTGTAGTAGTAGCAGCAGTAGTGATATTAGTTGTAAAAGAAGTAGCAATGTATTTATTTGTAGTACTTTTAATTATTGTAGTAGTTGATCTCACCAGCAGCACTGGCAACTGTAGCACCAATAGTAGTCATTGTCATTGTGTTTGTCGTCGTAGTCGTCCTATACTGTCATCAAGGCCTTGCATTCATAGCAATTTTAGAGTATTTCAAACTGGCAAATGTGATAACACCTTTCAATTTCCAACGGTTGTGATGTTATAGATTGTCTCTCACCGGTAACCCTGGGTCTCGGGTTTGCATCCCTTGGACACCATTACGACATAGCAAAGTAAACAACATTAACGAAGAAAGGATCACAAATATGAGCAAAATTAAACACAGTGTATGCATTGGGACATATCCATTTAATAACTTAATCTGAGGATAGGATTATTATCGTTGCAGTTTTTTCGCTCCTGACCTGTTGTATGCTGACATGGAACCTGCTTTAAAGATGAGAGAGAGAGAGAGAGAGAGAGAGAGAGAGAGAGAGAGAGAGAGAGAGAGAGAGAGAGAGAGAGAGAGAGAGAGAGAGAGAGAGAGAGAGAGAGAGAGAGAGAGAGAGAGAGAGAGAGAGAGAGAGAGAGAGAGAGAGAGAGAGAGAGAGAGAGAGAGAGAGAGAGAGAGAGAGAGAGAGAGAGAGAGAGAGAGAGAGAGAGAGAGAGAGAGAGAGAGAGAGAGAGAGATTTAATTTGAACGGAATACATTTTTAATTCGGAGAATGTAATTCGAAAGACACCTGGTATCATACTATCTACACCGATGTAAAACAAAATGAGAAATAACGTATTGTAATTTCAAACATATGCTGTCATATTTCCAGCTATTGTTATAAAGCCTAATTGAAATGATCAGCGAGTATATAACGCAGATAAAGTATCTAGACACCTGTGAAAGGCTGGCGACAAGAATTCGTGCGCACGATATCGTGCCGATATAAACAGTATGCCAGATGAAACGTCGTAGCTTGCCCGTATTTGATTAAACAGGAAAGCGATTGATCTTGATTAATCAAGCTGACTAAAAAAAAATGATATTTTGCCTATTTACTGTACCTAATCCCCGTCCAATAAATCTACAGAAAAAAGTAGTTCGGGGTATCTTTGTACGTATTTAGTTTATGTCATTCTGTATTATGAGTGCATTCGACTTTGTAATTTTGCATTTTCCACTTGCGCTTTTATGTAATTTAAACCCATTTGAAGACATAAAATGTCAGTATCAAATTTAATATTGGAGATTACGTTTCCGTACATCTGTTTATAATCGATTTCTTGATAACGTAATTGCTTATTTAACTTCAATAATTTACAGGTAGATATATAAGATAAATCAGTTGAGTTGCCTAAGACAGCATATCCTATAATCCTGACATTCCTGTTTGTTCAAAGGGTGATTTCAGAGTAGTGGTTTGAATATTACAGTGATAAGACAAATATATACGCCAAGTGGGCAGAACTATTGCTGAATCATTTATGAATTAGGACGTATTTTCTAAACAAATATTTCATTCGATAACAATTTGATATATATATATATATATATATATATATATATATATATATATATATATATATATATATATATATATATATATATATATCATGGATTTAACGTAAATATTAGCGTTGGGGAATTGGTATTATTTAACAAACACTCGATGTGTGTGAGTAGCAAACGTATCGTAGTTTAAAGGTCCGATGACAATCGATAACAAATGGAGTTTAATCGCTATAAATCCACAAAATAAATACATCAGTCTAATAGTATACAGAATTTCAGACATTATTTCAACATGTTTGGTTCACGAATATTTATCACTAGAGCCGGAATATTTTTTCATTGTTTCTTATCAACGATAGAAATGTTTTTAGATATCAAGTACGATATAGACCGACACGAAGTGAACTCTTTTCTGGCAAAAGGCACAACCGGAATTATTATTTAGGAAAACAGAATGTGTTGATGTGTACAAGCAATTTCTACAGCGGGATATAAACATGGTACTTTAAAAAGTCGAATGCTACTAACACAGGAGCATTGACTCTGGTTAACATATTTCGTGAGGAGAGCTGCAGAGTTAATCTATCACTTTTTTGTCATCCACTTTGTTCAGTGATACAATTTTACAGATGTGATAAAAAAGGTCTTCGTGAGGGAATAAATTTTCTTTTGTTGTTGGGAAAACAGTACTAGTTTTGGAATTTAGCTAATTTATATCGACTGGAACCATCAGTTAATAAGGAGAATTGAAAAAAAAATACATCAGTGTGTATATGAACTGTCCTTTTGATGAAAGTGATATTGTTTAAATTGAAATCATTTCCACGGGTACAATTGTACGATGAAATTGTCAATAAATCAATAACTTTATCATTTCATCTCTACTTCTTACCATCTTGTCGGTCTCAGTTAAATAGTTTGGTGTTTCCTAGTAGGTTTCTATGTCTAGTGGTTTCTAGGATGTCCCTATGTCTGAAAGCCAGTAGGATCACGAGAAGCCAAGCTGAGATAGACGGAAAAGTTCGACCCTTCCATTATTTAAGTTTTGTAAAGGACGTTTTAGAGATATGACTTGTATAGGATTTTTGTTAGGTGTATATTGAAACATTTCTGTCATTACAAAATTGAAAGTTTTTCGTCAAAGGAGAAAAGTTCAAAATAAACTTCGGTATGTTTGGATTATATATTATGGCAATACTTTAATAATTTTTTTTAAATGTAACACGAAATTTTAGCAATAAAATTATTCTAGCAATGCTGTCAAATCGGTAGCAATCTAACAATATTCGTAATACTGTTTAATCGATTGCAATCAAACAATTTTAGTAATACTGTCAGATCACTTGCAGTCAATTCTTTAGGTTTGTATGTTAAGTGGTGTGTTCTAGTATGTTCTTATATCTAATTATGTCAAACATTTAATGCAAAATTTTATTAGTTGTATCTTCGCTCTTAATTATTTTACGGATTGTTTTAAAATGATTTTCTCCAAATTATGCTCTCTTTAAAATTAAATCAAACTATTTGCTCAAATAGCTGCCCGTAAAATTGTGCCGAAATTATTGAAATTATTACCTCTAAAGAACATCCGAATTGTTTAAATAGCTACATGCAAAGCAATACACCATTTATTCCAATTGCTACCTGTAAAACCATGCTCCATTTGTTCGAATAGCTACTCATTAGATACTCATTAGATATCCATGCCATTTCTAATCTAAACATTTTATCCAGAGAAATTTAAGATAGCATCAAGTACGAAGAGTGCATATAAATGAAATTCTCGGTGTGAAAACCGATCCAAGTTACCTTATGTTTAATAGAGTAGATAAGTTGTGTCGTCTCCTGGCTATAAAATGTCATTTATAATTACTATTAGGTCCTTAAAGGCTAGAAAAGTTTTAATTTTCCTAAAACAAATGGCACAAGCTTCTTTTGAAATGAATCAATGATTCCCAAATACAATTGTTAGTCTCAGATTTGCTGTTCTTATTGACGTAACGATTCTCAGGAGGTGGTGCAGTGTACCCGGATGTAGCGCTTAAGTTGTATACTTATTCAGTGTTTAAACTTTCACAGAGATGCAGCATGTTTAAAGATGTGATAACCACTCAAATATTTTTGTTACCAATTTTACCGTTCTTTGACACTTCAAAAAGGTGTACACTACCATTCCTGAAAACCTATACGAGATAAATGTATCCTGTTCCCTACAAGTAATCACTATCCCATAAGTACAACTGGTAAGAAACAGCTACATTTTATTGTAAACGAAACTTTTTTTTTTGAACTATCGCAAAATATTAGCTCATTAACTTTCTTTAATACAGACACAGGTTATGCACTGTATTCTTACCATCCTAAATAAACACGCTCTGAGACAACTTTATTTTCGTTAATAAGAATGTTAAACTCATACAAAACTGCTAAACGTTTTGTAACAATAATTCTGAAAATTATGAGTTTTGGAAATAGTGTAATATTAATAGTGTATCATTTTTATTGCATGCACATTTCTTTTCGGGTGATATTTCTGACTCTGTTTTACACGTTAGATACTCACGTATCTTTAAAACGTTTTGATGCATTTAGTTATACCGTTACAGGTAGTTTAGTACATTTACGGACATAGGGAATAAACGTATCTACAATATTATAGCATCTGTGGGGGAAAAAAAATCCACCTTGAATCATTGTGCACAAATGGCATTTTGGTGCCATTATCTGGGTTGAAATAGGAATAATACAATTTTGTTTGTGCAAACTGACACATGAGACTTCATTTTTTTAGTACAGGATTTTTAACGAATGGGCTACTGTAAATATGTTGAGAATCATCAACATTTGGTTTCAGATATTTATCAGGAATTTTGGTAGATAAATTTCTCTTATATATGAAGAATAGTCTACTTTAGGTCAACCAGGAGCTTAGTTTTCATTACATTTGGTTGTAAAATGCCTTCAAATTAACGTGATTGGATGGAGAAGATACGATTTATGATCTACATGCTACATAAAAGAGTAAAGATTAAGTCCAGTTGTTGTATTCTCTTTTCACTAAAATGCAATTTTCGGCAATTACAATAACATCTTGCTGATGTTAACACGTGTCTGACGTGAGCTTTGTTTTAACGGATATAAAATTATTGATATCAAAACATTTTAAAGATAGTGTTCTCACGTATAGAGTTTGCAGACTGCTCTTATTAGCGTAATTAGCAGATAACTGAATTTATGCTGCTGCGGTGACGAATTTACAAATGTAGTACTGGTACTTATTTCTGCATGCGTTACTAGTTTTATGAAAACAAATAATAGTGTCCAGACTGACACATACATATCTTGCAGTATTTTCTTGCCATTTGAAAATGTAATTAAATCGTCATACTCACTAAAAATCCAAAAGTAGAATGTGTTCCTGTACACCAGTATGGCTACCAGTGATGTCATGCTAAATTTGTATATTGAAATCGGGTTGCTATTTCATTGAGGAACGTATGATCATCTTACCCTCAATTGCCCTTAACTCTTTCTTAAACTCCACATATTTTCTTGTATGAAGGTGAAGCAGAATATTTATAACGTGGATCGCCTGCCAAGGACAAAAAATGCATTTCGGTCCATGCACAACATCTCTTATACCAGTCCACTTCAAAATCCTAAGTAAAGCAAACAGATTTATTTGTTTTTACAGATACGTATACAAACATTGTAAGAACCATGTTTTACACTAGTCCAGTGATCGATGAGGGAGAGTACTAATTTGGACCAAAATTCTGATGAACTCATCCAGCCTAAAGTGTGGCATAAATGTATTTTAGCTGCATTCATAACCCCAGAAAGGAAAACATGCATTATTTAATAACAGACAAATCATTTGAATGTGCTTGTAATTCGGAATCGACGATATATTATGAAAACCTACGAATATAATAAGTAGATTGATTTTAAAATTACTTTGAACAATCCTATTTCTTTGTACAACCTGGCAATTAAAGCCAGATGGAATGATGTAGTTGAAAAATGCGTAGTTTGTCTGTTCACGATGATAAAGTGCTGTTTTGCTAGTTACATTTCCTGTTAATTTCCGCGGAATATAATAATTTTCATAGACCACATATGTATGTAAACATTCTTAATAAATGTCGAGTTTTATTAACTATCTTAAATTTTCTTATTCGCATCGAGAGGTATGCATATGTTTGTATGTATGTATATATGTATATATGTTCTTGACAATCATAATCTGAACGAGCATAGTGTACAATTCTCTTGTGTAAAGTCATAAATGTAAGGCTACCTTTCCATATATTTGACATCTGTAAGTTCTAGAAAATCTCAATGTGAAATCTATCATTTTTAAAACCATATACAATTTGAACTGGGCAACATACTAGAAATTAAGAGAAACTGCGAGACATTAGACCAAAACTTGCGTCATCAAAATAATGAACCACTCTCTTTTTCTTTGTTTGGCATGCAATAATAATAATAATAATAATAATAATAATAATAATAATAATAATAATAATAATAATAATAATAATAATAATAATAATAATAATAATATTATTATTATTTATATTATTATTATTATTATTATTATTATTATTATTATTATTATTATTATTATTATTATTATTATTATTATTATTATTATTACAGGCTTAAAAATCTGTAAAGAAAAAATGACTCCAAGATTTCTCATCGGTCAAATGTTCTAGATTCGATCAGATTCACTTTCCGATATAAATTATTTTGGATTTGATTTCCATTTGACATATAAAAGACATTCTATGTCGACACAGTACTGTGATCCATTCTTAATGCTACATCAAATATAGAAAATAGAATGCGCCAACCTTTGAAATAGGAAAAGATGCAGAAAGAGAAACGAGAGCCTGTGTACAAAAATACTTATTAAGGAGACAACGCGCTTTCTTTACGTATAGTCTTAACCCTACACTGTCCACCCCAATTTAATTTAATTATTTACTGCATAAAGGATACCTAATCTATGAAATTCGCTGAAAAAGTACAATGTAAAAATAATTTTCTCCTTCAAGTCTCCACTTTTGGCTTCATAATCAGTTTATTTTCTATTGTGCATGTCACAGAAGAGGTCAAAATTTAAGTATTATTAATTAATTCACATAAAGTGGGTCTAAATGTTTGTGCCATTGTCCTTTGGCCTTATCAAATGAAAAACTTCTCTCGCAAAATGAGAAAAATAGCAACCCACTATGTTGATCGGATCTGTATTGTAAATTGCACAAAGAAGGAGTGTAAAATCTGATTGCCAGCTAGATATTTTGTCGGTGATAGGTTATTTTAGCATCCACGGAATTTATTATCACCATCTGAGTGCTCAGTAAAACTTTACAGTACGAAACAGTTTAAATATTCCTAATCAAATAACAACCGCCTCATCCTTTCTATATGAAATAAATATATGCATCCCTACCTCTTGAGAAAACTAACTGTAAAGTTGTGATGATGTAGACGAAAAGATCGTAGGTTGCATTGTTTCCAACGCATCACCTTTTGGCAACAGTTTAAAAGACGGTTCATTCCTCTACCAACCGCTCGTCCCTGTTCATGATGTCAAGTGCCTGCCATAAACAGTATTGTATAAACATGTTGCTACGATTGTAGATTTTTAATACGATAATGTGTATGTTGTGTTTTCATTTAGTCGTAACCATTGGTAATCTCGGATTTAGTTTTTGCGTTGTAACAATTAAATCCATCGCTGCTACTCAATGAGATCTGTTTTTACTAATCGCATCAGGCACTCCTATTGATGAAAATATCTTTCATTGACTGCAGCAACCTGTGTGGTATGTGAAAAAACTTCATTTCCCCGTAACTATTGCTGCAAGTAATAAAGAATTTACAGTGTCTTACAGTTTAAAAAAATGACTTTGCTATATTAGTCTTCCTGGAAAGTGATCTCTGATATTCGTTAGGCCAGTACTAGTTCAAGAGCTCCTTCAGAACACACGACATTATAGTGAACTTCCGCTTGACAGTTTAAGATATATCGTACCGAAGCAAATTTGTCTAAAAATTGTCCGTCAATGAATACAGCATGATTTTAGTTCTGCAAAAGAGTATAATACTTTTGAAATTTCCAAGTGTAAATCAAAACTATATTAAATGATGAAACAGATTTGCGTGCAATCATATATGCATTAGTGGTATGCACAGTTTAATGCACATAATATATCAATTTTTGTCAGAAAACACTCGCATTATCATAGACAACATACAGTATTGCACTGATATGTCAGGCTGTCTTTTCGACAACTCAGTATGCTACTTATAAGTAATCTGGGTACAGTTACGTGAAAATGGCTAAATACCTCCTGAAATTAAAATACTCAGTGCCTTAAACCTGAACAAAAGATTTGTTGTGACACTGTAGACTTGTTCATTGCATTGTATTTAAAAAAGCAGTAACTAGACAAGAATCTGCTCTAGTAATGGCTGATCTTCCATCCATAATAAATAAGTCTGAACCAAATCTTCCAATTAAGAGGGAACACAGATTGTGTTTTGGAGGTACGTTAGCTAAAAATTAGAGGAGGAGGTATGAATGTATTAATTGTTAGAGCATAGAACTGATATTTTGGAATCTTTAAACATTCAGGAAGGAGTTCTAATCTCGCAATGTCATTGCTTTAGTATCCATCTGTGTAATGATTACTTCTCACATAGTTTAGAAAAGTCCGTTCTCTTACCCGATCATAAGATAAGCCTTCTCATTAATATAAAAAGAAAAGGAAAGTAAATGAGAAATACCGGTAAAAGTCTATAAAACGTAACTGCTTAGCTAAACAAGTTGACAGTCGGCATCATGAGTCTTTAAAATGGCCAGCTTTGCGTATCAAAACCTATAAATACTTATTGCAATATCTATCTATCTATCTATCTATCTATCTATCTATCTATCTATCTATCTATCTATCTATCTATCTATCTATCTATCTATCTATCTATCTATCTATCTATCTATCTATCTATCTATCTGTCTGTCTGTCTGTCTGTCTGTCTGTATATATATATATATATATATATATATATATATATATATATATATATATATATATATATATATATATATATATTGCAGTATTATTTTCTTAAGTAATACCACCCCATAAAAGCTTCTACATAAAACTAGAAAAAGTACAGATATAATGAGACAACGGCAGAGGCAACTGCTCAGATTACTTACTTCTAAGAGAATGGCAGGCGTAAAGTCACGATGTTTGAATTCATAACACGCACAATGGAGATGGCATACCTCTATGTTACTTTTATGTATTGAGACTGGATCTTTTTTGGATGCTGTGGAAATTGTACTTGATGCAAGCATGCAGCTACCAAAATGGCTGCTCCCATTTGCTTGAAGAAATAGACTGCATTAGTCTAATATACACTTTAGTAGTTATTAAAATAGAAAGAACGAAGAGTACACCATACCAGTTTATGAAAGTGCAACGAATGATTTACAAAAGCTATAAAGTAAAATCATTATTGACTGGTTGTTTTAGAATTTACCGTTGATGTCCAGGAATTTAAAAGGACCAAGCGGTGTGCAATAATAACATTACTTCAACTATTGTGTGTGCAATGACCTTCAACTATTGTGTGTAATGACCTTAATTCAAATAAACACTTATTAAAAACTGCTAGCTCCGCTTGGTCATTTTGAGTACAAGCGAAGCCGACTTTTTTGAGTAGGACTGTATACTCTATAACCCAAATGTCATCCTTCAGTCATACACCAAAATAAAAAGAATTATAATGTATTTTAACAATAGCTAAGGTATAAAAAGTCTTTTCAAATTGTCAGGATAAGCAGTGAAGAAAGCCTGTGAAATTTTGCTTCCCTTTAAGTTTGACCGTTTGCCAAATACGACACTAGAGAGCGCCACCTTAAAACAAATATGAAAATCTGAGCAATTATTTTTCTTAAGTTCATATCATCATGTATAATGCTCTCAACAAAGAGGTAAATTAACACTAATATTATAAATGAAAATAAGATAATTATTCTTAGTTAGCTCTTGTTTTTACAATATGCCTCTTGGTAGTGTTGTGTGTGCATGATCTTAGTTATCGGGAAATTAAAAGTCTTAGAACACAGGCGTGAATTCAACATAAATTTTAAAATGTTGCCTTAAGTGAAAGAAACACTGAGCGAAAATGTTTTTGTCCATTCATATGTAATGAAGCTAAGGGGAAAAAGTTGATAAGGCAGATTAAATGTTTTTTTTTCAGATACAAGTGTTGGAAGAATAAGCAAACATTTTCCCCCTTTGACCTCAATGAACCGCATATGTTCCATCCTTGTTTAAACTGTTCTTGTGACACTTCATCGATAATTGCGGCAAGTTTCCTGCTCCGATATTTCAGTATTAGAATGCTTGCTACATTGAAAATATGCTATGAGTATTTTAAAAATGGTTTACTTTTCATCATGGGAGTTGGGGATCTGGGTTTGTGTGGAACTTTGCTACCAATGAATATTGTTATGTGGGGAAGAAAAAAAAAACCCATGAGAATTATATGAAAGGACTGGTTTAATGATTGCGAATTAAATGATTTAACTATACAATTAAAGTTAAGCCTTAAAGTAATTATACCTACGTGGTCTTTATGTGTGTGTGTGTGTGTGTGTGTGTGTGTGTGTGTGTGTGTGTGTGTGTGTGAGTGTGTAGGTGAAAGGGGCGGCGCTCTACAGATAATACGTGTTTCTGAGAGCGACAGGTGTAAGGAGAAGCTGTTTGCATTTGAAACATGTATAGTGAATAGAACGTTGACACACCTCTACGTTACCTTTATTTACTGGGGCAGAAATTTGCATGGGTATTGTTCTTGGAAGTTTTACATGAAGTAAGCACACAGCTAACCACATGTGCACAAAGAATTAGCCCGAACTGTGTAAAGTACGCTATTCAGTAGTTAAATATTAGAAAAAAACCCACCAGCTTCTGAAAGCATAAAGAATGTAAAAAAATATCAAAGTAAAGCCCTTATCGGTTTCTTTTTAGGTTTTCCTTTAACATCCAGGAAGTGAAAATGACTAAGCGGAGCTTGCAGTTTTTTAATAGGTGCACATTTCAAGTAGGACCAAACTGTACACTCTTCAACCTAAGTTACATCTATCAATAATGCACCTAACAGAAATGGAATTACATGTTATTTTAACAATATCTAAGACATGCTAGATGTTTATTTTTACTAGTCAGAATAACCAGTCAGGCAATTCTGGAAAAGTCTTTCTTTACAAATCTAACCCAAGGCCAAATATAATACTGAAGTGCGCCACTTCAATCTATTATTGTCTTTTACCGTTGCTCCGGGCAGTCACACCTGACACAAAACAACACTATCACAGGATAATTTCCTCAGGAGGAGGTTATGATACAGCATACGTAAATAAGCAAGGTATATATATATATATATATATATATATATATATATATATATATATATATATATATATATATATATATATATATATATATATATATATATATATATATATATATATATATATATATATATATATGGTCGTCCGTAGCAAACGCAGGGCCCAATTTGGATCATTTTGGCCGGGCTCCTTGGATTTACGCGAGGTGCTTCATGTGATCACGGCATTTTGAAATGAACATTTAAACAAGTTCGATATAATATTGAACTTAAAATTTTCTTTTATCTCTTTAAAATTATGCCCCTTTTTTTTAGATTTTTTTAAAAATTGCTAACGCGCAGCACCGTTTGGGCTAAACAGGTTCGATCGGCCTAAGAACGGTTCTGTGTATAATACAATATGTTTGCTGGTAAGGAGACGTGACTCAAGATAAAAAATATAGTTCCAATAATTGTTTTCTAGACGTGACAAAGAAAACAATACTATTGTGAAACTAGTTTATTAAAGACTTGAGAAAACAGCAAACATTTTTGAAAAGGGAAAATAAAAATAAAATTAAAAGACACTACAATAATTAAAGTCATACTAACGATAACATGTGTACAAATATTGCTTACAAAGTGCAAGGAAAATATTTCGTACACGTCATATAGAATAGTTTTAATACACATTCTTTGGCACGATTCTACAAATCAATACAGATAAGATTAACTGTTTTCAAACATTAGCGAATAAATAATTTTATACAGATACAAGGGTCATATGCTGAAAACTTTGTGCAAGAGATTCGCTGATACGTGTAGGTTATCACACTGGTTTTGACGAAACTGCACACTAAACAAGAAAGGAAACATACCAGATGGAATAATATAAACGATTTATACATGTAATACACGTAAGATTATTTAATGTGTGTGTCAGTATGAGAATAAGCATGCCAATTTGGCCTTTGTTAGACGCATATAAGAACGACCACCCCTTTCGCTGGACGGCTCCAAGTTTTGTTGAAAGAAACATGTTTGTGTTTTGAAAAGATCTGGCTGAATCATCAGATCTGTAAAGGAAACCCGCATTTACACAGGGGCTTGAGTTCAGTCAATAAAATTATTTTATTTACTTAGGTCTTACTGCTTACCATTTCCTAAAGTTCCCAGCTTCTGTGGACCTATCATTTCAATTTATACACCCCAATCTCAGAAAGCAACGCGAGCATTTTCGGCAACACTAATTTTGAAGTCAACGTAATTTTGTTTCTTGGCACAAATATTGCGCAGTAGAAAGATAAATAGAGTCTCAGTAGCTCAGTTGCAAGTGTCAGACTCGTAATACAAGGCAAACGGGTTTGATACCCACGCAGGCCAGCTAGGCCTGGTTGAAGGAGGCGCTGTTGCTCAGTGGTCAGATTGCTGGACTCGCGACCAAAAGTGTGCGGGTTTGAATCCTTCTATTGGATAGAAAACAACCGCCCCTAAAATGAACAAGTACACAGTTAACTATATATATTTTGATATCCCAGATGTAAACAAGTAATACAAGCTGATTTCGATCGCTTGTCAATATAATTAAAATAAATGTTGACTCACCATTGTGCTTCATATAATATATATAAGTTCTTTTAATACAAGATACTAACAATCTATCACAATGAGTTCCAGTAATGTAATCACGAATTGATGGAAACGGTGTCCACTGACCATAAATTTCGAGATCACCTTGCCTAATTTTCATCACAGTTGGTTACTTTTGGTGTTTTCTAACTTTGCTTGTACTGTCTTAACTATTTGATGAAGCATAAGATTAAAGTTTTAAGTATGCATAGTGGGGTGGGTGGGATTTGGAGCATGGCAGCAAGGATGTTCTTAGAGGATTTTCAATAGCTCTGATTTCTGTAAGCTTTAGGGCTACACAGCGGGCTAATATAATAGCATAGTTTGTCAACGTCTCGATGGCTGTTTGTAATTTTATGAATAAAATAAATTTTAGAAGCAAGACCATATTTTCAAATCTTGCAATGTGAGGAAACGAAGGACTCGGCGAAAACAAAAGGACAAATTCGCCGTTGATAACATGCGTTAGGAATTTGTTTGATATTTTGACTCTTCCTATTAACATATTTACAAAAGCTAAATAGATTTTATTTAACAATTACCACTTACTCATTTCTTTTATTTGCTATTTTTATAGCTATTCGTTTGTCAAAGTAGTGTATATCTATAGAATTCTTTTTTACAAGGCAATCAAATGATACGCACAATAATTGCAAGTGACATCATTAAATACATAAATATATCACAGTAAAGCTAAAATATAAATATACGACAGACATAAAAAATATGTACATCACATGCTTTTGTAAAATAATTAGAAGACAAAAAGCACAAGAAACAAATCAAAATATTATTCGTTATGTAGGTGATTGAAAGTTTTGATAAAACATTCCAATGTAAAATTCTGTCTGGTACAAAGTTAAGGAAATGATCAAGACTCATCTTTAGCTTGGAAGAGCGGATATAATCAATTTATGTATTAAATTGTAGCAAGACCATCAAACTTTGTAAATATGGTAAAATTGGAACTTTGTCCTGAATTTCAATTATTATTTTTGTAGTTGAATCATCTGACAAGTAACATATAAGTGATAGAGCATTTGCTTGAAAGGGAATGTCTAAAGGCAACGAAAGTGTAGAAAAATCTTGAATTTTATATTGTATATTTTAGGAAGAAATGAAAACTAAAGTTTCAAATGGATACAATTATGATGGTATTAAAGACATTTGATTTTAATTTTATATATGTACGGAAAACAAGCAGTAATCAATTTTTTTTTCATACTGGCCCACATAGTATACTGCTGACTCTTGAAAAATGATAAGCTTTTATGTAAAACAAAGTGTTGTTATAGTTACTGATAGGATATTGTTATTAAAAAAAAAAGAAATTTATTCCCCAAAATGCGCTAAAATTTTCATGACATGTCTGAAGTACAATTAATAATTATCAAAATTTTGAAACGTTAAGTAAAAACCAACCGACTCCACCCAGAATATATATTTTAAATACACATTTTTCAGAATAAAAAATACAAAAAAATTAAAGTAAACGCATGTTTGTCCTACACTATTTAAGTTTGCAAGAACTGTGTTAAAGATTTTGGTATCTCACGTTTCTTAGAAACTACCTCCTCTCAAACAGGTTGTCATGAGAAGCGTTTTTCTTTTCTTGTTCAAGCATCACCTTTACATATCTTTTCTTGCATTCTTTATGCAAAATATTATTTTCTGTTCGACTAAATAATAGTTTGTCCAAAACTGTAAAAATTTAAATAAATAAATAAATAAATAAAAAATAAGAGGCTAATAAATTATTTTTGATGGACTGTTCCAGGTACCTCTACATTAGTACTGAATTGCTTGCATGTTGAGGCAGGCAACGGATATAATAGATGAGTAAAATAGTCCAATCTAACAGTGTGCTTTGTTAGAAGATGTCGACTGCTCCAGTTCCGTTTTGCATATAGTCAATCCAGGTCAGCAAGAGTTCATATGTGTAGAATGTACATACGCTCAGACAATAGTAAAAAAAGTTATGTAATTTATCACAGTTTAAATGAAGCTACTGTATCCAACCAATTCGCGAATGCATACAGAGCAAAGGAACCATACTATTCATTGTTATATCCAAGCTAAATTGGTCCGGCTTCTGCGTCTTTTCTGGGGTCTTCTAGAGGTCTCTGAAGTTTCCTTCTTTGGTCTTACTTCAGCGTTTTTCGCACCAAATGCCTTGCAGAGAAGAATGGTTCCCGTAACGATGGAAGCGACTGCAGCGATACTTCCTATGGTCAGACCAGCAATCGCTACGCTGGAAATAGGGGATGTGCTTGGTGCGTCCTCCGCCTATATATAAAGTTTTCATATTTAAGAGATGGAAATATTCACAAATATTACACACACACACACACACACACACACACACACACACACACACACACACATACACACACACACGTCAATCACTTGAAAGCCGATTGATAATTTACTATGTTCCCTTTAAGTTAAACATATTGCAGTCTTCGTGTCTTTGAATTTACAGAAACAGCGCGTCTGTATCATACGCAAATATAGTCCAATGACCAAGTGAACTGAATATATCATTAATGCTTTTGGTTTCACATGCAACACATTCTAAATTATTGAAAGATCACTACTCCGTTTAAGACCATAACTAATTTTGAGATCTTACAGCTAGTAGCCAAATTAGGAGCCGATGTTGCGGAAATTGTGGATACTAGAGAAAGTAACGGATGCTGGCTATTCAGACATCAGACAAAATAATTTACACAAGATATTTTTACCTTGCATTTATTAGGTGCTGGCTATTTAGACTTGAGACAAAATAATTTACACAAGATATTTTTACCTTGCATTCATCAGGTGGATTTTGGCTCTTAGCCACACATTCTCCCACATTTCCCGTGCTTGTTGTACTACGGGCCTGCAGGGTTACCTCCTTTATACAACAGTTCATACTGTAATAATAATGATAATAATGATAATAATAATAATAATTAATTAATAATAATAATAATAATAATAATAATAATAATAATAATAATAATAATAATAATAATAATAATAATAATAATAATAATAATCACAAGAACAACAGCAACAACAACCACAGAAGAGACTCTGTGACGAAGAGATTAAAGTACACGTATTCTTTTTTAAGGACTTACTGATAAATAATTCTTTGTTTCGGATTCTTACAGCCGAAACATACCTGATGTTAACATAATATATAGTTATTCTAAATCTGAAAGGTACATGACACAACAAGCCAACAGATAACATTTTTTTTTTATTTTTAAAAACACATTTCATTTGATATGTAACGAATGCATGCAGAAAGTCATATATATTTCCGAGTCATATAATGACGAGTCATTTGAACGATATTTTGTGGTTCGAAGGAAACTAACTGTTGGATTGCAAGGGGTGTGGTGGGGTGGGGAGCTTTGATTCTTATTAGGTCTTACGCACGTGCCAATAGTGTTGAGTTTAAACTGTCCCATATGTTAATCTCATATAAATTTCACGCTAAAACTATTTAGTTCCATAGTGGAAGGTTATTTGTTGCGATATCTGTCTGAAAATTCAGTCAGATCGATTCAAAAGGAATATATTAATTCAGAAAATGTGAAGACAAAAACCCCAAAGTGACGAGGAAGCAAGAAGACATATGGCAATGCCATTTTCCGTCCCCTAGTACTGACTCTAAAACTGGCACTAGAAAAGCAACACGTACTTGTTTGCACACGGGTTATTTCGCCAAAACATACATCTGTCGCGTGGCGCTGCCTATGGAGGCTTTTCTTAGTAATTATAAGAAGTAATTTGATTGGACCAGTTTCTTTCAATTACATCCAATCAGATAAAGGAGTGGTATATGCTTTTTCGGTTAGCTATACATTTCAAAGTAACGGTTGATAAGGAATGGAAGTCTGTCGATGAAAATGTACATACTATACTCAGAACAAACTGTACTTGGATATTGCCAGACAAGAAGACATAACTTATTGAAAGAGTTTGCTATTACATTTCCACTGACCACGACGTGTCCTACTTTAGGATTTTTAAAAGTTTTATGTTCAAGGTATTGAAGGTCAGGGAGTGTTTGTGTGTTTAAAAGCATATCAACACAAAATATTATATCATAAGGATATTGAACAACGACGCACAACAGCTGATATGAATTGATTCTACTGCAGTAATCGAACTTGTACCCGTATGGTTGTAGTCCGGACAAATTACCTACCAAACCGTGGTGTCTCTTTTGAAAATTCCAATCCCCTCATAGCTTATAACTCTAGTTTGTTCATTGCAGGATCAATAACAACAATAACAAAAATAAATGATTGCGTCAAGAACTCTAAAAAATAGATGAACAGAAATCCACAATTATTTAAAATAAAGTCAATAACATTATCCCAAGGGCAACTGTATTATGTAAGTTATAATACACACATTGTATATCTCCTGTTGAAATGCTAACAAATATGAAATAAACTAACCTGTATGTAGCAGTGGATTTATCCTTTTCAGAAGCAGCCACGTTGGATTCTTTTGCAGCAAATGTGACAGTCTGGCCATATGTCTCAAAGGTAGCCTCAACTTCCCATATTTCCTTGGAACACTTACAAGGATCCATCGATGATGGACATTTTTGTGTATATGAAACTGGAGATTTGCAGGTGATTGGCTTTATCTGGAGAAGAAAAGTCAAATTTAAATTTAAATAGCTTTTTTTTGCATTCATTTATAAAAGGTTTCTTTAGAAGCCGAAATCCTTTACGCTTTCCTTAGAATTTATGATACACAATCAATAGTATTTAACCCGATTTAATCATTTGGGTTGTACATAATCTCCTTAATATATCTGTATAAAATTAAAAAGCTATTTATAAAAATTGTTCAGAACAGAAATAAAACTTGGAAACAAAGTGTTAATAGCATACATTCTGATAAAGGAACCATGTATTCGTACATCAGTTCAATCCGCACATCAATTTTCTTTTATCAGCTTTATAACTATCATATTCAATATTGTATCAATCATATACCATTGAACACCATGAAACCAGGTACTGATAGGTCAGAATTATATTAAACGCATACTTTATTGTTGTAGTTAAATGCTTTCGTAATGCTTTCGTATGTAAAACTAAAAATGTTACATGCAGACGCATACGAAAGTGCTTCTGTGAAAATCTGTATGAATGAAATATCTGCACTCAACGAGCTTATTTCTTTCTTGAATCATTACGTAAGGTAAAATGGTAAAATGGAAACAATTCATACTACTGTTGCCATTATTGGAAATGTTGACCCTTTTGATGGCGTTGGCTGTGGGATCGGTGGCCTTGTGGTAAACGGATGAGTAGTAAATTGGAAGCTACCAGGACTGAGCGTGGTGGTAGTTGTCTTTAGTGACGTTGATGTTGAATCTGCCAACAGATTGGCTTGAGGAGATACTGATGTTGAATTCGCTATCTTTGTCGTATCGGTCGTTGCTTTTGTTATTGTTTCTCGTGACGTTGAAGACAACTGTGGAGTTGTCGATGCAGCTGTCGAAATTACTTTACTCGTTGATTGTGCAGAACCCGCTGACGTTGTTGAGGTTGATGATGGGTTCGTGTGAATTAGAGTTGCAGTTAGTGTTGAAGATGTAGGCACTGATGATGTTTCCGTTGTTAATAAATTTGCGGTGCCTACTGTTGTAGTTATTGGTATTGATGTTGTTGGGGAAGTGTTGGGTGATGGTGCTGTAGTTAATGGCATTGATGTTGGTGATGTGATGGATGATAGTGTTGTAGTTATTGGTATTGATGTTGTTGGGGATGTGACTGGTGATGGTGATGTAGTTGACTGTGCGGTAGGCTGAGTCACTGTGGTTGTCGTTGGAATTGTACTAGATGAATAATTTACTATATGGGCTGTTGTTGTCTTATGTGTTGTTTGTGTTGATGCTATCGAAGATGACAATGTAGTCGGTGTTGCATTTTGTGCAGTGGTTGTTTCGGGATGCGTGTGAGTTGTTTGTAATGCTGGTGTTGTTATAGATGTAGGTGTAGTTTGTGTCACAGACGTTGCCGTTGTTGATGACGCTGTACTGGTCGTCATTGTTGTTGGTGTCGTGCTAGTGATGGTTGTTGTTTCAGTGGGTGTCACTGTTGTTTCCGTTGTTGTTGTAGAAGAAGTAGTCGTTGAGGAAGTTGTAGTCGTGCAGCTTGGAAGAGGAGGTGCTGTGAATGTTTGGACTAGTGTCGAATTGCAGTAATTGATATTTCCTGATTTGTCATACACCTTAATACTGGCCATTTGATTGCAGCAATTGTCACTGTAAAATTAATTATAATTCATGTAGGTACCAAAAATTCTCCTATAGATCATGTTATATCGGATCAAAGTCTTATATTATCAAGAAATAACAGTTTCATGAATTGTGATGTGTACCATATTCAATATACAGTAAATGCAATAAATCAGCAAAACATTATATTTAAAGAGCCACAAAATGTAGGGAATTTCTTTCAAAATTGTATGCTAAAGATTTTGTTGCTGTAATTGACGGGTTCTAAACTATAATTTGTCTATTAAGGTCATGGAACAACATATGATGGATGACGGAAAATATCTAACGATCTAGATAACTGTTCTGTGCCAATGGACAACATATGATCGGTAACGTAAAATATCTAAAGATCTCGATGACTCTGTAAGTACCAATGAACAGCATATGATGGATGACCTAAAATATCTACAGATCTCGATGTTTCTAAGTGCCAATGGACAACATATTATGGACGACGTAAAATATCTAACGATCTCTACGACAACACACCTTATTTCAGCTGTAATTTTGCCATCTTTGAGAGTGTGTCCAATAGTAAATGTGTCGTATGTGAATGTTCCGTTGGAGTCAAGATCAATGGCAGATATATTCTGTAAGCCGGCAAGTTCGTCGTATATTTCAGCAGACATGCTCCACCTTTCCTTGTAGCATTCACATAGATCTGTAGCATTGATATTGCATGTTCCTGTAGTCTTTGTTACATTACATACTGGTGGGATTTTATCCTGGAGAAAGAGAGAGAGAGAGAGAGAGAGTGAGAGAGTGAGAGAAAAATCAATTGCTTCAATTGGAATATTAAACTATAAATGTCAACTATCAAGTAGCTCGAGTTGATCTCAGCATGAAATTATTACTGGTTGTGAACATATCACATGAAACATACTTTAAGGTTATATTTTATCCTTGTCATAAAGCAAACGTTATTATTTACTCATTAAAAAAACAAAAACAAATAATCGAAAACATTATTATAATTTGTATGTAATACTGTTACTCCTACCAATAGTTTAAAGAAAATAATCATTGAATATGTCGTATTTCTTAAGATGCAGTTTTGTTTAGGCGAAGAAAGGTTATAAATAAGCCTTTATAAGAATGGTTTGAAATTTGTAAATCTTTCTAAATTTTAATCTTCTGCTATTTTGTTTATTTGCTGTAAAGGAATCAAAGATTGAATCAGTTCATAATGTATATAATAATGTATTAGATTATAAAAATAAAAAGAATAATAATTACGAAGGAAACAATTACAGTTAAAAACGTAAATGTACAAAAATTCTTACACATTCTTTCAGTGCTGAGAAATTCTTGGCTAGAGTAGAATTGCAATACTTAATATTTCCCGATTTGTCATACACCTCGATGCTGGCATTTTGATTGCAGCAACTGCCACTGTAAAAACCAATAATCAAATAATTTTTATGGATGTTAAAATATCTTATGTGTGTAATGTTTTGTTTGATGAACGTTTTACATTTTCTAAAAATGGCATCTGAATTGACTTTCTGTCTTCTGTCTTATACAAGGTATTCTAAATAGGTGCCTGAACTATAGTAATCAACAATAAATCAATGAAAACTGTTTTAATTACATATTCAAGAAAGGGTGGAGAAAGTCTGGCAAAACTTGAATCAAGTAATTAATGTCATTGCGATAAACCACATTTATATTGGAAGAAATTAAATGTCTAATTCTTATACCAAGTGCCAATATATATATATATATATATATATATATATATATATATATATATATATATATATATATATATATATATATATATATATATATATATATATATATATATGATGTAAAGTGAAGACAAAGATGATTAAATACCTTATTTCAGCTGTAATTTTTCCATCTTTAAGAGTGTGTCCAACAGTAAACCTGTCGTATTTAAATGTTCCGTTAAATCCAAGATCAACTGCAGATATATTTTCTAAGCCGGCATATTCGTCATATATTTCAACATTCATGCTCCATCTTCCCTTGTCGCAGTCACATAGATCTGTAGCATTGATTTTGCATGTACTAGTTGTGTTTATTACATTACATACTGGTTGTACTTTATCCTGGAATGAGAGAGAGTGGGGTGGGTGAGGAGGGAGATAATACAAGTAGTTATCATGAATTTAAAAATTATAAATGTTACATAACAAGCTAAAAAAATCCAGTCCTGATTTTCATCACTGGTACTTATGAAAAAAGGCCACACACATCAAAATAATAGGCTGCTATGCTATGCTTTTTTGCCTCGGCCCAAACAGTACTCTATTATTTACTCAGTTTATGAAAGAGAACAAGAAAGAAGAAAACAATAGCATAATAGTTCTGATACTGCTACCATAACTGTAAAAATAGAGAATGCTTGCTGAAAGGTCTCATATTTCTTAAGATATAAACCTTTTCAGGTGAAAAAAGAGAATATATGTAATTAACCAAACTTTTAAAAGAATTCTTCTGAAATTAGTTTATTTTGTCCTAAAAGCTACACTAGTTTCTCGTGCTATTTTATTCATCTGTCGCCAACTATTTATAAAATAATATTGAATTCGTACCGGTTATAATAATGTCTTTTGATTTTATAAAACCGCCACAAAGCATAATACAGAAAACCAACATTGAAAACGTTAAAAACATTTTTAAAAAAGTCATACGCATTTTTCCGGTGCAGGTTCTTTGAACGTTGGGTTCAAGATTACGTCACATTTTCCTGTGTTACCCGCAATGTCTCTAGCATGCACGGAAATCTGCTGGTGGCAGCAATCGGCCCTAGAATAATGCGAAAAACGCAAGATACTTTTTTTTCCTAATAGATATATGCCTTACATTGTTCTAAGGTAATTGAAACACGGAAACTTACATTATCCAGCTGTACTGAATTATATTCAGCATTTTCTGACAGCAAAGGATACTACTCTTTTTACAACAATAAACAGCTGTATTGTGCATCAATATTGCAAGACTGCAACTCAGCTCTACACGCTTTTTTCACCAAGTTAAAACAAAGAAACGTACTTGTAGATCTATATGTATATAAATTAAACAGAGGCAGACACAACTCAATCGGAATTACTTGTAGTGATAGTGGATTTGTCCTGTAATAAGCCGTGAGATGGTATGGCTCATATTGGTACAAACCTTTATTTGTGCTAGTGATTTAAATGCTAATGGGCTCAAGTTTTATTCATACTAGAGACGAGACTAGTTTAAACACTGGGTGGTACAAATTGTATCCAGCGGAGTAGTCAAAACATTATTACAATAAATCTAAACATTTAAGCATAGGTGGTTAGAATTCCATTTACCAGAAGTGTAAAATATAACCCGTTGTTATTGAGGTTAAAATCTTTAATTGATGCATGATAGATTTTCTTCTACAAAATGTTGGCATTTGAAGGAAGCATAATGTCAGCACCTTTATAATGATATTTTCCTAACAACTCGGTTAAGAATTCCTTGCTTCATTTTCTAAATATGTTTGAGAAAAATTAGATTTGTATGACCACCGTATTACTATCACAGTCCAACATGTTTGACATTCATGACAAAGTATTGAGAAATAGACGACAATGACATGCACATTGAGTCCACACTCATAATATTACTGTAAATTGCATGATATTTACCCAAACTTAAGGCGGCAAGCAATTCTGTTTTTTATTAAAAGGAGAGCTAGAGAAAAATCTTTACCAGATGCCCGTAGAGGAAAAATTGTTGATTAATAATAGATAAAATACATACTCCACTTGTACCATGTCGTGATTACGTCTTATCGATGCATTGACTCCGGCATTTGATGTGTATATGTTGTAAATATTTAAGAGTCCCACTTTCTGGAACTCTGCCCAAAACACCCATGTGCCTTCTCTACACTTGCATGGATCGTGAAGTGTTAAAAATGGACTGCAGAGCTGGCGAATTTCAGAAAACTTACATTTGATATTTTCCGGCTACAAAGAGATTGAACAAAGAAAGAAGCAATCAAATATGACATTTAGTTAGGATATTAAGTTTTTGGTTCGATTTATTCTTTTATGCTTAGTATAGAAATAACCATGGAAAATATCCCACTAATTATCGATTACAGAACAATTTTTATTTCGTGGAGATTTGAGAGCTGTTCTTGGGGACAATATTTGTTGAGTGTCATTCATTAATGACAATGAATAGCGATTTTTGATACATTATTTGTTAAGAACCGTAACTAGTTGAAAATCGACTCATTGCTTCATAGCCAGTTTGTTTAGGTTTTTGAATTTTGCCCTATGAAGAAACCATGAACTAACTGTATGTTTCAACGGTATCCACTCTGCATATAATTCGTGATGCTGATATCTATGTAAATAGCATAATCAAAGGTTAAAATTTTAAATTTGTTTATACATGTATATATGTCACAGATGGAAATTTATATTTATTTTATATTTATAACACTTTACCTCATTCCCGAGACAGGTTTTGGGATCTGGGGGGACGAAGTTGGGGTTTAGATTATTCTTGCATTGTGCGGTGTTTCCTGCTTTGTCAACAATGGTGACTGTGGCTTTTTGGTGGCAACAATCGTCACTGCACAGAATAAAAAAAAGCAAAACAATAGTATAATCAATATATCTGTTTCTTCATATGATGCAAACACGCATAAAACACTCATGCTGGACAAGAGATTATGTACTAAATTGTGTTTCTTTTCTGTCTGAAATTGAAAGGCCATAATGTAGAATTGAACCATCTTGAGTGCTTTGAGGTTTTGTACCGATTTCTACGTCATGTTAAAATGAACTAAGCCATTTTATAGCGAAAATCCGGAAATAATTTAAACTAGTTCTTGAAATTATATTAACTTGTTTGATTGGAAAATTGAGTTTAATCAACAGGCTTAAATTTAATTATGTATTCTTTTGTGAATATTTGATTTTCAAGAGTTCGTTGTTTGTATTGAATTGGGTGTTAGATGTGTGCTTTTTTAATTCTCGCCTGAAAAAACTCATAAGGCATTATAAATATGTATTCTTAACTTAGTACCTTATTTCAGCTGTAATCTTGCCATCTTGGATGGTATGACCAGGCTTGAATGGGTCATGTCTAAAGCTGGAATTAGGTCCCACTCCTGTAGTAACAATATCTTGCAGTCCAAAGCCTTCATCTCCGATATCAACCCACATGCTCCAAACTTTCTCGTTGCATTTGCACAGCTCGTTTCCGGTATCACAGGTTCCGGTTACTTTAGTTACATTGCAGATCGGGGTTGTGTTATCAACAGGCTAGAGTAGGTAATATGCGTTACATGTAATATAGTCTAACAATAAATGAAGTGGTTGTGCGAAAAATACTAATGTTTACTTCTGAAACAAAACTCTATTGTATCACGAAATGTCACTTCTTGTTTTTGCTCTAATGCATGCCAAACGTCTCATATTTAACTCTTTTGTATTCCAAATGTCGCAGTTTTGACTATCAGAGCATTAACAGTCCCAATTACTAATTAAATATTTCTCGCAATGGAAACTAATATAGAAGAAAAAGGTAAAATTTTACAATTTCATGCTATTTACTACTTATTTCGGCAATATTAATAATATCTGTTTCATGTGATTAAACTGGCTCTTGTTATCTTAGGATCAGATCTGATAAATGTATATGGCTTTTACCTGTTTATCGTTCTTTGATAAGTAAGTAACGCTTTTACCTGTTTATCGTGCTCGATGACAGTGAATCTTCTTATCTCAAACTGAGAGTTAGAAAATTTTCCTGGTCCGAGATAAGGCTTCGCGGTGACGGTAACTGTGCTGGAAAAATGAAAGAGACTGTCTCAATTAAACATTGTAAAATAAATTTTCTGAAGACACAACAAGAATATTTGGATAATAGGAGAATTTTAAATGTTTTTTTTTTGGATGGAAAATGTCCATACCACCAAGAGAGTTGGAGAAGAGTTTATTTTATGTGCATGTAGTGTGAAGAACCCTTTACATTGACATGAATTTTAGATGAATGACGCAACTACTATTATAGATACTTTGATTAAAGGTATAAACTGTATTCAGGGTGACTAATGTTGTCCACTCCAGATAGTCGGTTTACTTTAGTGGACGGTTGGCATAAATCAAACGAGATAAATATGAGTTGTCTCAAGGGAATTAGTGTTATCTCAGTATTTTGTTTAAAAAAAAGCAGTTTAGTTAGGGTTAAATACTCTCTCTCTCTCTCTCTCTCTCTCTCTCTCTCTCTCTCTCTCTCTCTCTCTCTCTCTCTCTCTCTCTCAAAACTGTCAGTCACATATAGATGATATTGTTCAGTGTTAAAATCGCGATAGTAGCGATTATATGGGATTAGGGACAGACTATTATATAATCCTTGGTTATATGCAACATGGACATTCTGTCTGGACCTTTCATTCAAATGGCTTTTGGAGTATTAATGTAATTAGGTAAATGATGACTAAATCTTAAACAAATTTTGTTTTTGCATCCAAAGGTTCGTTCTAGAAACAGAGTGCAAATCATTTTTGAAATTGAAGTGAATACATTCATGTAGCCCATATATATATATATATATATATATATATATATATATATATATATATATATATATATATATATATATATATATATATATATGCCGATAGAGAGCACAATCGTACCTTTCTAACATAACATTTATTACGGTATATATTCTTCATTTTGAATAATATAAGTAATTATAAGCATTCGCAATCAAAGCAAATTTTGCTCTCTTCTCTGTAACAAGAATGGATTCAAATAGCAGCAACTGATTCCGGACGATAAACAAAGAAACTCACTCTACGTGTCCAACCTCCGATCCGACACGCATTAAGAATTGACGTGTGACGTTATCTCTACCTTGTAGAGTGTATGAATGTGCTGTAGGAATTGGTGTTAAGCCGTCTTGGTCAGATATCATTACGTCAATATCAGCTTCTGTTGAACCGATGTTGTACACAGTATAAGTTACGTTGTACGTTTCGTTGACGTATACGTTACCTGAAATTAAAAAGTAGATGCCGTGATTAATTTGTATTAAAATTCCAATAATTATATTAGATGTGTTTTCTACTGATGCTAGGCATTATTTAAAAAAAATGTTAACATGTGAATGAAGAAATGATGATTTGTTTTGGTCTCAATATATAACTGAAAATAAATTAAGGATATCTTCATATGTACAAATGTTACTAGAGCACCTTTTGCTAGTGTGGATAGTCAGTGGAATTGGTGATAAAATTTGGTATTAAAAATAGGATTTTATATGCGCAGAAATTATCCACATTAACATAATTTAATTAACATAATTAAGTTAATTAATTTAATTTAATTAATATAATTCTTTTTAAACATTTGTTCACATTCTAAATATGATTTGACAAACAATAAGATAAGGTCGCAAAAAGCGTGCCATCAATTTCTATAATTACTCTTGTATGCTGAAATAAAAAGACTTCATTAATAAGCACATCCGTTGCCTCTAATGCTCTAATTAATCATATAAATTGATTTCATCCAGTCTATCTAATTCTCTTGTAAATCCAAAGAACCATCCTGCACGCGATATTGTCGACCCATCTGCTTACACTTTGATAAAATAAGGTCACCAATAATAGCCACTGCCTTACGAAAAATTAACAATTTCTACTGAATACATGCCTGATTTAGTAGGTACTTCGAGCTTCAGTGCCAGAGGTGCAATTAATTTTGGATCAAGACGTCTAAATGTGTGTCCGGTTTTATCCAATCCTTCTATGGCTATCAGGAAGTCCTGAAAAGGCAATATATATTCTATCTTGATAACGGGAATTTGCTACAGAATTTAACTTTAGTACGAACTTAACAATGGTTAATGGCAATAGCTGCGACAGACTAAAATATATTTCGTATTTCTTTCAATCCATGAAGAGAGCAGAATAAATATAAATCAACACTACTAACACTATAATAATAATGATAATAATAATAATAATAATAATAATAATAATAATAATAATAATAATAATAATAATAATAATAATAATAATAAATATATAATACAAATTAAAATTATTGTATCCCCTTCTCCAATATCTTTCAAGGTCTCATTTTAGAAATTAGTAATATTGATTTCGACTCCTGATTCCTAAGTTGCATCTAATAAATTCGATAAGATAGTGTCAGCTTTGGTAAAGTAATTCATTTTATTTTAATACCTGAATGGGTATTGTGATGTTTGTGTTGAATAACGATGCACCCCTACGTCCACCAACATTGGTCATAAGTAGCGTCTGAAGTGTAGTTCCGTCCTTCAGGAGTACCAATACCCTATCGACACTCGTGACTGCATCATATCGTGGTACCGTTATCACCAGTTTATAGGTGTTTCCTGAGAAAGTAAATGTATGTGGATATGCCATCAAATAAATCACTAAAGAGAATATTCAATCATCAAACGATTAAATCCTAATTATTACTAAATTTCGGAAAGTTTTTCATCAATTTGAGATTATTAAATGCTAAGCATATGCTGCTATTAATAGAAATACGTTTTGTTAGGAGATGATGACAATACATGGTATACAAATAATCGCATGATGTTCGGTACAACGTTTTTCTCTAAATAGAGTAGATGGTTCCCTTTATGAAATTTCCAACAAATAGTTAAGATTTCAGAACCCGCTTTCCGCTTAATGGCGAACATCTAGCCCCTTGGGACCTGGTCATTCAGATTGGACTATATTTGAAGGAATAGATATGCCATTAACATACATCATGCGATAAGAGGAACAAGCTATGAATATCTGGAAGCTTAAATATTCCAACACCTATGAGAGAAATTAAAAATAAAAAGTCATGATTGAGCTTCGGTTTTGTGCTGAAATACTATTTGTAAGTATTGATGCTATTTCCTAAGCAGACGAGAAAGCAAGTTTAGGGTTGGCGTTCACGAATACGCTTATGCCATCATGATCAAGATACTGTTACATTCTCCTGATAAAGATGATCGTAATAGCTGATTGATTACATCGAGTTAATGTAATGATTTTTGTTGAATTTATTCTCCTGTCACATGACCTTTTTCGTATCTTAATTGATTTTAATGTTTATCTCATATGAGTTAACGTGGTATAAAGATTCAGAAAAGGTTAGTACGAAAACGGAACTAACTCGATGAGACTGTAGCGATGTAAAAAAAGAAAAAAGTAGAAATGATATGGCACATTGGAGTTTAGGTGTGCAGCGCTATTACAACTAACGTTTACAAGCCACGACGAATTTATGTCAACAAGGAATGAGAACAGATGTTAGTCTCCAGTCAGCCAGAGGTTCAGTATATGAAACCTGCTTATCTTATATTTTTAATCGCGGTGTATTTTTGTTAGTATTAAATACTATTGGATAACAAAGAAATAATTAAGTGTGAGAGCTATATAACTGTCATATGGTACCTGCTAGAGGTCGTATATTTGTTAGTATTAAATACTATTAGATAACAAAGAAATAATTAAGTGTGAGAGCTCTATAACTGCCATATGGTACCTGCTAATGGCCTGCCTGTGACTTCAAATTCTCCAAATCCAGAAGGATCAGGTTCTATAAACTTGCGTGTGAAGTCCACCATGCTGATTGCCGTCACGTCTACTTCCCAATCATTATGGTCGAATTTAGCAATTGTCCAATTGCCAGCAGCAGGTTTCTTAAAATAAATAAAAAAAGCGAATAATATGACAAATACATTAATGACTGTTGAATATAATGTTACGCTCGTTCAAAGTAACAGAAGCAAAAAATGTAGACAACAAGCTTTGTACGTTTAAAAAAGATAATTCTATTTCCCTAGAAAACGCGGTGAAAAGGTGAAAATGTAAGACAGGACTTACGGTTTGTGAATAAACATTAAAATATCTAGAATTGTGAACATATCAGTCATATTAATAAAAAGTTCTGAGTCTTATTTGAAAGGCACGTTATTTCCATGAAAAGGATGATAACGTCAGATGAAGTCTTTACATAAATATCAACAATTTCAAGTTTCCAAGATAGAGGATGATGACGTCAGATGTAGCCAATACGCATATGTTCATTATTCCATGTTGAACGAAAATTTGTACTGTACTGTTTCAATTTGGAACGAATTTCACTGAATGTTTTTTTTTCCTAAACCACTCGTGTAGTTCTCCTTGGAATATTCAAAGGTAGATGAACTCCTATGGTTGTCAAGGCACATCTTTAACAAGGTACGTCTCTAGCGTCATAGATGTAACGATGATTTAACTCCCTTTCTGGCACAAGGAAATATACTATTCTTCTTCAAGGTATATTGTAATACTCTAATCCAGCACAAGAAATATGAAACCTCCTCCTCAAGGCAAAATATACAATTTACTACGACACAGCGGATATATATTCTATGACTGCTCCATTTCACAGGGACCTAAGTCTATTTAAACTAATACAGAGTTGTCATTATGTGCTGCACGCGCACGGATAAAGCGTGAAATTTCATCATCTTACAAAGGCGTAGTACCCGATATGAAAAAATATAATAAGAAAAGACCTTAACCGCAGCCAATCGTTTACATCGTTTGTTTATATCAAACAACTCTTACGAAACCCTAGAATCATTTACGTTCATAATAAACAAACTCTTACGAAAGTCAAGAAATATATTTACGTTCTAAATTAACAAACTCTTACGAACAAAGCTCTTAAATTACCAAGCTCTCTAAATTAACAAGCTCAGTACTCGTGAACAATAATCATCACAATGATACATAAATGAAATAAAAAAATTAAAATTTTAAACACAATTGAAATAGAGGGTCATAATAAAATATATATGTATATACAATTAATTAAAATACAGGGTCATATATATATATATATATATATATATATATATATATATATATATATATATATATATATATATATATATATATATATATATATATATATATTGAATTTCAATGTATAAGTCAATATAAAACAAAATTCATCTTGTATCTCAGTTTATCAAAACGTATATGTGTTATATCATTCATATGGAACATTGATGTATCTATCATTTTCAACGAATATAAGTTGAACAAAGTATGTTAGTTTGGACAGAGGACGTTTAAAATTTGTTGGCAAATAAAAATGCATAAAATGGAACTTTTCTTAAAAAGGTTTATATATATATATATATATATATATATATATATATATATATATATATATATATATATATATATATATATATATAAATGGGATCCTGCCTTTCCAAAATATAAAGCAGCTCTCCTCTATCTTTTAAGATTCTATTGTACATTTAAGCTAAATAGTTTCAAATGATCGTCATTAGTAGAGATACAGAACCACGTGTAAAAGTTATATATTATATAATGCTTTTAGGCAATTTTAAAACGTTCAAATATAACAACCTGTTTTCTTACGTTCCTCTTAACGTTTTTCAACGTTCGTGCTAGAAGCACGACTGAATACGCTGAGCATCTTTGGACATTATATATTCACTGGATGTACTTCTGAGGAGGTGTTGATTCTTATTCCAAGAACAATTCTCAAAATATGCACCTTGTTCACGTGTGAAGAATCGTCTTACCCATAAACTCTGTTGGCTTTAAACAATAATGTCATACAAACAAAAACAATGTCGTCAGTCGACCAATGATCAAAGTAAAATTCTCCCTTATCAAAGTACCATCAAAAGACAGCCGTGTCCTTGTCGGAGCACCACCAACATAGAGCGGTGTCCTTGTTGGAGTATCACCAACAAATACAGGATTGCTTGTTAGGGTACCACCCAAATATAGCCATGTTTTAGTCGGAATATCATCAAAGTACATCCATGTCCTTGTCGGAATACCACCAAAACAGAGCCATGCTTGTTAGAATACCACTATAAAACAGCCATCTTCTTGTCGGTGCATCACAACAATACAGTCATGTTTCTCAGAGTGCCACTAAAATACAGCCATATCCTTGTCTTGTCGGATTACCACAAAAACAGAGCCATGTTTGTTAGAATACCACCACAATACATCCATGTTCTTGTTGGAGCACCACCTAAATACAGCCATGTATCTCAGAGTACCACCAAAAAACAGCTATGTCCTTGTTTGAGTACCACCAAATCATAATTGGAGGTTTGTATCAATATGACCCTAACGTTAACTGGGAGTCAATGAAATTAAGTTCAATTTCCTAAAGGTACATGTTAAAATCCATCACTGATTAGAAAAATGTCTGTTGTACTGTATATGTTATAGTATGAATGTTTCCATTGTATACATCTTTAACCTTAACCACAACAAAAATGCTCTATTTATATCATATAACAAGAATATAAGGAAACGTACCACAAATTTAATGAGAATAAGTCTTGTTCCGAGGTTTTCCAGAGTGATATCTGAGCCAGCTATAGGCATCTGCAGCACACCTGTCAATAAGTATGGGATATTAATTGGATGACTTAACTTTAAAACTTATAAACATGTATGCTACTTACTTAACGTTAAAAAGTCGTAGGTTGAATAT
The DNA here is from genome assembly GCA_016746295.1 of Potamilus streckersoni. NCBI lineage: Eukaryota > Metazoa > Mollusca > Bivalvia > Unionida > Unionidae > Potamilus > Potamilus streckersoni. The sequence goes on from JAEAOA010001337.1 coordinate 1,635,443, forward strand.
GTTTACTTATTTACTGAGACACGTAACAGAGAGAAATTTAATCCTATCAGAAAATCGAAATAACGTGTACGATTCATCTTCCTATGTGAACCAGATTACATGACAAAGCTGAACTCATTGATCTAACGAAAACGGAATGATGCGAAACTTTCCTATCTACATAATTGTTCAACATTGAACTCATTGTGCAGAAAGTACATTAGACCTACGAAAATATAAACATATGATTAAACCATATACCGTGAAAATGTAGAACTTTAGGGTTTTGAGGAAACTGGGAGACCAACAAAAATGTCAATAAACAATAAATAAAATAGATGTCAAGGAGAGCCAAGCGGACAATCAGAGGTTTTAAAAACATCTTTTTTGCGTTATGGTATACTTTTTTTACTGAAATAATTATTTCACTTTGCTTATTAGTCACTGATAGCCTACAATTACCATCATAACAATGGACGCGGAAACTCAAATATGCATTATAAAGGCAGATGGCATTTGGCTTGAAGATTTCTAGGTCAATATTAACTATATTTCAGCATCAGAATCAGTTGAAACATCAAAATGTTGAAGTTTTTGTTCACATACATACATACATACATACATACATACATACATACATACATACATACATACATACATACATACATACATACATACATACATACATACATACATACATACATACATACATACATACATACATACAAACATACATACATACATACATACATACGTACGTACGTACGTACGTACGTACGTACGTACGTACGTACGCACGTACGTACATACATACATACACATACATACACGCACGCACGCACGGACGCACACACACACATACATACATACATACATACATACATACATACATACATACATACATACATACATACATACATACATACATACATACATACATACATACACACATACACAAACACACACATAAATATATATATATATATATATATATATATATATATATATATATATATATATATATATATATATATATATATATATATATATATAGTGTGTGTGTTTGTGCGTGTGTCTGTTCATGCTATTGTGGTACTATACCTGAAGAATTTTTTATGAAAGGGACAGCTGGACTTGCAGTGGTTGTATTCGGCGTTTGTATTTGCACTGTGAGGTTAGTTATGGTGTCGTCAACTGGGATCCAAAAGGGATTTGTTAACCCTTGTTTCAGGAAGGGGAATTTGAGGATGTGAACTGTGTTTGTGTTGAGTTGAGACTGGGTATGAAATAAGAAAATGCAAAGTGAAAAGCGACAAGTTCTGATTCAGAGTAAAGTATTTAGAAAATAAAAATACATGAGAGAATGTACGTTATTCATTACTAAAAAAAGATGGAAAGAAAACTGAAAAGAAAGAAAAACAGAACACTGACAAGCAGTGAAAGGTATACATTTATAATAGGTAAATAAAATAAAATACGTCAATTTGAAATAAATGCCGTATTGATTTTAGTAAGATAATTAATCTAAATGCATGCTCATGGAAACAGATGAGCATTATTTCGATTCATCTACACGATGAGTTTAATTTCCCCGTTCCCTTTTTTAAAAAATTAAAATCGTTTTATACATTTAAAATTTAGTTAAAAACAGAAGTAAGAAAGAATTATGTAACATGTCTTTAAAAGGTGGTAGATGGATAGTGGTCGGTTCATTGATTGTTTATATTTAAAGCCAAGCGTGTGCAAAACATTTTGCTGGCATCATTACGTGTGTTGGTACTAAGCAATATGTAGTTTCTATAAGGACAGTCTCTTTCTCAGACTTTAACCCAAAGCATGTGTTTTTGACAAAGATAGTATGCAAAGTTTCTCAGGGTGTGACTACAGAACATCCCTAAAGAGTTAATTCAGATACCAAAGATAGCTTTCATTGTTCTTGAAGTCAGTACTTTTATTTGAAATAACTGACATATTGTTATCTTTAAGTAATATAATCATCACAAACTACTAACAGTGTCATCTGAGCCATCATTACTAACAACCGTATGTCGTACAAGGATCTTTTGGTTATCTTGCCTTGAAGGAATATGTGGCTTCAATCATTCAAACCCCTTTGAATTACAAATATAACCGACGTTGTGAATAACTGAGATAGTTTATCTGGATAATGATATGCTGACAATAAATAAACTAATATATCGGGTGATCAAGTTTTGAATACTCTAGTATACATCTCACAGAGTCAAATCTATACCTTGATCAGATCGGTAGCTTGCCCTACATTGCTATGGGACGTGGTGATTACTGTTCCACCCGTACTTTGTGCCAGAAGATCGTAGAAGCTATAGCTTGCACCAATTGCACGTCTTTTTCGAACCACTGAAAGCAAACAAATAATGAAATTGTAATTTTAATGCAGCGGGGATTCTGAAAGCAAAAGTCTTTAACTACCACAGTATCTAAATTCCTAATAATTAATGTTACTCAGAAGAAAAGCATATAATGACCAAACTGTTTAAGAATTTACTTTACATTTTTCACGGAGACATACAGTTTAAAACTCATTTGCTCAATGTATGAAAACCGTTCTTGTACGGTGTATAATACATTTTTCATGTAGGGTATGTAATTAATTTTCATGTAGGGTGTGTATACCATTGGCAAATTTTCAAGCTTCATGACTTGTACAATATAAAGTTAAATTCTGATAATAACAAATAGTTAAATAAGTGATTACGAATCTCAAGAAAAAAAGAAGTAATTTATATTGTAGCCATCGTCTACAAATATTTTTCAACACATAAAAGTGCTCCATAATACATAAAAGTACCTTTATGATGTTACAAACTAATAACGTATTATGTGTCAAACGAATATATTTTTACCAATTTAAAAACTTGTTACAAAGGTATGATATAAATAAATATGACATATTAAATGCGAAGTTAGAGACGCGGAAAAAGTGATACGGGTTGCAAAGATGTATTTTATTTCAAAAGCGTTAAAAGTTGCATCATTCAGAATGCTCAAAGAATTCATCAGGGTATTTCAATTGTAAAATGAAAAATGAAAATTACCTTTGTAAGTATGGATCAGAGAAAAAAAATTTACAATATTCTGAACAGCTGGATGACGTTAAATTACAGTAAGGAGTTTAATTATAGAAAACGTACTTGAATGCGTCTAATAGTATAGAGGACACGGAAAACGTACATGAGCGTATTTAATAACATAGCTGACACAGAGAAACGTACATGTATGCATTTAATAGCAGCAGACACAGAGAAAACATACCTAAATTTATTTAACAACATAACTTACACTGAAAACGTACACGAATGTATTTGAAAACGTAACTGACACCGAGAAAACGTACATAAATGTATTTAATAACATAGATGGCACAGAAAATGTACTTGAATGTATTTGTTAATATAGTTGATGCAGAGAAAACCTTCTTGAATGAATTTCATAACATATTTAAGAGAAAACGTACTTGGCTGCATTTCTTTGCATAGCTGACACAGAAAACTTACTTGAATGCATTTCTCTGCATAGGTGACACATAAAACTGACTTGCATGCATTTCACTACATAGCTGACACACAATGCAGACGGAACATTGCCGGCAAAGTAATCGCAATTTTGTGTTATTTGTTATCATATCTGACCAAAGATCAAAGGTATAAATGCTTCAGTATGAAGTTTTAGATATTCAATACTTTTGCATCATAATGTTTTAGTTCTGTAAGTAAAGGAAAGCCATAATATATATATATATATATATATATATATATATATATATATATATATATATATATATATATATATATATATATATATGAAGGTTAAAAAAAGATATAATGATGAAATGATAAATGTATACTGGATACTTGTGTTGGAATTAGCATGATTGTACTGTATATGCCAAAATACAAGAAAGCAAACTTACATGGGGTTCCAGTAATGCATTTTTCGATTAGAAATGTGTTGTATACAAGATTTTTTGACGCTGCAAAAGCGAGAAGAGATTGAAATATATCTACTGGATTACGCTCCTGTGGTGCAGGGTTGTTGTCCGATATCACATATATAGTTGAATTGACTTCCACGTCGTAGGAAACTGAAACAGAAACATAGCAGAGGTTAACGTATTCATGTGTGGAATTTATGTAGGTATACAGATAGGTAGAGTTGTAGGTTGGTGGGTTGGAGGAAAGGATGAATATGTAGATGGGTGCGTGGGTAGATAAGAACGTATTTCTGCATAACTTTAGATTAACAGTATTATCTATCTATCTATCTATCTATCTATCTATCTATCTATCTATCTATCTATCTATCTATCTATCTATCTATCTATCTATCTATCTATCTATCTATCTATCTATCTATCTATCTATCTATCTATCTATCTATCTATCTATCTATCTATCTATTAAAACCTTCTTCCTCCTTACATACCAATTCCATGGATCCAACATGGTGCTGCAGATGATGTATGACTATTCTACGCATAGAGAGGGGTTTGTTTGCTCAACAATGCATATTCGTTTGCTTCCCTTAATATTAATGACCTTCATTGTTGTATATTATAGTGGAGAAGGTGAGAAGCTTAAGTGTAAGATAGAAAATGAATTGTTGTAAGATCGTTTCAATCGGTGTAGGATATTTTCAATCGTTGTAGGATCTTTTCAATCGTCGTAGGATCGTATCAATGTGAGATGAAGAAAGCGTACAACTGCTTAATATCTTTCAAGAAGGAGATTTTTTAATATGTCATTCTCGACCAGGCTTTCTTTCTCTATTTGCTAAGAAGTGCGAGTGACCTTTATGCTATCTGGCACTATTAGTTAGCTCCTAGTACTCTACCATCCGGTTTGCTTCAAAACGTCATCTTCTACAGTCTGGTAGTTATGTGTCTTTTTGTGTCCAATGTTATTGCTGTACATTTATGTACATTTCCGTATGTTTGCCATTAACTTATCACATATTTCAATTTATCCTTTCTGTGCCCACTGTGCAGAAAGTTGCCGTTGTTTAATAATTAGCTTAATCAATACTCTAACATCGTATCGTGGGCATTCAGTAGATATACTATTGCAACTACACAAATTTAACAAAATATCTGCTACAGAACTCATGTGGTATTTTCTCGTACTCACCTGACAATAGGTTTTTGATAGCTTGATTGGACATATTGCAATCGCATAAATCTGCATCGTGTAACATATCGTAAATTATCTCCTCATCACCCTTGTACAAAGTTTGCATTGGTGCACCTGTAAGAAAATCATAGCATTTTGTTGATGATATGACAGCTACAATAAGTTCAGTAGAAGAAAGACAAGTAAAATTTTTATGTAAAGATATTTGCGTCAATTTTTTTCATATCATCTGTCTGTCCATTTGCCTGATTGTCTGACCGTCAGTGAGTCTGTCCATTACGATGTCCACCCCCGATCGTGCAGCACGAAGTTACAAAATTATTGGGAGTATATTTACCTATTTTGATGCGTCAAGTGGTGGCAAAATAAAATTGCTTGCTTGTATCAGTTCGATTCGTTCTGTACTTATAAATCTATTGGTGTTATTACATTTCCTTAAGCGTCCAAACGTTGAAGAGAAAAGGTAGTAAAGTGCAAATAAGTCTTATGAAGGTTGAGAGATGTGTCCATCCAATTTGAGCTGTAATACCATTTGAAGAACTAACACATCAGTCCCATAAGTGCTTGAAAGTTTTGAAGAAAATACGAGGATTACTAATAACGACTTTGTGATATGCATTAGAAAATACAATGTAATCTCCTGACTCGTTAAAAAAGCTACTGTTTTGACATCTCTTTTGATTGAAGTACAGTACACTCAATTATTCTCAATATTCTACGTCGCGTGCATACGGACTATTTCCATTGATTTGGTTCTGGCTATATTTACTTGTCAAAGGCAGCGTGTTTGAAGAAATCAGATCCATTAAAACAAAGCGCCAACTAGATTAACATATATTACATTTTTGTCTTTCGTCGTTTTCGTGATACATTTGCTTATCATCAGACCATTGCATTGAATTGGACGCCGTCGTATTGGAAAACCTTTAGCTTTAAGCAGTATTGTGTGACAACATTATGGCGAAATCAAGAAGATACAATGCAGCTGTTAGTTATATCATCTGGTTTTCTTGTTTTATTGTGTGGTCTTGTAAATATATAAATACAATTGTCTGAATCAGCTGAGATTTCATGCTAATGTAGAAGTGTCAGAAATGATCCAAATGCTTGTAATGTATGATGGTGAGATTATTGATGACTATGATGGAACATATATCGAAAGTTGTAATAAGGTGCCTGTAACAAGTTCGTTTTATCTCTTACCTCAACTCTAGCTCCGAGCAGTGTCATTCTTATCCTCAGCATTGAAATAAATTTAACAAAAATAAAGTTGTGGATATCATTGAGATCTATGTTCCATTTAGGACAATATGCTTTCATTCTTTCCAGCTTTGTGAAATAAAACATAAAAGGCAGTCTATTCTAAAGAGTGATTACTCTCGGTATCATAATCCCAAAACGAAGTTTCTTCAGTACTCTTAAGAATGATAACAGCAGCCATAACTAAATATAACATCGGAAATGGCAAGGAAAAAGACCTATTCCACGCCAAGAAAAAATTAAGAAAAGTTAAACATAAAATCTGTACAGATAGGATATTTCATGTGCTATATGTTTTGAAAGTATATGTCAGACATTTTATCACCAAAATAAGTTTCAAATTGACTCTTTTTGAGGAATGTGGTAATTTATTTTTGAACTGTCGCTGAACGTTTAGAGAAAATTCTTGAAATACAGAATCATTTAGAAGTTGTACTGAAATAACTGGATACTTACTTTTGATTTTTAGACGAAGTTTTCCTGATGTCAGCTCAGACGTCTCGGAAATGACGTCTGATAGCAGTCTTGCTATGTGCATGTAGACTTGATGGCTTGGACATGCAAGGTCGACATAGAAGGTTGGCGTTGGAAGATTGTGTTGGGGAACGTCTTCACATGAAAAAGATAAATAGGTAATACTATTGCTACAACTGCTACCCTCATTATCACAGAAATCATCATCATAATGACGGGGTCTCCATAGCTGTGGTCGTTGTCATAGTATTATGATTTTCAGTAAATGCAGTAATAGTTTTAGTAATGTAGTAGTAATAGTAGTAGTAATTATTTTAGTAGGAAAAGTAATTAAAGTAGTAGAAATAATAATTGTAGTAGCTATAGTAATTATTATTATTAGTATTAGCAATTATAGTAGTAGGAATAGTTTTAGTAGCGCCAGCGGTAGTACATGAATTGTAATTGGTTCAGTTATTATAGCAATTAAATTTTCCACAAATGCAGTAGTAGTCATTGTAATCGTGTTTGTCTTCGTAGTCATTGTCATCATGTTCGTCTTCTTAACCATTGTCATCTATACCCTGTAAACAGCACAATGACAACGGTTATAAAACATTTAACTGTCTGACTTGTCTCTATCACTCGGTCGATAACATAACATTTCAGAAGGAAATTTAATATTTCTGATTGCAGCGGCATGCAATTAGTCAGGGAACAGATTTAAGAAAAACAGTTAATTTGCATCAATACTCTTTTGATAATGCAAATGAAACATTCTTGTTTGTTTAATGGAGAATCTTAAGGTGGTGTTGTTTCTATAATTATAAATATATTCGCAAATTTTAAAGATCTTAAGTTGTTAAATCATTTTAAAGTAGAATATTTCTTTGGTAGCGTTTTGATATATTTAGTTATATTAAATCTACCTGAAAAAAGCGCTAGGGTCATTTCTAACGACCGCTCGATACAAATGTACCATGGTTTAAAGTTCTGATAACACAACCGATGATAAGTGGGTTTTGATAGCTCTAAATCCATAGAGTAAATACGTTAGCGGAATAGTTGATAAAATTCGAGACAATATTTAGCCATGTTTTGTTAAGGGCTATTTAGCTACGTAGATGTATGGGGCAAAATCACCTTCTGTAAATTGATTCTGGAGAGTTTTAGGATTTGTACATTAGGTCTATCTGTTCTATGCGCTAGTGATATTTGTATATTAAGAACACCTACAATGTGTATCTTTAGGAAGCGGGACACTCACTGGGATTATCATTCGGATTAAGATGCTTGTTTCTTTCTTTGATCCAGCTCAAAGGCAGAATTGTATTATCAAATACTGCGTGCAACATGGGCATACAAGAATAACATTTGTTTCAGGTAGAGGAACGACACGAAAAGTTTTCCATTCAGCATCGAGCGTTAAAGGCATGGACAGAAGGGGTTGTTTCGTAAATTGGTCACTGTAAAAAAGTTTTCAGCTATTATTGCTTCAAAACTGGTGAATGAGCTGTTTCGGGTTTGTGTTGTTCTTAAAAATGATGTGCGACATTTACATCTCACATAGTTACTTCACAGTACGTATACAACAAGAGTTGAATAAGAAGCACAGCTAAACACTCATAGCAGTATCTATTAAATATGCCTTGATGGTAACGATTGGGACTTGCATGTTGGTGTTTATTTAGTACATTGATTTTGTTTGCAAAATTACTACGGGGAGAACGATTGCAATTATACTGTAATCATCAGCGTCACAATGACTTTCTTAAATGTTAGAATGCCAAGATATGGTATTATATATACGGGGGATTGTTGTTTTAAATGTGTAAAAGTAACCTGACTTTCCTTGAAAGGCTACCAAGCCAAAAGTATGTCTACTTACCCCATGTGTGTAGTATATCCAACAAACGTGCGCAAGAATAACATAAAAGTCAAATTTTAAGTAACAAGTGACTATGTGTGTGTGCATGCACGTTCCTTTTGCTTTAAGGTTTCGAAATTCTCTGAATCCCCCCTCCCATCCGGCCCTGAAAATAAACATTGTAGCCATCCAGAATACAAGCCTTTGTGTGTGTATGTGTGTGTGTGTGTGTGTGTGTGTGTGTGAATGCAAACTGTCTCGATCAAAAGAGTGTCTAAATATTTTGAAATAGACTTAGACACCCGTAGTACCTTGCGTAGATTATTATTACATTAAGTATTTTTTTAACAGGAAATCCTCACTTCAGAAAGGTCATTGTTGTAACAGGAAATCCTCGCTTCAGAAAGGTCATTATTGTAACAGGAAATCCTCATTTCAGAAAGGTCATTGTTGTAACAAAAAATCATCACTTTAGAAAGGTCATTGTTGTAACAGGAAATCTTCACTTCAGAAAGGTCATTGTTGTAACAGGAAATCAACACATCAAAATGGTCATTAGTTTAAAAGGATAACCTCACTTCAGATGGGTCATTGTTTTTAATTGAATTATGTTTTTTTGCTGAAGAATGATTTTCATGTAATAAAGTAAATTTCTTATTGTCTTGTGTACATTTAATTTCAAGTAACCTCACGCGTTCTGGGTCTTGATGAATGTTCTGTTCCCATGAATACAAGTTATCGTTGCCGAGAGAAATCCAGAGAATAAACAAGATAAAATATTGCATATTATTTACCAAAGCTATCGTTATATTAATCTGACGTCCTAGTGTCTTTTTTCTTTAAATTAAGTAATAAAAATCGTCATTTATTTCAAAAGTCAAACATATAAAGGATGTGGCTAGATAAAAGTTTTAGTATCATTCTCTGTGGGAGAGAGAGACACTGTATTAATTACGCATTATAGCTTGAACTTACAATTCATATGAAGCAGTTGGTCGCCTAGAAAACATGTCAGAAATTTATGATGTCCTGTTTTTTTTTCAACCGATCCTTCGTCGCTGAGAAGATGAAATGACAATTATCCCGTGGTTTTAAAACAAAATCCCTCCAAACACGATAAGCGAATGAATAGACAGATGTTTAGATAGAAAAAAATGTTCTTATTTTTGATTAACAAAATTGAAAAATGAATACATTCGGATTTAATTACATTGCATAAATACCTTTTACTTTGAAATGCTTTTTCGAACCCTCATTGTTTTTAAGGAAATGTTGCAAAAGCTATAAAACTATACTTAAAAGTAAAGACGTTTATTTCGGATGTGGTGTTGTATTCAAGAATACATTTTTCCAGACTTGAAGTAAGCTGGTGAAATTTAGGTCTTGATAAAAATATGTCTGCAGGCAGATGATCCATGGGAATCATATGGTCATCTTGCACCAGAGCATATGGAGCAATAGTAGTTACCTATTTACTCGTAACAAAACATGTATTTTACATTTATGTCCAGAAGGAAACAACATGTTAGTATAAATGAAATGTTCTTTTTATGAAGAATTGACACCTACATAATAAGCAAGCCTACATAATAGATTAGGACTTGACAATCCACGTTTCATTGCAAAATAATTCAACACATGACAGGGATATATTTACATTTTGGATTCCCAATTTATCAACAAAAGCCTTAAAGTTCAAATTTAACGTCGTTATCTAAAAAGGTTATAATCATGTCATATATTAAAATTGTATTCGGGGTATTAAAAACTTTATAAAGACCAGTGACTCAAGTTTATTTGTGCGGGACACCAGCTGCCATATTTCAGATCAGATATTTTGAAACGCAGATTATCAATATTCCAACTATTTCGTGAATTAACACTATTCAAACTGTTCGTAAATTAACACTATTCAAACTGTAAATTAACACAATTCAAACTGTTTCATCAATTAACACTATTTAAACTGTTTCGTAAATTAACACTATTAAAACTGTTTCGTAAATTAACACTATTAAAACTGTTTCGTAAATTAACACTATTCAAACTGTTTCGTAAATTAACACCATACAAATATTTCATAAATTAAATCAAACTGCTTCGTGAAATGAAACCAAAGGTAAGTCATTAAATTACTTTTCTGGATGTTTGCTTTTGTATCATTTATAATTACTAGTTGGGTGAGCGAATCAACTGATAGAGGGATCAAAATTTGGATTATTAGTTTTAATTTATGTACTTGGGTTTCAATAATAAACGGATCAAAAGATGAAGGAACTAATTATATGAATTACTGATTGTCAAATAAATCGGTTTCACTTTCAGGTACATTGACCTTTAGATGCTTTTATATAGTGTAGTGGATAACACACACACACACACACACACACACACACACACACACACACACACACACACGAAGGAACATATCATTTTGAATAATTGTACTTGAAGTAGTTGTGATGTTTTAAGTCTTGCCTCCCGTGATTATTCGAATTAGAATTAATCAAAATGTCAATAAACACGTTGGAGGAAAATTGCTTATGCTAACAGCGGGGGTGCACCATTTACATACTGTCTAACATACAAACGTTTTCTTTCCTAGTTACCTCAAGTAATGCTTTCTACATAAGAACTATGTTTGTGCATCGCTTGGAGTAAATTACATTAAACCCGATACAAAGCAAGGGGTTAACAATTCAAACAAAGTGTAATCTTTCCATTACAGAGATCAAACAGAATCAACGTGATATTTAGAGTACAAATCCTAAACAGCAAATCAGTGCAATCTTTAAAATACAGTCATGACAAACTTTAGATTAAATCGATGAAACAGAAAATCATCATCAACTCATTTTTAAAGTTCGAGAGCCTCTGCGAAAAGTCAAGATTATTCAAAGAGTTCTCTCTGTTTTGTGCATCGACAGACAATGATACTCGCACCTATCAGTTATTTATAATTAAAATGAACCGTCGATAGTTCTTTATTTTCAAAAGTTTTCAAACAAATTAGACGTGTTTTCGCCATATTATTGGTATTTTAACAAAAATAAAAGCTGAAACGAAAACATTTAGATAAATTCAGTTATCCTGTTAGGATAACAATGCATCTAGGGCTCTTTAAAAACTGAATGATAAAGAAGTGATAACAAGAAACAGCTTAGCAAATTATTACATTTTGTACTTCCCCAATACAAGTTTATAAAGGATATTTCGAGGACATAAAATCAGGAATATTTTAATTTGGCAAAAGATTAAAGTTTATTTCGAAATATATTTATAGTATGTAGTTTGTGATATGACAACTACATACTATGGAAAGAAAATTCGTGCTGTTTTTCAGGATTTAGTTTTTTTTACACGCTTAAAAGCCGTAGTTTACAAATGTTGGTACTATCTTCCTTTTGATAGATCTCAATTGGCTATAGTGTACGTAGATTGCTCTTGATATTTCCCTCTCATGTTCAGAATAGATAGGGGTCTTACATTTTCTCCTATTCGATAATGGACGTTTTATCGTATCTCTATGTGACATCTTTGTTGGCCATAGTTTTCAACACATCTAAAATATGAAACGCAAGTACATTTTAAGCATGCGTACCCAATAAATAGGACAGAACTTTGCGGACTTAATTCTGCCTTGATCCACAAACAATCAGCCCCATGTTTGAAAAGCCGTGAAAAGAGGTTCTTCAAATGCTCTTTACGAAAGTGTAAAACACGCTCCAATACAATTTGTACCTTAAATGATCTCTAAACGTCTTCTTTGAGCATGCATACATCGAAAATTCCTACGCTTATGGCAACTGAAATAGACATAATCTATTTCTCTATCCCTTTTCTCTTGAAAGAATGATACTAAGCGAGCGTTTTTCTGTTAACAATGTAACGATGCTTATATGTAATAAACTACAATAAAGAAATAATTCATTTTTTATTTTTATGCAACCAGAAAATCTGAAGTAAAAAGTTTATTGTTTATATATATATATATATATATATATATATATATATATATATATATATATATATATATATATATATATATATATATATATATATATATATATATATATATATATATATATATATATAAACAACGATTTCCAACCGAACATGTAAATATTATCATTCCAAAGTATACCGTGCATAATACATCTAGATATCTGCTTTCTTCATGTTTAAATAGAAACGAATATGACTTTAAAATGTAAGCATTATGAAATAAATCGATCCTTCTTCGTCATTCCAAAGTAGTAAGTAAATCGAAACGACATGCGACTCGTGCGTCATGACAAGATACTTGTAAGTAGGTAATGGCCTTTTCATGTCGAAGTAATATCCAACAATCCCTTTCTCTTTTCACACTTTCATATATCTATCGAATATGTCACTGGAATGACAAGTGAACTTCTGAATATACTTGCACTGGATTAGCCATTGACAGTGACGCAAATGAGAACAAATTCACGTTCATCAAGAGAGATTTGTTAAGGATATTGCGATTCAATTTTTACTTTAGGACTTAACATAAGTACATACTATTTTATAACTGTCACTATTCTTCTGGGTTCCGAAAATCTTTTGAATTTGTTTTGTATGAGACAAAAATGTTAAATAATATTTTCTTTTGTATCTGAAACAAACGGAAAAAACAACAATATGATAATACTGTGAAAAGAATATGTGAGAGCTTGTTTAAAAAGAAAAAAAGTTGCCTCTATGCCACAAAGCTAGTGAATGGTGTGATGAAGGCTGAATCGTTGGCGAAACGGGTACCTACTGGTATAAACGATGACATAACACTCATAAAATAAACAATTCATTGTATAGCTCCCCTCTAGTGAATGACTTGGGCCTTGTCAAAATGCACGGAGACAGTAAAGCTTAAATGCAATTTTCATGGTAAAGTCAACTCTACCACTTACACGTATCACGCGAGTGTAAGATATTTTAAATTGCAATGTAAACAACGCGAAGACACACGAATAAAAGATGACATTTTCTATACTTTAAAATATTCTTTCTTTTTTTTCTTTTTAAAATAAAGTGCCAGTGTCTCTAGCATTGACGAAAACTTTGTTTCAAATTATAAATACACTTTATAAGTTACTAAGAGTTATAACTGCAAACTACTTTATCAATTAGTACATCTTTGTTTCGTTGTTTGAATAAAAATCGTTATTTGATAAACGATGTTGCGACAATTATTTGGATGTTTTATTAAAGTTGTATTCAGGTATAGTAAAGTTGATAAGAAAAGTAATAATACAAAATATTGTTCCATTAAGGAGAGTTTGTTTCATCTTTAACCAGTACAGATTCCAGGCAGACATTCTCTTGTTTTTGAAATTTAAAATATATTTATCTAATACTAATCATTTGCACGCATTGTGTAGGAGTTCTACACTCCAAATAATGTTTTATTTACAATAAAACCACTAGGGAGAAAGACTTATTTAGATTCTCCTGATCCGTATACACAATGAGAGGGTGAACCCTACAACAATATATTTGCGACAAAATCGATTAAAGCCTCAGAATGCCAAATTGCTGCCATCTACGTCTACAAATTTTTGCGACAGAATCGATTAAAGCCTCAGAATGCCAATGGAACCTTCCTACGAAATCTCATATTTCAACCAAAAAAAAAATAAAGACCCCATCTTAGCGATTTTGTCGCAAATACATTGTCATAACCACACTCAAATTGCTGCCATCTACGGTCGCAAATATGTTGTCATTTCACCCTCTCTGCTGCTGATTAATACAAATTATTTAACCAAATATTTGATCAAGTCCAATACGATATCGTGACCGAGGGTCGTGTAAATTTATTGTTATAAATCCATATGGGGCAGACTGAGCATGACTAAAGTAATTTTTAAATCCATTGAAGTCCATATCGGAACACCATGTCTGCCAAATATTTCGTAGCGTATGTGTATCAACGCCATTGAATACAGCAAGAATATTGCAGTTATCGCGAATCACTTTTGGAATTTGAGTATATCGTTGAGTGACATATATCACGTCAGTGTTTTTATGCCTACCTCGGGAAAATATTCTAGCAGGGTTCTTTTGATTATCTAACATTACATCATCGTACACTACAAGATTGTTTATGTCTCCATCGAGATCTTCTACTGATGGTGCATCATCAATATCAGTAATAAAGTCGATTACACTTTCACCTTTAATTTCTGATGCTTTTTCATTATAATCTTTTAGCACTTCATAGCACCGTTGATCATCTACGGATGGGGCAACTAAATATAATCTATCCCACTTCATAAATCGCATTATCAAATTAAGCAGTAATTGTGTTTTGCCTGATCCAGATGGTCCGATTATAATGGCACGGACAGAATTCGGAAGCGCTGCGTGGTGTTTTACCGGTTCTCTTCTTTTAGTCGCTGAAAAATCAATTATATTCATAACGCTATATATAAATTATGGATCTATATTGTGTTAAATGTAAACAGCGTACTGATACAACCGATCAGACAACCATTACAACTAAAAACAATAGACTAGCGCTTACTGGTAAGTGTGTAACATGTGGTACAAAAAAATTTAGATTTTTAAAAAAAAGCAACTCGGAGGTGATATTGCCGCAAAACTTGGAAAACTCCCCGGAACCCCATGGGCAAAATACCCCGGAGAAAAACACCTTCCAGGATATAGCAACTGTGGTCCCGGAACGAGATTAGATATCAGACTTGATGATCAAAATCAGCCCCGGCCTGGTGAGTATCCGATAAATGCTATTGATAAGGCATGTCATGCTCATGATGTTGCATATAAAAGCAATAATTTGCAACAAAGACATATCGCGGATGTAAAATTAATTCATGCCTTAAATGCTATTCCCGATAAATCCTTCAAAGAAAAATTGGCTTCATGGTTGGTCAAATCAGCTATGAAAGGCAAATTAGTGTTAGGTGCTGGTAATTGAAAACACCAGTGTTTTTATAGTATGGAATCTATTTATTATTCTCCGAAAGGATACTGGAGGGGTAAAGCAGCAATCAGTAAACTCGCTAACGCTGCAAAAGTGAAAAAATCCACTGCAAAAGATTGGTTATCCAAACAAGCTATATGGCAAATTTATCTACCACCGCCTAAACAAATTAATTATTCTCATTTTGATGTTACCGTACCCAATGAAGTTCATCAGGCTGATTTATTGTTTTTACCACATGACCATGGTTACAAATACGCGCTAACTGTAGTTGATATTGCGAGTCGATTTAAACAAGCAGAACCATTGAAAACAAAGTCAGCTTCTGAAATCGCTTCTGCATTTGAAAGGATTTATCGACGAGGTCCTCTAAGATGGCCAAATCTATTACAAGTTGATCCTGGCAAAGAGTTTCAAGGTGCTGTTCTATCAACAATGAAAACTCATAGTGTTACAATACGACGGGGGCATACTGCGTTACATCGTGATCAGGCAATTGTAGAACGATTTAATCGAACTCTTGCAGAACGGTTATTTGGATATCAATATGCAAAAGAATTCATCCAAGAAAAACGATCTCGTGAATGGGTCCAAAGGTTACCGAGTGTAGTTGCAGCGTTAAATAACGAGATTACTCGAACTATTAATATGAAACCAAATATTGCAATAAAAAAAGAATATATTCCCGAACAACCGCAGCGGGTTAGCACTCAGCCACTTCTCGGTGATGTTACTGTGAGATATTTATACGAACCAGGAGAGCTTGAAGGCGGTAAAAGAAGAGCTACTGATCCTATATGGAGTGTTACTACGCATAAAATTTCAACCATAACGCGATCAACTGGTAGACCTCCAATCTACAGATTGGATTCAACTGCACCTCAGCGTGGTTTTACACGCGAACAACTACAAGTCATTCCGGACGATACTCAATTACCGCCACATGGTCTTAACTAGCTCCGTTACGTCTATTACACTCAAGACAGGTCAACATCACATTGTTTCTGACATGACCAAGACTGTTATTTTTTCTGTCTACGGTGAATTGTCGAGGGTCTTTATCCGAATACTGCCAGTGCATTATACAATTGCAACTGGCGCAGTGATTATTCTGTTGTTCTTTTAATGCGATTATTACTTCAGCATCAATATCAAATTCTCGTTGTTTTTTTTTGTCCTGCTGTTTGTAGCCAGAGAGTTTTTTATTAATGATGCTAATATCAGTGTTATCATCGTTTGCATTAAAATCATCATCGAAAACAATCCTTCGTAGTTGATTTATTCGTCGTACTCTGGACACTGCGAGATAGACTAAATTTGACCATTCAATGCGATTATCAACTATCCAAACAATTGTATCCGTGATGGTCAATCCTTGTGACGAGTGTATTGTTGTTACATAACCAAGCGTCCATGGTGATTTATCAGCGTATAATGCATCTTCTACAGTATTGATATCAACTAGCACAATATCATTTAACACTAGAATCTGTTTCTCCGTCTGGCCTGGAATTTCAACTTCAATATTCTGCTTTCGTGTATCCAATGGTCTATAACACAACGGCACTGGAAACGTTGGGAATTTTTTCTTGTGTAGCTCAAACAACTTTTTCTGAAGTGCGTCTCTGACTATCTTTCTACTTGCTACTACAAAATCATTTGGTTTCCATGTTTCCCAAAAATCATTCAAAGGTGTTTCAGAAATTATTTCACGCGCTACTTCACATTGAATTCTATCGTGTTGTAATCTAATTAGTTTTTTAAACTCACGTAACTGCTCATCGAGTGCTCTATAGTCAGTATCAATTTCTTCGTAATAATCAACAAATCCTTTTAACCAATTATGTGGACTTCTACCAACAAATGGTGGTGGTTGACCATGATCGCCGCACAATATAATTTTTGTATTATTTTGCAATAACCAATCAAGAAACATTTTTAATACATCTTCTGAAACAGTACATGCTTCATCCCAAATAATAACCGCTGGAATAAATTTCTCACCCATTCGCTCAGGAGTCCAAGCATCGCCCTTGTATCGAAAAAAACTATGATACGTGCAAGCTTCAACATTTCGTTGTTTGATCTCTCTCGCTAGTCTATGGGTTGGTGTGAGTACAATCATGGACGTTCTCTCTCGATATAATTCTATCGCACGTGTTGTCTTTCCAGATCCACCACAACCGTTTAAATAAACTGTTTTATATCTACAAATTGGATCTGATATCGGTGGTGCTTTAGACATAGATTTTTCACTGATAGAATTATCGTTCTTCAGGTAACTGCTTTTAATCTCAACGTCTGCTGATTCAGAATAATCGCGTTGTATTTCTTGTTTAATTCGCCATGTTCCCCAAGTCTCTTCGCTATTAGTAAATTTAGTTATCTCTTTGATATATTTTTTATCGACATACATTGAATCAATTGCAACTCTGACTGCTATACTAGGAAGTCTATTTATCATTGCAAATAAATTGATAGATGCATAACCCAGCATAGAAGCTCTCAAATGTAGATATGCAGAGCTTTCTCCATCACTGTAAGTAACAATTCTACCTAACTTTGTTTTATTGGACAAAAAGGCTGTTTTACAATTTGCGTATCTATTTTTCTCTACTGCATCTTTAATAACGAAGTCGTATTCGGCATCATCTATAATCAATCGTGAGGATTGTTTTTTAAAGTTAAATTTTTTTCCACCCTGTGTAAATTTACCGATTATTCTTCGGCCGAGATCCTTTGCTTCATTATTTCGTTGATTAAATATTTTTTTTGACCATTCAATGATGTACTCCTCGTCAGCATCAATATGTTTTCTAGACTTATCGATTATACTATCAAGACATTCTGGTTCTGGTAACCAGACATTGGTTTGTTTTCGATATGAGATAATCGCTTCGCTGACAATCAACGAAACTAACATTTTACAATCAATCATATATCGCAATAACACTATTGGTAACCACATCCTTTCAGCCATGTGTCTACCAATCCAAACATAACAACACGGATGAAGTCCTTCAGCGAATTCAAATGATACTACGCAAGCAAAACCGGTCAAATCAAAATCAGGCAGTGGTCCATTAATAGCAACGCGAGTCATTTCATGTGTGGGATGTCCAAACCGTTTAAAATACTCACCAGCGAATCCATATCCTAGAAAACTTCCTGGATAACAGGCAACGATATCAACTGATATCATATTCTCACGATTGTACTTAACGTTCCATAGACCGCCATGATAATATTCCAAACAGCTGGATTGAACATCCTGTAAAAACTCTTTTCGTGTTGGTTTCCAATTATTTTTCTTTCTTGCAAAATGAGCTGCAACTGATGGAATTGTAAAACAATTTGTAAGTAACTGTTCGTAATCTTCGGATTTTTCATTAAAAACGCTAGCGTTTTCACTGAGACTTATTGCTAGATTTTTCATCCTATTATGTAGACTTTCACTACGATATAATTCACCGTTAGGTTTCACAAATTGATTGAATTGACATTCTTCATCTTCAAAACTATGAAGTAGCCATACTGATACAGGGTCGTTTTTACACAAACTAGCAATAGCATCGAATAATCTTTCTTCAGTGAGAATACCATCCTTGATGAATTCTTCTGGGATATACTTCACTGTTCTGTCTCGCGGGAATATTGTAACCGCGGATGTCCATGCGTGTTTGTTATGATCAATAATTTTGATTGGAGCTCCGTTTTTATTGTATTTCGATTCGTATAATACTTCGCCAGTTATCGTTAAAACGGTTATCGGAAATCTTAACGACTTTTCCAATCTAGCTATATCGGAAATAGTTGCTCCGTTCTCTTTCACTGTTAGCTCCCATTCATCTATTTTTTTATGTCTTAGATCGGTTAATTTATTCCCACGGAGTGCATTTGTAAAATGTTCTAAGACTCTTTGTGCCACACAGTTGAGTGGCTTTTCCGCTGACGTTGACTGTTTCATTGGTGCTAGTTTTCCAATGTCAGGGTTATTTAACGGATACATCCCATAAACGACTGCTGTTTCTGGATACGCTTTTTCATAGTATGGTTTATCAATTCCAGTTAACAGCCCTGGTCTGGAATAACGGCTAACAATGACTGATGTCCCATCTTTGAGAATTGGAACAAATTTGTCTCTTATAATATATTCGCCCGATTCTAATTTGATAATGAATTTCACTCTGATAAAATACCGTTTATTGCCAAGTTGTGATAGTATCATAGCTGCTGTTTCATCATTCATTCTAGCATCAACAACACCATCAATTCTAAATGTTGACCAGGTGTGTGATGCATCATCCTGTTTAAACTCATGAACACAATCTCGTATTTTTCTAATCAGACTTCTATTAGTTATTCTCTCTTTTGGTACGTCTTCGAGAGTTCTATCAAGATTGAATTTAATATTTTTCCGAGGCTTGATTGCCAATAATCTCTTGAATTCTTCATTCATATAAATAAGACAAGTATTTAAATAGAAAAGTTTGTTTATATATAATGAATCACTGCAAATGGCTTATGATCGGATCAGTAACCCCATGCAATAAATCGTGTAGAGGTGAATTCTGTGGATATCACTTACAGAGTGTCAGAAATAATTCGACAGGCCCGTCCCCATGCATAAATTGTGGGGTGGGTGTGAGAGGAAAATCACAATTATGTATCAATTGTGGGGGTAAGCGGTTTAGAGAATTGAAACGTTATTATGATAAACGAATAAAAAACGCCATCATTGACCCTAACCATGACTCTGTCAAAGACAAAATCATAAAAACCCCTCAAGACTACATTAATAGATTTATAATTAAAGCAAATAATGAATTAGACAAATAGTATTATTATATAAATGGAGCAAGAATTCAGACCACATCCAATACTCGTTAATTATGAAATATCTCGTAATGGTGTTGTTAGACACTGTAGACTAAAGAAACCCGTGGGATATGTTAATAATCAGGGATACTTGAAATTTACTGCTGGAGGAAAGGGATATCTCTGTCATAGGGTAGTCTTTGAGTGTTATATGGGACCGATTAAAGATGGCTGTGTTATTGATCACATTGATTCTAATATTCAAAATAACGCGATTTCCAATTTACAATGCATTTCTCAAAGAGAGAATATAAAAAACGGAAAGACAGGGACTTGTAAGTCAGTTGGAAAGAGACCAGTACAGTCATTTGATACAACGACGAATGAAGAAAGAGTTTTTCATTCAATGAATGCTGCGGGAAAATATTTTGGAATATGTATTCCTTCAGTACGAAAAGTTGCTGAAGGGATTTATCAAACAGCTATCTCAAAGAAAAATGGACATAGAATAAAGTTTTCCTATTTACAAGATAACTCTCAATAGTGAGTTATGCTATTTTAGTCATTTTTGCATGATTTTACCATTCAGATCAATTACCATAGGGCAAAACACTAAAAACGTTTCGCGCGTTAATACATATTTTTTTTTCAATATTTATTCGCAATATTCACGTATATATGCATTAAAAGAGTAAATGACAATAACTGGAACAGCCGGAACAGCCACATAGTAAATATAGTTATTGTACCGGAACGCGCGCGTGTAAGACAAGACACTGGGCCATGGTTCTATTAATAGATTTTTTAAAAATCCCAATTACAAAGACGGCGTTAACAGCGTTTGTATGAAAATGAAATTACTTTAAAATTACAAATTAGTGAGGTCAAAATAGTAAAATGCGCTACATGTAGTTTAGTTTTAGTGTGGCTATGTGTAATAAAATTCAGAAAAATATCATTCTCGATTCAAGAAATAGCAGGTCCTGAATTGACAGGGATCCCCATTACGGAGTTATCTTGTCATGTAAATCCATTATTACTACGATTATTTAATCGTAATATTATAGAAATTAATAAAAAAATTGCTATTATTTAACAGTTGTATTTCTTGTTTTAATGTTTTATTTAAATACTTAGCTTCCATTGAAATTACTACACAGTATTCATTATGAAATGCTAGAAAAATAAATACACACCTACACATTGACACTGCAGTATTAGTTCACCTTATATATAATATGAGCCGTAATAAGTTTGGGGCTTTAAAACGAAGCCCACTTTGCCAATTAAAACTCCCACGCCATTGTGGTTGAATTTTTTCAACTGCAACCAGGGTTAATTTCTTGGGTTGCTTTTGATTGGCAGATTGGGTGTAGGTCCGCCCCGTCGTTTCATGTTTGTATCGTCCTGTACTGTCCCTATCATACCATCCTATCATAATAACCATCCTATCATATAACCATCCTATCATATAACCATCCTATATAATCGCATTGTATATATAACCTATAATCGCATTGTAAATACTCATTCATTGTAAATACTCATTCATTGTAAATATTCATTCATTGTAAATACTCATTCATTGTATATATAACCATCCTATCATTTCATTGTATATATAACCATCCCTATCATTTCATTGTATATAACCATCCTATATAATCGCATTGTAAATATTCATTCATTGAATCGCATTGTAAATATTCATTCATTGAATCGCATTGTATATATCCTATATAATCGCATTGTATATATGTAATGTATTGTTCAATGTTTGTAAAGAAATCACTTGGATTTCACGTCTAATACCCATATAACCCGCCCTTGAACTCGATTGGGGGGTTAGGGTATTGTATAAGTCTTTAATGTATGTGCCCTTTCTTGCCTCGAAACTCGAATGAGGAAGAGACGGGCATTGTATATGTTTTGTTTTTTTGTATATAAAAATATTTTAAAGATACAAATACATTAGTAATAATAATAAATGGAATTTCAAGATATTACATCTATCATCACAGAAATATCAAATTTAAGAAATCAAGGAATCGTACTTTCTGAATTTTTGAATGAAGACAGACTTTTGAATGAATTTGAACAAATTGATATACAATTGAAACATGGAAGATATGTTCTACCTAAAATGTATTCACTGATAAAAAGAATCCAAAAAGCGGTTAATGCTTCTTTGTATAACAATGATATTAATTTATTCATTCGGCTATTTAGTATAGTTGAAGCCATTAGAAAGAAACTCGGGGAACAGTACCAAGTTCGGTCAGAGATTGCTTTGAAAGTGAAATCTATAAGACGTTTGATTGATGCAAGTGAAACCGACAATTGAAAAATCGTTAGCATTTCCAATAATGACATCAGAAGCATTAAGTACCAGACTAGCCCGTGAGAGGTTAGCATTACTGAAAAAGTTTATACCAATTCGAGATAACGTGCGAGATAAACTACAACTTAGACAGCAAGCGCAGACTGACTTTTCTATTGGAAGCGAACAACTTTTTGCCCCTGTAACTAAAGCCACTAAAGATATGAAACTTGCAACAGAACGTGCTATATACGGCGACATCCCTAAAGAGGGAGCAGTACCTATTATTGATGTATTAGGAAAGATTGCTACAGAAACTGAAAAAACTCACGAGGGAATAAAACAGCTTTCAGGTGAGTTACAAACTCAGCGAGAAATACAACAAATGGGTAATATTGATACTGATGATAACCCCGTTGAAGATGCTAGTGTTTCCACTAAAAAAAGTGTTCCTTTTAGCGAGAAATTCACTGATAAAGCTATAGAAGTAATCAAACAATTTCAATTGCTGAAACCTAAAGACTATGAGTTATTTGGTGACTTTGCTGTCAAAAGTTATTATAAGAGAGGGAAATTTTTAAAAGATGAGTATAAAAAAAACACAATAAAACGAGATCAATGGGTGGATTGGTTATTTAAAATTAATAAAAATGAACCCGGCAATTTAAAAAAGGATACATTGAATTACAGAGCTTTTAAAATGGGAGTTGATGCGTATGGTTTAGAACAACAACAACAACAACAACAACGAAAAGAACAACAACAAGGTCGAGGTCGAGGTCGAGGTCGAGGTCGAGGTCGAGGTCAAGGTCGACAATCTTCAGAAATTCAAACTGTTTCCGAACCAGCTCCAGAAAATCAAAACGTTTCCGAACCAACTCCAGAAATTCAAACTGTTTCCGAACCAGCTCCAGAAAATCAAAACGTTTCCGAACCAAAAAGTTCTTCAGGAGAGGGTTATGGAAGTTCTCATCATGATTCTCATATGTGTCCTAGTAATATCATTAATGATATATCACGACTTGAGGTTCTTATGGGAGGTAAGCGAGCTGGAAATAACTCAGTCGAAATAACTAATGAAGCATTTGATATTTGCAGACGATTATTCCAAGGTGGGATAATTGATATTCATACGTATCGAGAACTCTTGGATGAGTTAATGGACGGAATTCCAGGGGAATTTAGTGGTTATTATAGCGATTGAAATTTCTAATTGCTTGCATTTAGAAATTACAAAGTCATTTCAAATAAGATGATAGTACACTATAATCACAATAAACCAACAAACGTGTATGTAGTGAACTCAAGATTGCCCGTTTATAAGGCATACTACGGTGACGGCCTTGGAAATATCATGGCTGGTTTATTCACAAGAATAGCCCCAAAAGTAGCACCAATTGCTAAACAATTAGCGATGAAAGCCATTGATGTTATTCGTAATAAGGGAATTAACGCTGTTGGAGATCTTGCAGGAACGGCCTTTTCTACCGCAAAGAATAGAATAACGTCATTGGTGAAATCTAGATTCGGACGAAAACCACCACCACCGCTACCTTCAACAACAATGATGCCTGCAAATGTCAGTAAAGTGATAAATAACGCAGTGGAACAAAAACTAGCATCATTAGCAATGACTTCACCAGATAGTAGTAATATTGCAAGTATGATAGCGGGAAGCGGTCTTGGAGGAAATCGAAAAAGAAAATGATTTAGAAAAACGATACGTTTTAGTATAAATGGCATTTAAAAAAATTGCTGATCCAGCGTTTGATATGGCGGCACCGGTGAATAAAGATGATTCTAAAATTAACTATCAGTATTATGCCTATCCTGCAAGAGAGCCAAATCAACGAGGGAGAGTTGAACTTCAAGTTCAAGATACAAGTAGATACTTTTTGCCGTGTGAGGCGTTTATTGAAGTAGAAGGAGAGCTTGTAACAAATGTTGCAGCTGATACACCATATGGGAATGACCAAAATATCCGAGTTGGTTTCGTAAATAATGGCATTATGGCGCTATTTAACAGTGCAAGATATATCATTGATGGAAAAGAAATTGAATCAATAGAACAAAATGTTGATATTGCAACAACAATAATCGGACTTGCGAGATATTCTGATGATTATACAAGGTCGGCTGGTCCGTCTATGATGTTTGCTAAGGATACTTCTGAACATGCTGACCATATTCAGTTTATTAAAGTACGAACTGCGCAAGCTACTGCAGAAGCTGATCAACAACTCGCAGCTAATCTAGACCGTGAAGATAGACCAGGCGCTGAATTCGACATTTTAAAAAGGGTTAATGGTAATTTCAATCTAGGATTTGCAACACGAAATGGAACATTGAAAGGACAACATCGACGGTTTTCATGTGCAATTCCGTTACATCATATATTCGGATTCTGTAGAAATGTCAGAAAAGTCATCTATGGAGCAAAGCATACGGTTGTGTTAGTGCGAAAAGAAAATGACAATGATGCAATTTGGCATGCTAATGGTGTTGATGATGGTAAAGTCATTTTAAATAAATTGGTTCTATGGATACCCGTCTTGACACCAGCAGTTACAATAGAGCAAGAATTACTATCGTTTATGGACACAGGTGGAAAATCATTGCTAAGTTGGCTAACAACAACGACTGATACGAAGCAGGATAATGTAAATGGCACATTTACATGGCACTTAGCATCAAAACAAGGTGTTTCAGCTCCACGTCATATCTTTATAGCGTTACAGGATGCAAATCGAGTGGGTCGACAATTATCTAGTCATATGATATTTGATAAATTAGGAGTAAGTGAAGTTTCGTTGAGAATAAACGGACAACAAGAGTCAGCAGAGATTGTACATCTTAATTATGAAAACAACAACATAGCTCGTGTATATCATAGAATATTGTCGTATATGGGTCGTGATCAAAATGTTGATACTGGTTTGCAAATATCGCAAATTGATTTTGAAAAACACTATCCGATTTATTACTTTTCATTGGAACATCTTGACATGATGAGACAATCTGTTGTTGATATATACTTCCAAGCTCGGGTACAACGCCCTGCTGGTATAGCCGATTATAGAGCAGTTGCTGTCATTCTCAGTGATAAATCAATGTTGTTAGAAGGAGTTGGCGGACGAATGAGACTTATTGATGCACCAGTGGAAAACATGTAGTTAGGATTTTCACAATAAGATCAATTGAAAGTGTAAATTACATTTTAGAATAGAATGACATATAGTATTGTTAATGTCCAGTTGACTGATGGTCAGGTCAAGAAATTGAAATCAAAGTCGGCTAAAGAATGTGGAACTACAATAACGCTGAAACCCACTCAAATGTCCGGTGGTGCACATAAATTATCATTGACAGATCGTCAAATAAAACATTTCAATGATGCGCTAAAGAACAAACGAGGAGTTCAAATTGATTTTTCGAAAGCAGCTATCGCCAGTATGATAAAATCGGGTGGAATATTCCCGCTGTTAGCTGCTATTCCAGCATTGATTGCAGCGGCTGCCCCAGCGGTTGCGAAGGCGGCAGCGTTAGGAGCCGTTGGTACTGCTGCAGGAATGGCCCTGAAAAAAGCTACTGGGAAAGGCTATAAAAAAAAAGGAAAGGGTCTAAGACTACCAGGAACTCCACACAATTGGTACAAGGGCACGGGCCTAAGAATACCAGGAACGGCTTATTAGTGGAAAAATCCCTTGGATTTTCACCAATGTCCAATTTTGATTTAATTGATGCTGTAAAATCATTATCAATAAAAAACTTTAGAGGAGTTTTCATGAGAGATCAATTACCGTCAAAACCAATGAAAAATGAAACGGGTATTATCAATCTCGATAACAGCAGCGGAAAAGGAACTCATTGGGTCGCATATGCAATTGATCCACGCGGAATTGTCTATTTTGATTCATATGGATTAGCTCCACCAAAAGAATTCATGCGATATGTATCCACAATAACAAAGTCATCTCCAATTTTTTATTCCACGCTACCAACACAACAGTTAAATGATCCACCGATATGCGGTCGTGAGGTATTAAACTTCCTTGCAGAGATATCTAAATTTCCAAGAAAACCACCACAAGTTGTTGTTAATGAATATACTAGCAGGCAATGGCAAAAACGATAGCGTTATGATTTAGAAAAACGTAGCGTTTTCGTATAATGATTGATATTTGGGGACGACCTTTATCAGAATAAAAAAAAACAGAAACCGATAGCAAATTCGCTGTCGAAAGTGTAAAAAAAATAATCGAAGATGAAATCGCCGAGACATTAAATTTGTCAAGTGTAGATCCTGGGGAAATAGTTGTATTTCAAGATCGCCAGGGCAAATTGAAATCTAGTAATG
The DNA here is from genome assembly GCA_016746295.1 of Potamilus streckersoni. Taxonomy (NCBI): domain Eukaryota; kingdom Metazoa; phylum Mollusca; class Bivalvia; order Unionida; family Unionidae; genus Potamilus; species Potamilus streckersoni. Next base: position 1,662,629 of record JAEAOA010001337.1, read on the forward strand.
TTTCATTGGATGATGTCTTAATACGAAGACGTGACGTCGTTGAAGATACAATAGTGTTATATTCAAATGATGGAAAACTCAAACCAGGTGTATTTGTTTCTACAATCACAGATGCATTAAAAAATTTAAATGAAGAACTTGAAAAACATATAACAACATATACTTCCCTTCGTAGAAATATTATCAATAAATTCTTTGGAACACCAGCGGTAACCTCTCCATCTCTCGCTGAAATTAAATCCAATTTTGATGAAATTAAAGCTAGTATTAAAAATATTAATGATGCTGGATTTAGTATTATTAGAGATAGCATTAATAGTATTAAAAAATCTATCGAGGATATTACAAAATTTAAAACAGACAATCTTCCGCTACTTGAAAGAATAAAGATTCCTCATGAGAGAAATATCATAAATATGATATACACAGTTCTCTCTGGATCATTAGATTGGGAACCTAAAAAGAATACAGTAACCCTCACTGTGTCAAACAAGGGTATTTATCGATTAACAATAGTGTCACTGAATCAGTTTAATATATCATCATCGACTTCATATGGATACAACAACGTGATTTCAACGACTATTGACGTGGGTGAATACAAACGGTTTACAATAACAAGCACTGATCCTAATTTAAATAAGACATCATTTGTATGGTACATGGAGTTTGTAGCTGATCTAAATTAGAATTTTTAACAATTAAAAACCACTTGAGGTTTTAAAATAATATGATTCCATCATCGCAATATCGCTATGATACCGTCAAAGACTTCTTAACAAAACTCAAAACACTCATTGATGAATATGAAATAAAAATTAAAAAGTATCGCAGGAGAATTACCGTAATTGATGTTACAGTATACTCGGTATCTGGTATAATGGCCGGTGCTGGTATTATACTATCTTCAGTAACAATGGTAGCTCCGATTGCTGTCCCAATTGCTATTTCCGCGGTGACAACATTTGCTGGACTTGCAAATGCTATTACTAAAAAAATATCATCGTGTTCTCAAGAAAAACTTAACGACTATATAGTAAAACATCAAGCAGTATCTAACGGTTACTCACAATTATCCTCGTTGATGTCATCATCGATTGATGATACGATAATTACCGAAGACGAATTCTCCGCGATGATACGTATTTATGATACTACGATTAAAAACGCTAGCGTTTTTTCATCTATTGCAAAATTAGACATTGTGAATAATAATAATAATGTCGCAAGAGATTCAACTACTTCAGCGGATAGCAGAAAATACCACTCCACGGAAAACAAGTATGATATCAATATCGTCAACAAACCCTAAATTCAGTGTGAATTTTCCCTCGCCTGTTTCAGTAAAGGAAATCGCGTTGGCAAAATTACGAGTGTATCATAGTTGGCCTAATATCAGATCGGTTCCATTTGGCGGTCAGAGACCTAATAATTCTCTGGTGTTTGCATATAGGAATAAAAAAGATGACACTCCAGATTGGAACGTTGTTTCAATACCAACTGGGTCCTATCAAATTGAGCAAATTAATAATGAATTACAACGTAGAATAAAATCCATTACTAAAAAAGAATCAAAAATTGCGATAACAGTTCATGAACCAACACTGTCATCTACAATTGAAATAGGCTCTCCTGGGTATGTTGTAGATATTTATAACAGTTCAATAAGAACAGTATTAGGATGGCCCGAAGATCCACCTAGAAGTGCTGGTAATTCCACGCCCGAGCCTGTAAAATCTGATTACGTCACTGATGAAATAGGACCTGAAAATCCATCAAAAGGATATAAAACCCTCCTCGATATAAACTTTACAAAAACTTATCGACGTAAGAATGAATATGGTAAAGATGAGTGGTTAACTCCATTTTTTAATGATTATATCCCACAGGAAGGTGAAATTCTGGAAATACATGAAACAAGTCCAGCAATGGAAGATATTGAAACTTTTATCTTCGAAAAAATGAATGATGATTTTAAATTGTTATTACCATCGTTAAGATCCGGTCTTCTCACACAAGCTGAGTTCATTAGTGTAGTCTCCGCGGGTAATAAAATCATCGATGACATGGAAATATTTAATTCAAGGATTACTAATCTCTTCACTGATGAAAATAACCCAATTTCAAGAACTAGCTCAGCCCGAGATTATAAAAAAAATATAAATGAAAATCCAAATTATAAACTCCCAGGATATAATGTTCCCGAGTTAAAGAAAAAACTCAGAACTGCCATCGACGAAGGATTTAATAAAATCTATCAATCATGGAAAGATAGCCAGCCGAAGCCTATTATCCTCACTCATAATAATTCTCCCGACGGCGACGGTAGACATATCGCACCGAACAATGTGGATATTTCATCGGTGATCGCACTTAATTTAACGTGTGATGTAATCGAAGGAAGTTATCAAATTAATATGGAACAATCAAATCAAGCCCGACAGGGTTACATTCTTTATTCATTTGCACCAACAGCACCCCCCGGATTTTTAATTGTTGAGAATCCGACTAATCCAGTCTATATGCAATGTCAAAATGATTCACTAACCAGAATTAATTTTACACTCACCGATCAGTCAAATAATTTAATTGATCTACGTGGTGAAGTATTATCGATTAGTCTGTTTGTGAAAAGCTAACAAATAATTTGTATTAATCAGCAGCAGAGAGGGTGAAATGACAACATATTTGCGACCGTAGATGGCAGCAATTTGAGTGTGGTTATGACAATGTATTTGCGACAAAATCGCTAAGATGGGGTCTTTATTTTTTTTTTGGTTGAAATATGAGATTTCGTAGGAAGGTTCCATTGGCATTCTGAGGCTTTAATCGATTCTGTCGCAAAAATTTGTAGACGTAGATGGCAGCAATTTGGCATTCTGAGGCTTTAATCGATTTTGTCGCAAATATATTGTTGTAGGGTTCACCCTCTCTGCTGCTCGCGATAAAGGAAATAAACCTAACAGTTATACCCGAGATAGTACAAAATGTGGGTGGAAACCCAGAAACGGCTTGGGTAGCTATCTAAAAGGGCGGTAAGGAGGCATGTTCACTTTGGATTAAAACGACGGAAGTATAGAGAGACGGATATTCAGGAGAACCACGTGTTTAACAATTTGCTTCCTAAATTAAAGATAAGCCATGAAAAGCGTCCATCCGTAAATATGTCATCAATAATTTTGGACGCCTAAGGATATGATTTATATGTATCGTGTTCTTTCCTGGAAATAGACCATATCAGACGAACATTATAAACGATTTCCATGATAAATGAAATTCGTTTGCATTAAATTATGTATTTCGAATATATGTGAATCACTAATCGAGTTTCTGTTTGGACTGTGCACTATTCTTTAATGTGAAAAAGTTTTACAAGAAGCGTTAGACTGTGCATTGTGGCGATATCAAATGTGTCTTAACATAGTACATTTAATATATATATATATATATATATATATATATATATATATATATATATATATATATATATATATATATATATATATATATATATATATATATATATATATATATATATATATATATATATATATATATATATATATATGTATACACAAAATTGCTGTTAATTGTTCGGATGGTACTTCGTTATGTTTGTATGACTGTTTAAGGAATTAATAACAGGTAAATAAATAATCAATCCCTGAAAGCTTTTGTGACTTTTTGTCCAATTCAGTAAATGGATTGATCCATAGTAAAATATTTTATTTGAAGCAAACAACAGAAACCTCGCAGACAAAATTAAATGGAGAAAAGACAAATTGGTCATCCAAGGAAAAGAGAAAACAATCTGATAACGTTGTATTGGGAAACTAAGAATGTATTGATGTGTATACTCAATTTTCACAGCGGGATAGAAACAAGCATACGATTAAGGCTCATTTAAAAGTTATTTATCTGCGATTGTCACTAACACGTGAGTTATGTTAATTCATCATTTTACAATTCGCTCATAGAAGAGTGGTACACACTTGATGACATTTGTATCATGCACTTTATTCGAAAGAAAAGAAATATGTTTAAGGATATAATTAAAAGCTCTGCAGGAGGGTATAAAGGTTTTATTTCCTGATTTCGAAAACTTATACCATCTTTGGATATTTGCCAGTTTGTTTGAACACCCCTCCAGTTAAAGGATAACGGAATGTAATGATGCATAAGTCAGTCAGTGTATTCAATGTTGTATTCTTGGTAAAATTATATTTAAATTGACCTCATCTCCATGCGCACAATTACACGATGAGTTTATTATCTCAGTATCTGTATCTTCCATCGTGTCAGTGTGTGTTGGATGCTGTGTGTTATAGCAGGTTCCTATATTTAAAAACTAGATCATGATAAATCAAAATCAGACTGAATGGTTTGACCATCTCCATTTTGTAGTACTGCTTTTAAGTAAACGGACAGGCAGACGAACTCCAAGGGACCTATTCGAGTTCTGACTTTAAAATGAATTTGTATTGCTTTATATTTTGAGACTCTGTAGGCATTCAAGGGAAAGAAAGTCACCGCGAAAGAGGAAAAATATAAATAAATCTCTGTACTTCAGGATTATGCAATATGAGAAACACTTAAAAATATATTTCAAATACAACATTAACTATCCTAGTCATACATACAAGTCTGGCAATACTATCGAGTCGTTTATGAAAATGTCTTTAACTGTATCTGTTATGTCATATTTAATTTTATCAGATTTTTAAAAGTATGTTTCTATAAAATAATGCTCTCTTTAAAGGAAAGCTCATTTCTTCCTAACCTGTATGGATTGCCTAATGAATCGTGACAGTTGTAATGAAGAAAAGTTTGTCTCGGAAATTTTGAGCTAACTTAATATAGAAATCGTTTGAGTGATATAATCATACCAAGGTAAGTTTTATTTTATAGAATAGACAAGCCACGCTTTCTAGGTCATCAGCATCCAAGACACTCATCCATAAGGGCGATGGTTCAAGATCTAACCAGAGCATGCTCTGGTGCGTTTTTGGGCAAGACACTTTGCTTCATTTACTCAGAAATGAATAAACTTTCATGGAACTGAGATTACGAGATTTACAGGGGTATAAAATAATAACTTACATATTCTCTCTCTCTCTCTCTCTCTCTCTCTCTCTCTCTCTCTCTCTCTCTCTCTCTCTCTCTCTCTCTCTCTGTAAGGGATCAATGGTTACACTGTCTTATCTTCAAAGTTATTGTCTTTACAATCGTAGCATGCATTTGTTGTAATGTTCTTTAGAGAGGTTTCAAAAATACAATTTTAAACAACTTATTTAAAGGGCGTGCATTCTTAATAATTCTTTTTCCATTATGCGTTAAAACCAGGTAACATTTCTGATTTTATAAGACCCTTTTCACACAAATTTTAGGATTAGCTTAATGCACTGCTTATCCATCTGAAAAGGTGGACTTTAAACGCCATTTTTACGTTGTTGTCTTGTTTGTTTTTGTGTGGGTCTAGTTTGATTTTCATTTCAATAAAATAAAACTTGAGAATAATTTCGCTGGCATGCTTTACCGAGAAAAGAAGATATGTATGCTATTAGGTAACGTTTGGTATTAATTCCCGCACTTAACACAATACGCGATATGAGTTCACTGAGGTCCTCCAAAGGGAAAATCGATTTTCAATATTTCTGTCATTGTATTGGTTTTTGCCAGCTTCCACCCTGAAATTGCAATCTAATCTTTCTAAAAGAAAAATTTTTGATCTCCTTTAGCTGAGCAATAATCGCAAATGCACGAATAATGTCACCGCTCCACTTAGAAACTGCATATGTACCCTCTTTATTGTCATGGATTAAATGAGATTTAACTAAGAGCTCTGGCTTAGTCTTGTTCTTCACGTCTTCATATGCACAATTTAATTTCACTTTGAGGATTAGATTACTATATTATTCTCATAAATTGCGGAAGTATGTCCTACATGTTTAATCCTTTGACTCTCCGTTGGGATCCTTAAACTTATTTGACTCTTGATGATTTTACAGATTCTTGTGGGTTTTTTAGTTTATGATCTAATGAATGAGTTTACAAACTGTTACGCTCTATTCTATAGTGAGTTAAGCAGCTGATAAAAAAGCCATCCAAATTGAAATACTGTCATGTTATAGCAAATTCGGAACGAAAGTAATTCCAGAAGAATCCTCCTGAGCCACTGAATGCATGTACGTGGGATACATCAAACCATATTAAATGTATAGCATTGTAAATGCCAATATCATGTTAGTTGTAAATGCAATAAACGTTTATAACGTATTGGAGCCAAACGATATGTATTGCTTGTAGCATATATGCAGTAAGTAAAACGGGCACAAAATAATTTTATAAAAGTAGCACATTACATTATCAGAGGGCAAAGAAAGAAAGAATTGGATTATAAAGTATATTTTTGTTAAATGTGAATTGTTTAAAAACTTATTCATTGATGTTGTTTAGGTTTAACGGCATTTCTCAACGCAAGATAGGCTATACATGGCAGCCAGAATAACTGGTGGAGGAAGAACCCGAGAAATCCCCCGGTAAGAACCACCGGGCCACTGTAATCTACTGGCATTGTCTCACATACATTGACCGAACCCTAGACTCGAACCCATGCATACAGAGGTGAGATGACAGTGATAGGTAAAGCCGATCGCTTTAGACTAAGAAGAAAGGGTGTCTTTTATTTCCATTAACTGTCCTTTATGTTTAAATTAATACTTCATAGCAACGAGGAATAATATATGTAATTAATAGTGTTTGCTCTTTTCACAATTTTATATATATATATATAAATATATTTATATTTATATATATATATATATATATATATATATATATTTAATTGTGAAAAGAGCAAACACTATTAATTACATATATTATTCCTTGTTGCTATGAAGTATTAATTTATTAATTTTTATATATATATTTATATATATATATATATATATATATATATATATATATATATATATATATATATATATATATAAAGACAAATTACATTGGAACTAACAAAAGAATTTCATAAAACTGATAAAATACTCATCGATAGAATCCAAGTCAGTCCCGACCACAACACTGAATTTCCAGGCAATTTAAACTAGCTATACTATTTTACGATTAATTACAATCAGGTCATGAATAGTAAGAAAAGTTTTACATTTTAATTTTACTATTAATTATAATCAAAACATAATTTGTAAGAAAAGTTTTAATTTTTAATTTAACAAATAATGACAGTAAAACTCTGATAAGTTAAAAATGTTTTAATTTTTAATTTTACGAATAAGTAGTCAAATTCTGATAAGTAAATAAAGTTGGAATTTTTCACTCATCGACAAAATTAAATGGTACAAGTTGATTTTGAAAGTTAGGAATTTATTTTTTCCACCATCTAATCGTCATATTCGCTGTTCCTAATGGCGTAACAAGGGTTGGGCAATACACCTGGCTCTATCACTAAAGTTTTATGTTTACTCACTGTTGAAAAACTTTCACAGAGATGCAGTGTGTTTAGAGATATGACAAGCACTCGCATATTTTGGTCAGAATTTGTTACCATTGTGTGACACTTCAAAATAATATTATTCTGTGACACGAATCGTTATATGCTCTCATTGACGATTAAAGCACATACCGATACGACGTGATCGATGGCAGTCTTGAGTAAGCCGAGTGTACCACAGTTGAAATATAACTTAGGAATTAATTGAAGTTTGCCTTCTACTAAAATATAACTTACCTTTGGAAACAGTTGGGTCCCAAAATGCGATGTAAATCTATACGCCTGCCGCCCAGACAGCTAATTAATAATAATAATTAAAATATTGTTTTGACGAAAGAATTTTCGAGGCAGCAGAATCGAGGCTTTGTAAATAATAAATGCATTGTAAATAATAAATACTGTTTGTTATGCTTTTCTTCACTGTTCTTTTGATAGATTCCACCGTGTGAAATAGAACGAGTAAATACAAATATCTCTCTTTTTGCTTTTATTGGAGGAAATGTAAAACACAATAATATATAATCCTTTATATGACTAAAGTTTCATTTGGTAACTCAACACAAATATTAGGTTGTCTATTTTAGTTTTCCAGAATTTTCTCTATTTTAAGATTAAAACGATTCTAATTTTGATAAATGGGCAAACACTATGCAGATAATTTGATAAAAGTGGTACAGTTGACGGTCATTTAAAGGGTTAAAGTGATAGTCATTTTTAAAACTTAGAGATTTTGAAATAATAAATTTCTACTCACCACCTGTCACAAACAAGTCTGCGTTTTGTTGCTTTGTTATTTGCAGGAGGACAAATAGTATCCATAATGTTTTTATCAGTTTTATCGGGTTCATTCTGCGATCATTGAAACGAAATGTCCACGAAGATATGAAAGGTAGTTTTTAACAACAGATACACAAAATTATTTCTTTCTGCTGTTTTTGTTCTCTATTACAGCCTGTAGATGATCCAATGCTTATGTAAAATATAGCGCTACGGATCAGAATAGGTAATGAATTTGTTAGTGCGCCCTCTTTTATAGCTTATAAAACTTTGGATCACGTGACATCCTTGATTGGTGAAATTAGATTGTGCAATTGGTCATCACCTTGACAAAATGATTTCGCGATTTGAATGCTTAGTATCTGTTAAAAACGAACGCGAAAAGCTTATAGCGATAAGTTTCCAAAACGTGAATTTTGGAAGCAATCTATTTTTACTGGTACAAAGTTCATCTCCGTATCATACGGCGATATTTCTTTGGATGACTTTGGTTTACACATTAGACATTCCCTCCTCTTCAAATGTGGGGTAAATGTAGGGATGGTCACTTATCAAAACTTTCAGCAGTACATTTCAAGTTAGTTTTACTGCAATTAAGGATACGGAGAAGTAGAATAATTTAATGATGCTTGGTAATAATTCCATTTAGCATAAACAGGACAAAATAACAGTTCCTAAATAAATACAATTATCATTATTGAAAACAAAAATAATGGAACAAGGTTTACGGTACAATTTGACACGAATTACCTAATACATATTTTGTAAAGACTAGGCTACTAAAAATACATGGCCAATCGTCAAGCATTTGGTTGCAGACATTTAGCAAGAATTTGGATACACAAAGGTCTCTATCTTCTGAACAGCAGCCTACATTTGAGTAATAAAGAACTTAATTTTCATTTTTGTTTTGCAATAAAATACTTTGACATCAACATTTCCAGATGGAGAAGAATTTCTTTAAGATCCACATCTTAAATAACAGAACAGAGGAAGCTCAGTGATTGTATTGTCATTCAATTAAAGGGTAACTTCTTCTCAGTGACAATAAAACCCATTTGTAGAAATCCGTTATTGATGCTTTAATGTGACTATCTTTTGTTTGGTAATGAATAGGACAGGATTGATTAAAACGTTTTACAAGATAATATTCTCGTGTATCAATTTATCGTTTATAGTCGCTAGCTCGTAAGTCGATTACAGAAGCAAACTGCACAAACCCGGATCTACCGTCGCATAATGCGCATGCAGATTCGAATCGATGCAGTTTATTGGAAGTAATCAGTGGAACAAACAACATAGACCCTGACGGCGAATAGGGATTTATGTTGTTTTCATTTGAGATAGATTTATAAACATGTATATAGGCTATATTACTCGCACAACACTGACATTTCCAGAAACACTGTTTTAGGGTCATTCATTGGTCTGTATTTTGTAACATTTACTTGAGATTCGAAAACGTAATGAAGAGGTCAAATTCATTATGAAATCAATAGTAAAATATATTTGTGGAATCTAATATGGCTACGAGTGATGTCATGCTAAAGTATTTCTACTGAAATCAGGAAGTTATTTTAGCAGAAGTTATGATTATCTTACCTTCAATTACCCTTAACCCTTCTATACCCTCCACAAGTTTTCCAGCATATTAAGGGGAACTAGAATAGTTATCTTGTGGACGGTCTTCCAGGGACAACAAATGCATTACGAACCATGGACAACATCGCGCATACCAGTCCACTTCAGAATCATAAGTAAAGGTAAATAGGTCGATTAGTCCTCATAGACTGAATAGGGTTACATATACCTATGTGTAGGAACAATGTTTTACGATTGTCTCGAGATAAAATGAGAAATACAACTATCTAGTCTGTAAGATATCCAACTCAAAGTCTAATAGGAATGTATTCGGATTTCATTTTCCCCTCTAAGAAGAAAGAGATAATTTGGATAATTTGGTATCAATGAATGTATTATAAATGTGTCTTTATTTCAGAAGTCGGTTAGACATTATGAATAAACTACGAATACACACTACATATTAAGATATTTTTTTTAAAACAGATCTTTTTCTTTAATCCGTTTATATTTCTGGTCCATGGTTTCAAATTTTGTAAGCGAAAGGACCCAAACCAACAACTTTGTGCAGAAGTCAACAAATTAATTATTTCCATCTAATATAAAGTGAGAATTCAAACGACATTTACAGGTTGTGAATAAAACGTCAAAATAGTCATAAATATCACAAGTACAAAATTATAGAATACATTCCAATAGTCTTGACTCTACTGATGTACCAAAGGTCTTGACTGTGCTAATATACAAATGGTCTTGAATAGGTTAATGAAGAGATAGTCTTGAATATTCTCTTTAATACAAAAGCATTGTTTAGTCCGAAAAGTCTAGAGACTTTGAGATCATTTGGTTCATATGCATAAAGGTATTCCTAACCCGGTAAGTGCTAATAAATTCATCGTAATATATATTATTAAGATATGCAACAAGTAGAATATCACCATTGTTAATAATATGCGACCAACGTGGATCCCGAGATTAGCATAAGTTGCAAGGAATATTAAGCTTTCTTTATCAATTTCAGCAACAGTTCTGTTCAGTTCCAGCATGTTGCTTTCTAACTTTCGCTCATTGTGAACATGGTCTTTTTTGAGAATTCTTGAATGTGCTTAACTCATCGATGCTGGAATACATCTAATTTATAATGTCGTTTGATCAAATCTTTGCAAACACATCGCAACCATAAAGTTCTTTTGGAAAAATAATATTTTATGTAGACCTGAAGTGGCTAAGGTTTGTAAGTTGCCTGCCGTTCTCAATCTGGATAAAATAATATAGGGATTTTGTTATTTTGAACAGACTATTTCTTTTCTTGCTTACGATGCTTCATTAAGCTTAGTAGATACTAGACAAAGTCGAATGGACACTATTTCATATTATATTTATCTTACATAGTACCTTTGGTAAGTACATACACGACAGGGAAATTTTGTAAGGTGATTTTGATGATTTTGATGGGTTTTCAGAAAGAGTTTGATAGGATATATAGTGGATGCCAAATGTTTTTTTTCTAGATAATGATTTTGATGTATTTTGTTTAATATTTTGTTGTCTACCTGTTGCAGAGTGATGTCCTATTTATAGGATCTTGTAATAAATTTATTCACATGCAAATATATGACACGTACATCATATGTCTCCATTCTGAGTTATAAGTAATCTCCGAATGAACACACACACACACACACACACACACACACACCGAATGAAGATAACTAACAAATTATAATGAAAGAGAAAAATATGAAAACATGGATGAGTGGAAGAATAGACGGTCGAGTAGTTAAATTGATGAATGGATGACTAGCTAGTTATCTAACTGAAGCATGCCGTAGTTTTAATTTTGGCGCAGTGTAAAAGCCGGTGACCATACAAGAGACAAGAAAAACTATCAGCGAGCACATTACTTGTCGTCATATGGGTCCTAAAATAGCGCTGAGACATATAACTTCAAAAGAAAATTCTCAGATTGCCATGACTCCTTCGATTGGAGACTCTTGGTTTTTATCGATGACCATCCATCTATCGATAATTGCGTTTGTCACTGGATGCGTTATTAACAGCAAAACTAATGTGAGAAACATTTATGAAATAAACAAATCTTCATATCAAAAAGAAGTTAAGAGGCCACCGTTGATTCTACTTTTGTCTTTGAATAATCTTTTATACAAAATACTTCATATCAAGAGAGGATTAAAAGGGATTTAAGTGTTTTAAATTTTCAACCCAATTTGTAAAAAAATCTTTCAAGTGTGGTGAAGTCACACGACTTAGAATTTGATGACAGATTCACTTTGATTCTTTCGAAGAAGGAAGTTCATTAAGCAAAGATGTCACTTCTATCTATCTATCTATCTATCTATCTATCTATCTATCTATCTATCTATCTATCTATCTATCTATCTATCTATCCATCTATCTATCTATCTATCTATCTATCTATCTATCTATCTATCTATCTATCTATCTATCTATCTATCTATCTATCTATCTACCTACCTACCTACCTACCTACCTACCTACCTACCTACCTATCTATCTATCTATCTATCTATCTATCTATCTATCTATCTATCTATCTATCTATCTATCTATCTATCTATCTATCTATCTATCTATCTAATCTAATGTAATCTAATCTAATCTCCTGATACCTGCTTTAAATAGAACAATGTTCTTAAAGCGTTTATTATTTCAGCGCTTTTAGAAGGAAATGAGAATAATGTGATCCTGGTCGTCCGTCTGTCTGCGCGTGTCTGTGAGCGTAATTTCATATCATGGGTGCATACAAGCTACAAACTTTAAAATATTTTATGGGAAGGAGGTGAGTTATGGAAACTTTCGAACGGAGTGTGGAGCTGGAACTTGAGATTGGAGGGGGAAATGTTGTTGGATGCATGTAACTGTATACAAAATGTGTTTAACAATTGGGATATATTTAGAGTGCGTTGTAAATCTGTACAGTTTAGAAATTTAATCCATTCTTCGGTTGGAGGAGGTGTTGGGGTTTTGTATACGCTTATTCACGAGTTATTTGTTTGTATACAAAGCTGGGGAAATGAAGAAGTCATATTCTCGCGATGATAGATTATAGGAGTGTGCCATTGTCGACCAATAAAAAAGAAACGACAGATTTTACGAGTGTGCCATTGTAGACCAATAAAAAGAGACGACAGATTTTATGACTGTGTCATTGTAGACCAATACAAAGAGAAGACATATTTTACGAGTGTGCTATTGTAGACCAATTAATATAGATAACAAATTATAAGAGTGACCTGGTGATCAATTGATTAAAATGACAGATTTTATGAATGTACTATTGTGAATCGATTAATGGAGATGACAGATTATAGGAGTGTGTAATTATAGATCAATTATAGAGATGACAGATTGGTAATATGTATACAATCATTCAAGTTTGTTTAAGCTTTTACGCGGCTTATGAAAACTTCCGGTTCATCAACGATGTCTTGAGAGTGGGCTTAGATTTGCAAAATAAAGAAAAGACAACGAGAAGAAAAAAAAAACAGAAACGAAACAAAAAATAGGCGAAAGCAAATTAATTAACATTTACTAATATTTCTTCCTTTTCCTAAATTCAAATGTTCTTGACTTCAAGGACAATATATGATCCTTTGCAATAGTCATATGATCAAAGAACGTACAAACAATGATCTCGAAATAATTAGCCGGCCGTTACTACGGAAGAACGAGGTCACTGCAGGAAACTTTAAAAAGTCTAACACGTTCATATGAATCAGACCGTGGCCTAGCTTTCGATTTCAAGTGTAATATGGATGTAAATATTTAAGTAAGCTACCCTTGGAAAAGCAATCGCAAGGAAAACTCATCGACTTTTTCTGCTGAATTGGATTAACCACTATAGGGGGGATACAGATGTCATCACACACCTGGTTTCGTGTCAATTTCAAACACGAATTTTACATTATGTCCTTTTTCAGGCAATTGGCTGTATGCTTACAAGTGTTAACCACCCGTCGTTTATTGACATTGTACCCACTTGCCTCAATTACCGTATTTACCCGCATTTATATGTGCCCTACTATAAACAGTATTGAACCAGAATTATCATCGTTTACTGATTCGGCACATTAGGGTCTGCACTACATTTAGATGTCATAAGTAAACTATGATCTGCTGGCATATTTTGGGACATGGGACGACAACGAATTTGAGTACATGATACCTTCAAACTTATACTCAAATTAAATAACAAAATAGTAAGGTATTGATCACACTCAGATTCGGGCCTTAATCAAATATCTGGAGATGATTAATGCGATTTTTTCACGACTTTGAATCATTCATTCATTCATATCGTACATTGAATACAATCACTAATAAACAAAGAAATCATTTTAAACGTCAATGAGAAGTCTTTCTTTAGTTTCGTCCCAACATGGAAAGCATCTTGACTTGGCACATCTGATGTAAGAGCAAATTTGTTTTTCTCTTCGCTGGGGTGGTATGCATCACTCGCATGTGACATGGATATGCAAACTCAGAGAAACATGTTCCTCATTCGATTGAATTTCTGAATGGCTATGTTAAACATTTAATTCTTGTGTTGCCTTATGTACAAATACCAATTGACAAAGGGACCGAAAAAAGGTAAAACTGGGATGTTTCCTCGAAATTTGTTTGTCTCTTTTTGTTCCATATGCAAGACGCGTAACCTTTTGCAGTGTATATAGACAGACTGAGAAAAAAGATTTTATTCTCGCTTTTACTCGAAAGTCTTTGTTGTCTAAAAATTGTTGTTTACAAATTAACTGTTTCCTACCCACTTCTGCAACCACTAATTATCTTGTCTATGCTTAGAAAACAAGATTAGCATAAAATAATTTTTATATTATTATACAATATAATCAAAACATGACTTATGCTGTTTAGGTTTTATTACTGCTCACAAGTTTGAACATTTTATGTTGCTTTAGAAACAAAGCAAATCTCATGAATGACAGGCTGTCCAAATCTGTCACACCGTCAACTTTCCTGAATGAGAAGCTGTCCCAATCTGTCACACCATCAACTTTCCTGAATGAGAGGCTGTCCAAATCTGTCACACCAACAATTTTCCTGAATGACAGGTTGTCCAAATCTGTTACACCATCAACTTTCTTGAATGCCAGGCTGTCCAAATCTGTCAAACCAACAACTTTTCTGAATGACAGGTTGACCAAAACTGTCAATCCATCAACTTTTGCCAACAAGTGTAATCTGCAAATGAATTTTTGAAACTGCTAAGGTCTAGATATTCATTGGAGGAGTTCCAACTGCTAAATAAAAGTGCCACACCATTGCAGATAACGTTAATAAAATATAATTTTATTTGAATAGAAAATAAAATCTGGAAGGGATATAAAACACCCGATTAAAAAATCCGCCATAATAACTGAGAAATATGCTCAGGTGTCTTTTCGAAATTAATGCACATCTGACCGATTTTATCGCTCGGTAATTTTCGGAGTGTGAAGATCGGCTGACGTCACATTTTGAACACATTTTAACTTCTGTTTCTATCAAAACATAAACAAAGCACGTGTTCAGTTCCATATTAGTTTGTTTGAAAAGTTTTATCATCATAATCGTGCCAAGAGGAGATCGTGGTGGTACAAGCAAGGGCAGCGGGGTTAGGTGTGTTGCATCAAACTGTGGAAATACAAATGCTGATGGGTTTTCCATGCATTCCTTCCCGAAAGACCCAGCACTTCGAAGTAGGTAGACAGATTTTGTAAAAATCAAAAGAGCAAACTGGGATGGTCCAACTGAGTTTTCTGCCCTCTGTTCCTTTCATTTCACACCAGAATGTTTCCCATTTAGGTATAGATTTGAAGTTGAGGATATGGGTACAGAGCACCAAAGAAAGTCAAACTCGATAACGATGCCATCCCTTCTATCCACTGTGTGAAGGGAACTGACAATCAAGCTAAGGTAACTGCAAGTGTATCAGAACCTTCAGCATCAAGGAATCAGCTGTGTAGGCTTGAAATGTTGTCACTATCAGAGGAAGTAACTTGCCAAGTGTCACCGCCAAAGAAAATACGAAGGGGCTATTCAAAGAGAGAAGCATCATGGGTGAGTTTTTAATGACAAGTACCGCACTATTTAATCTATGATATTCAACAGATCAGTCACCGCATCATTTCCATTTGTACCATGTAGAACGTTCTTTCATAGTTTCCAAAATAAATGCAGTAAATATCTAATAAATCAAGAACTGATATATAAACATTTGATAAATATTGTCAAAAATGTCATGTTGATTTCAAATTTATTTGAACATGTGAATATAAAATTTTGCTGGTAGATTTAGAAGGCCTACATAGATATTTAATTGTCAGACTAATGTGTGAATCAGGTTACATATAGATATTGACAAGCATCGCTAATAAGTAAAAATCTCTACGAAACAAAATTTATTAGAACTTTGACAATATTATAATATTTTGGGAATTTTTCTGTTGTATCATAAGTGTAATTATTTTTGGGAGGTCACTGAAAAGACATCAGCATATGTGTTTGATAAATGTTCTCTAATAAGGTACATCTTGTTTTAGAATATTGCAGCACATCAGAAACAATGTTCAGACAGGGAGACAACTCCAGATAAAAACTTAGAAAATTCATTTGACAACATGATAGAGGTACATACAATTTAACTTCATTGTATATATATATATATATATATATATATATATATATATATATATATATATATATATATATATATATATATATATATATATATATATATATATAAGTGTGACATTTCTGACAACATGTATTAACCAAATGTATGTCAGATTTCTCAAAATAAAGGACAAACTATGTCTTAAAGGGAAGGGGAAAAGGATAGGTTTGCTTATCATATGAAAAAAAAAAATAAATTTACAAATATGTTGTTTTAATGTTTCAAGCTTCTGTTATGGTGGATAGGAAGCTTTTATTGAATTCGTCATAGTAAATTTGGGAACTATTTTTTAAAATCACAAAATATTTTATATTTTTTACAAATTTCTAAATGTTTGAATAATTTGTTCAAACAAAGAACATTATTCAAAAGTAATAAAACGTATGCAATTGGCCTTTTTCAGGTAGATGAATATGAAATCGATAAATTGAAGCCTCTGACTGCATCCATTGGATGCCAAGTGAACAGAAAGATAAAACAGCGGTCCAAGAAATGTTAGAATTTTCTTAAGGCACCAAAATATACGACACGACCTGCAGTGAAGATGATAAGCACAGGTACTCGTATACTCTCACATTTTCACTTCTGGCTATAATTTTTTTCCAGGCAATAGTTGAAAACAGAAAAAGTTATTTGGAAATAGCATGTAGTAAGTCTTGTGAAGAAGGTATGATGACCATAAACAATGTCCATATATACTGTTCCAATTTAAACTTAAATGTATGCTTCATTATTAAAGAAGTACCATTTTAAAGAATTTTGCTGACACATAATTGGTTGTTTCTTTTGTCAAGTATTTTTTAGTGTACCAGGAAATTGATAGTTAAGTTTAATACCTCAAAATTAGAACAAAACTGTATTCATGTATATAAATTTGTTCTGCTTTAATAAACTATTTTCATTTATCTAGGAGTGCAGACTGATTTTATTGATAACAGACCAGTGATGAGGGATGCATTACAGCTATTCTATCCCAATTACTTTGATTTTGATACCAGACCAACAGCAAACATTTTAAAACAATGTGTATCAGCCAGCAGTTTTGAGGAACCACTCTCGTCACCAGTGAAAGATGACTTGTCAGACTGTGACTATGAGCCACCAACTTTCCCTCAGTCATCAGATGAGGATAACAGAATTGATGAACAGGAAAACAGGTAACATAATCATATTCTTGCTAAATTCACTTGCACAATCATGCAGACAAATGCCGAAGTAACTGATACAAATAATACCTTTTACCCTATATTGTAGTGTAAAGATACACCACTGCTACCGTCTTAGGATGTAAGTTGTGAATTTCTTATTGAAGGACATTGAACATAATAATGAACATTAAAATACAGTATGAGTATGATAGATTGAGGAAAATGATGCTGTTCAAGTTTCAAACCCGTTCTATAGGACAAGATATGTATTTCACTTGTAATATGCATCACTGTGGAATGGCTATTCAATGTATGGATCAAACTTTTATTTTTCAGGAATGTTCCAGCTTATATGGAAACTAAATGTTTAGTCTTTGAATCAAATCGGATGGATTTATTTAGATGTTGCACCAAGTGCTGTTCAAACACAGTTGGCGAAATTGTTTATGTGAATGGATCTTTGGTAAAAATAATACAAGAATGCAAGAACTGCTTTTATGTGCGCCACTGGTAGTCAGCCTTTTTTTTAAGTAAACCAACTGGAAATTTGCAAATATCAGCAGGAATTTTATTTTCTGGTTCTGACAAATCAAATAAAAAAATAAAAACATATTTGTACATGTATATGTGTTGCTTGCATGATTTGTCAGTATCACTGTGGTATAAATGTTAGATAATTTAGGCCTTCATAACAGGTGTTCAATTCACGAAGGTGTCATAAAATGGCTGGAAAAAGTGGTTTGTTTATTTGCTGTATTAATAACCACAATATTATGCTGTCATGCATAGATCATAAAAACATCTATTGCTGTGGGAATTGCCAAACAATGTCCAATGGTAGGCCTAAACTAGAGCTTTCTTCTTTATTGCATAGTGCTTGTGATATTTAATCTCATATTCTTAAACATATCAATAGCACAGTACAATGACATATTGACTAAAGTCAGGAACAGCACTGTAAAACTAAATTAGATATGAAGAAAATAGAAGTAGCAAGTAGATGCTTACCATAGAAAATAGGTTTATTTCATAGTTTATAAAATCAACTATTATCACACATAAGAAATTTCAAATTTTAACTTATAATACAGGGTAGAGAAAATGAATTCAGTTTTAATATCATGAGGGTAATATCCTACCTATTTCAACAGTTGTGCAAAAAAAGACCTCCTCGCCAAAGAATCTGAAGTATTTTTAAATTGTATCAATTTGTTCACGTTTTCGAAGCTTACAACTACGTTCTAATATACCTGTCACTTATCAACGTATAATTACGTTTCTACCCATGAATATTACACAGTTGGTCAGTCTTTATTATAGGTGAGAAAAAAATCCATTTGCAAACGAACATATATCGAAACTTAGGCCGTAGATATATTCAGAAAATAATTACCATGAACTGTCCGTCAATCTATCTTGCATGTACACCGGCAGCCACTTCTCCACCATTATCATAATCATCCGAGCTTGTCACCTCCGCATCTTCGAATTGCGAAGATCCACAGGACAGTTACAATTCTCTTCCTTCAGAAAATCACAGATTTCATGTTCAGTTTCTGAAGACTTTTCCACAATATAACGATACCAACCCTCCCTTTGTTTACAAGAAGTGTTCAAAATGTGACGTCACGCTTTGTTTTCACTACATACTGGAAGTGGTCGGCGGTTGCATTCGGTTATTTTCATACACAGGTGCAAACGCGATATTCATTAGGCTTCCACGCAATTACTAAAATATTTTCAATATGATTTTTTTACTTTCGTCTTTTTAATATATATTCTCATTCATTAACAAATGAACTAAATAAATGTAGATACACTGTTGTGGCACTTTAAGTCTAAACGTTGACGATTTTGGAATGGATATGTCTTTGGATTTCAAATCATATACCTATGCCAGGGACCAGTAGTCTGTTTCTACATAAAACATAATGTAGTTTGACCTTAAATGTACTTTGCGCGATCATGGGTGTTAGAGCGGAACGGCTTGGATTTCTTGTACCTAACCATTTTGGTGGTTGCTCTAATTTGTGCAAGTGGCGACCTAATAATTTTTTGGAATGATGTTATTGATATTATTAATAAAGATAATTCATAGAGAGAGAGAGAGAGAGAGAGAGAGAGAGAGAGAGAGAGAGAGAGAGAGAGAGAGAGAGAGAGAGAGAGAGAGAGAGAGAGAGAGAGAGAGAGAGAGAGAAGCATGAAATCTTGTTTGGTATTTTGATAATCTTAAAGATACCTGTCATCATTATAATGCTGGGAAAAAGAATCTTTTTTTTCTCCTCTGATGTTACACGAATGAATATAGTAAGCTTATTGAATTATTTAGCAACATGTATTCATATCCGCTGAGCAGTTTTAAACATATCACCGATTAATTTCAAACATTAGTTGATGATGTACACTATAATAGATGCCATAACGGATATAGTTATGAAGTCTTTAAGTCACATACCGCATTTCATCAAATTTTTGCTGTAATAACGATACATTTTGGAACTGTTAAAAGCAAATCACACAAGAAAATCAATGCTAAACTATCAAAAATGATAGCAATGAATTCAGAATATGTAAAATATACGAAGACAGTTCATATCGATGTCCGATGCGTGCATCCTACTTTGAGAAATGTAAGCTTTCATAATGGAAGTATAACAAAGAATCCACGAAGTGATCGTGATTTGTTTATATTTTTCTGATAAATTACAGGCCTGAAAATTAATCTTTATGAAACATATTCAGAGGTTTCTCAACGGTCATCATTTGATAGTCAATAGCATCTGCATCCGAAAAATTCTCATGGAAGTGATTGCCATTTTTATTCCGGAGCCGGCATATTATATGTAATCCATTCTCTTTGATGTTGTATTAAATCTTAAAACCTGTAGTTTTTAACAGACTTTTGGATGATACTAGTTGTCTTTTTGTTTGTGGTCGCAAAGTGTATTTATATATTTGTTTGTCGTCACACAGTGTGTACATATATTCATTTTGCAGTCACATAATGTATTCATATATTTGATTGCCATCATGCAGTATGTATTTGTTTGCCTCCACACAGTACATATGTGTATTTGTTTGTTGACATATAATGGCAAGTTAAAGGCCATACTTAAGAGTGCATCAGTTCTTACAGCTCCAAATTTCAGTCAATCATTTAAACTATCTGTTGCTGCGAGTGATGTTGGGGTTGAAGCAGTATTGATTCAAGAAGATAAAAAATGGTGTTGATGTTCCAGTGTGCTATTTTTCTAAAAAAATAGATAAGCACCAGAGAAATTATTCCACAATAAGGAAGGAATGTTTGGCTTTGATATTGACATCACAACATCTTGAAGATTACATTAGTTTATCCCATTCTCTGATTACTATATTTAGTGATCAGAAGCCCTTACTTTAATCGGCAATAGGTGAGACAAAATCAGAAATTATAAAGGTGGAGTTAGTTGTTACAGGAATTCGACATGATGTAAACAACTAATAATATATTCATTATCCTCTATAATCATGAGTTGATTGGCACGTCATCACTTTCAATTTTAAATCTCGTCTGGACTTAAACTGAGCTTTATTCAGGACTTGTCTATTACTAGGACTTGTGTCGTTAATTCTTGGATTATTTTTGGATTTAATTTGCAATACGTAAGTTCTTTATTCTTATTTTCACTTTGTATTCTAGGGAAATAAATTGTTTGTTACATTTTACAAAGCTTGTTGTCGTTACTCTTTTATGGTACTTTTTTAGAGCATAAACTCGTAACGCAGGTATGAATTGAAATTGCAAACTGACTTAATAATTGTGTATGCTTACATTTCTCTATTAACCATCTTAAACCAGTTACCGTTCTTGGAGATTAAACCCCGAAGCACGATGAATCAACTCAGGATAAAGAAAGTAAGATTATATACATAATTAGCATAATATAAAGCAAATATGTCATCCAGATGATATCAGCAGCGTCTTAATTAAGAAAACGAACATTTTAGTTTCAAAGTACCATTACATTTTAATAAGATTTACAGATCAATGAAAAATGCCAATATGAGAGGAAGGTGAAAATCTATTCCGTCAAAGTTCGTACCTATATCCCTTTAGAGTAACATTAGCAAAAATTTCCAAAGATTTTTAAATATGTCTATAATCATTTGAATGAGCATGACTGGTTGTTACAAGTCGTTAAAAAGGTTCAATCAAGTTTTATACCTGCTCATTCAATCACGTATCAACTTACTCGTGTCTATCATTGCATCTGCACTGCTATGGACCAAAGCAAAATTTCTTGCATTATATTCTGTGACATGTATAAAGTAGTTGGTACAGTGTTGCTTAGAGAATTAATACGTTAACTGCAAAGCTATGAAATTAATTGAAATCAGTTTGGTATGGATAGATTATTACATAGCTAACCGGTCTCAGGGGGTGACGGCTGGAAATTAATTCTTAAAGCTTGGACAACTAACTGCAGGTCTCTTTATTTCTCTTGTATACAAGATATAGCCGAAAGTTTAAAATCATTGATTACATTATTTGCAGAGAATTACAACGCTTATCGCCTGATCAACGTGTTATTAAAAGTATAACGATGATATTAAAAATTATCGGATTTGACAATATTCTGGCTCTCTAATTTTAATCCATCCAAACCAGCGTACCTCTTTTTACCAACACTGAGCTAGAATATATACTAGACATTGAATTGTTGGGTGAAAAGAGATTAGTGTTGTTACATCACATCGACATCTGGGAATTATTGAATCAACCAAAGAGAATTTATGGATTGCCAAAATTAGCTAGCAGATAAGCACTTTATTTTAATAATGGACGGCCTACTCCTGCAAAAAGGCGAAACATAACAATTATGTTTTTATGAAGTGTCAACAACCAGTCTTCTCTTTTTCAATGTTGACTAATGAATAACGCATGAAATTAACTTTTCACAGATTATCAGTAATGAATATTAAAAATGAGTCTGATACACCTTTACCTTTCAACTAACTTGTACACAGCAAAATATAAAATAACACTTGTACCAACGGAAATGCTGAAATCTTTTATTAGCAAAAAAATTCACAAATATATAATTACGTTTTGTTCCAATATGGCTATTGTTAAAATGATTATTACTGCATTACACAAAACACTACCCAGCTTCTATCCTTTGGTCATCCGTCTTGTTTTATTACAATTATATGCGTCAGCTATCTTGACTTTTTCCCCAACAGTCTTGCCCCCATGTTTGTTTAATAATTATTTATGTTTCTAAATGTGAGGAAGTTCTAAGTAGAGTATTGTTTAAATCATTTTGTCCTGTATACATAATTGTGTTCATCGTGGTAATAAAAAAAGTTTTATAAAGAGATATATTCCTACTCAACAAACAAAACATTTAAGCAGGTCTGAAAAATCAAGTACACCATACATGCAAGCAAACCTTTCTTTCTGTTCACCCATAATCTATTTTTGCTGTTGGAATAAAAACAAGCTATACACAGATACACACAGTCATGGAACAAATTTTAATTATATGTATATACATACATGATAACATTTTTTAAAAAAAATCACACCATTTTAATCAGACACATTTATTTAGTTCCAATGTAAAGTTATTTTATATTGTATATAACTGAAATTTAATAGACATAAAAGTAATGCTTGAAAAGTGACTTCGTTAGATTCGATCAATATCATATTATCAAACTATATGACGTAATTAATATAAACTTGTATTAGTCTATTGTCATCTAAATTAATCATATGATAAATCACTCAGATCTTTATTCAGTCAGTATTTATTAATTCCTTTATTTTTATAATGCCACATTTTATTAAATTGTTTTTTGTTTACAAATCTGTACAAGGCGATATAATTTTAAAACACCACATATATTATTACTGAGATAAAGTTTGTCACTTGTTCTAACACAAGCCAAGGAATTTTCAGTGGTCAAATAATTTTAGTTTTGAAGAGGTGAAATAGATTTATTAATTTGCTCACTTTTCAACCTATTGGTAGAGAGTGCCGTTATATGACGTAAGTCTTAAACGAAATAAAGAAATGAAGGTCACACCAGGTAATAGACAGCGTAGTCAACCAATGTATCAATTGAAACGTTACATACAGGTGTTGCTGTTTTATTTTTGGCTGCGCATGCTAAATACGGTAGACTAGATTGCATACAATTCTGTATTTTATTTGATGTGCGTGTTAAATACGGTAGAATAGATAATGTACAATACTGTTATACATATAGTCTTATACAACCATGCTTTGTCGATGTTGTAAACGGTGGCGCTGTATATAAAGCCACACCCTATAAACAAAAATATTAAAATAATGTTGAGACGTAAGGATTTATTCAGTGTATGATTTTAATATATATATATATATATATATATATATATATATATATATATATATATATATATATATATATATATATATATATATATATATATATATATATATATATATATATATATATATATATATATATATATATATATATATATATATATATATATGGGTTCCAAGGGTTGTTATCGCCGGAGGCGGTTGTGGGAGATAAGCACCCACTTCCCCTAGAAATCCCCCAATGGCTTGCGTCTGTGATAGCCTCTGACAACCAAATCCAGCTCCAGGCCTTCACGGGTTGCTTAACTAATAAGCCCGGCGGAACCTGTTTAAACTAACTGAAGAAGGGATGGCAGGCGAGTTTCTGGCGCCTCAAAACCAGATGCTTCGGGCAGATGGGGCCTGTTAACCTTGGGTGGTAGCCCGTCTAGGAGAAGGTAAACTCTGATTTCAAACCTTGGCTGCCTTGCGACTATACCCTTACATGGGAAAGGCTAAGGGAGTAAGCCCCAACAGAAAATCCGGAGACGGAGTCCCAAAGGCGACTTGTCATTGCATTTAGTGACATCTCGGTAACTCCTGCGACGCCGCTGGTGCCATGACGTATCGGCTTGTCCTTTTCCTTGGATCCATCAGCTGCGTGGAGAGGGGGAGTCAGTTGCATGGGCAACAGCTGATTCTCCATATAACCTTGCTCAGGCTTGCGCCCTGGAGAGGACACTCCAGCTTCGCTTCACAGCGTTGACACAACACGGGAAGCAACAGTTACCGGTTATAAGTCACCACTCGATTGGCATAGAGTTAGACGCCAGGGGTTGCTTCCGACGGTGGGAGAGACCAACAGATCTCATTTGACAGCTATCGCCCGCCTCAAGCTGGGCAGCCCCCAGCCAATAAGGTGCCTTCCCGCCACAGCTTGCCTGCCTGCCTTGCTGGATGCGCAGGGCTTAAGATACGTGAGTACCTGACAAGCGGGCTGCAACTACAGCACCAAGAAAAAACAAAAGAAAAACAAGGAAATCAACAATCTTCAAGCTAGGTACCTGGAACGTCCGGACTATGCTGACAGGGCTTTCAGATGATCTCCAGGCAATCAGTGATGTTTGAAAGACTAAAGTCATCAACGACGAAGTCGAAAGACTCCATGTCGATATCGCCTCACTTCAAGAGACACGGCTACCAGATTCTGGGTCCCTCAGAGAAAAGAACTACACGTTCTTCTAGCAAGGAAAGAGCTCAGATGAAGTTAGGGAGTATGGTGTTGGTTTTGCTGTTAGAAACTCTCTGCTGGCTATGATAGAACCCTGCCAACAAGGAAACGAAAGACTGCTATCTCTTCGCCTCCACACCATAATCGGGCTAGTTAATCTAATCAGTGTTTACGCTCCAACACTCAGTTCTACCACAGATACCAAGGATGCGTTTTACAACGAGCTCGACTCGCCCATCGCATCGACAATATTCCGAAGGAAGAGAACTTGATATTACTGGGCGACTTCAACGCTATGGTGGGTGCCGATCACGACTCCTGGCCTTTGTGTCTCGGCAAGTTTGGCATTGGGAAGATGAATGAAAACGGGCAACGTCTACTAGAAATGTGCTCGTTCCACAACCTCAGCATCACCAATTCATTTTTTCAGACAAAACCACAGCACAAAGTGTCTTGGAGGCATCCCCGATCCAAACACTGGCATCAGCTGGACTTGATTATCAAAAGATGTTCAGCCATGAAGGGTGTGCAGCTTACTCGTACATTCCACAGCGCTGACTGCGACACCGATCACTCTCTAGTCTGCTGTAAATTTAAGCTTCAACCAAAGAAGATCCACCACTCTAGGCAAGTGGGTAAACCACACATTGATGTGAGCAAGACGTCATATCCAGCCAAGACTGAAGAATTCACTTACGCCATCTCCAAGGCGTTCAGTTCAGATCCTCCCTACGGCAGTGCCAAAGAGAGATGGGACAACATCAGAGATACTGTGTACAGTGCCGCCACAAGAATCTTTGGTAAGAAGCAGACAAAGAACAATGACTGGTTTTGACGCCAATTCCGCCACACTCATGCCAGCAATAGAAGAGCTTCGTAGTGCCCACCTGGAATTCAAGCGTTCTCCCTGCGAGGGGACACTACATGTATATAGGTCTACCTGAAGCAAAGTGCAGAAGTTAGCACGGCAATGCGCTAATGAATACTGGCTTCTACTCAGTCAGAGCATCCAGTCAGCAGTAGACAACGGAAACATCAGAGGCATGTATAATGGCATAAAGAAAGCAATGGGTCCAACGAAGAAAATGATAGCTCCACTGAAGTCTTCTGCAGGAGATATCATTCATGACAAGGGTAAACAGATGGAGCACTGGGTGGAGTACTACTCCGAACCGTATTCCAGAGAGAATAACGTGACCAACAATGCCCTTAACGCCATTGAAAACCTCCCTTGTTTGACCAAACTGGATGAGAAACCTACTGAGACAGAACTAAAGCTGGCATTAGAGAAACTGACCACAGGTAAAGCCCCAGGAAAGGATGGCATCACATCAGAAGTCATCAAGTGTGGCGGCAGTGTGCTGTTCACACACCTTTATGATCTTGTCTGCCAGTGCTTGGATGAAGGTGCAGTGCCTCAGGACATGAGAGACGCCAACATCATAACCCTGTATAAGAACAAGGGCGACAGAAGTGACTGCAACAACTACAGGGGCATATCACTTCTCAGCATCGTGGGTAAAGTCTTCGCTAGAGTCATCCTGAACAGACTGCAGACGCTTGCCAACAGAGTGTACCCAGAGTCTCAGTGTGGGTTCCGCGCAAAAAAATCCACAATCGACATGATCTTCTCCATCAGGCAACTGCAGGAGAAATGCAGGGAACAACACAGACCCCTCTTCCTGGCTTTTATAGACCTCACCAAAGCATTCGATCTGGTCAGCAGAGACGGACTCTTCAAAATCCTGACGAAGATTGGATGCCCTCCAAAGCTGTTAAGCATGGTCCAGTCCTTCCATGAAGACATGAAAGGCATAGTGCAGTATGATGGCTCATCATCCAAACCATTCAATATCCACAGCGGAGTGAAACAAGGCTGTGTCCTTGCCCCCACGCTCTTTGGCATCTTCTTCGCTGTCCTGCTTAAGTACGCCTTTGGGACGTCCACAGAAGGGATCTACCTGCACACACGTTCAGACGGCAGACTGTTCAACCTGGCACGACTGAAGGTAATGAGCAAAGTAAGGAAAGCAACCATTAGGGACATGCTCTTTGCAGATGATGCTGCAAATGCTGTGTCTGAAGCTGAACTACAACGTCTGATGGATCGCTTTACTAAAGCCAGCGAGGAATAGTTACGACAGCTCGATGATGAGAAAAAATTTCAGAGGAAGAGGATGCAGTTCCAACCAAGACCTAATTCATACTTCAAGTGTAGCAACTGTAGCAAGGATTGCCACACACGTGTGGGACTTTATAGTCACAGAAGACGCTGCACAGCTACAAACTAGGACACCTTTCATGGGCGCATTTCCTTCGTCTCTCGAGACTAACGGAAGCCAACCAATATATATATATATATATATATATATATATATATATATATATATATATAATCATATGGCGAATAACAGCCCTTTCAACCCACTGGATATAGCAAGGGATCACGTGTCAGGGATTGAGATTGAGATAGATGCAACAAACGGACGACGAACAGTGCAAAACTAGTATCTAACTAGCCTTGTAGGGTTTTACTAGTATCCGCAACAAGTCTATACAGGCTGGTTGAGACAAAATGCATCTATAGGTTTTAATTCATGTAGAAACAGCTGTATAGGGTTTTACAAACACAACGTTTTCTATGTTTCATTTGTTTGTTTTGTCTGTGTTTTGTATATACCTTTGAAAAAGACTCATTAAGAGTCGAAAGCGCTCAGGCTAGTTAGATGCTAGTTTTGCACTGTTATATTAATGGAGCTACTTGTGATTTTGTAAATTATGAGTTGTTTCCGTAATTATTTAATCTAATCATTGCTCCACTTCAGTTTGTTTTGTTCATTGTACTTCCTTTATATTGTAAATCTTGTCTTTCTATTTTATGTTCAATTATTAA
Source organism: Potamilus streckersoni (assembly GCA_016746295.1). NCBI lineage: Eukaryota > Metazoa > Mollusca > Bivalvia > Unionida > Unionidae > Potamilus > Potamilus streckersoni. The sequence goes on from JAEAOA010001337.1 coordinate 1,690,816, forward strand.
ACATTTGTCATAATAAATTTTCTATTGCCATCAAATATTGCATATTGGTCACTATAAATGACACCATTAAGTATGACTCTTGTCAGTATAACTTATCAGTCATTGTAAATGTCGACAGCATAATTACTCGACTTAATGCAAGAAAGCATCAATAACTCGTACTAACTGGAACATTTAGGATATTCTTCATTGGAAAAAAAAAACAACACTAAGATGGAAGTAGCCAGAAAATGGCCAAGAACTCATTCACACAATCAAGTACGCTAGGCAACACATAACCATGTCAAATGTAGTATGATACCTCTTACGTTGTAAAGGTTTAGCAAAATCAAATTCTCTTCAGCTAAAAATAACTCTGAAAATTATTCGGCCAAGAAAAGGAAATTTCAGTGAGCACCACGTCTCTCGGTCAACGCGGTACACTTATATGCAAAGGCATCGACTTCCGTGTTTCTGAATTACTTATTAAGCACATCATTCAAATTGTCAAGATTTTAGTGTGTATAGTTGTCTTTTTTTGTTCCAAAGCGATAATGCAACAGCGAATCCGTGGACCAATGACATAGTAATGTCGAAAATATATCCATCGTTTAGACTATAGTAATATAACTTCAGAACCAGTGTTAGAAATTAATCGGCCGATCTTTTAAGAAGGGCGATATATTAGAACAATATTGTGGTACATATCTCCAGTCACTTAGTCCAATTATTCATTACACACATGATAATGAGCGTTTCACTAATATGGGAACAACGTTATATTTCAAATGACTGAAGACTGTATTTCAGTTCTTATTGCTTTTGAATATTTTGAGACTATATGCGGTAGATAGCACTTTGTACAATGTTAATACTTCAGCAATACTTCAGCGATAGAACACGTGTTTGAATGAGTATGCGTGAAAAAGTGTCATTTCATAAAATCGGAAATCATTCATGAAGTTAGACTAATCTGTTATGTAATCGGTTATTCAGCAGATGCATTTTTTTTAGAAAAGAACTATTTCTTAAATAACATTAACTACTTTTAAATCATACTCTTTGATGTAAATAAGCGGATAAAACCAGGTCGCGGGCCAGATCAGGCCAGCGTTTTTAAAACCATGTCGCGGTCCAGATGTGGCCAGCTGGTATAAAACCAGGTCCCTGTCCAGATCTAGCCAGCGGGTATAAAACCAGGTCGTGGGCCAGATCATGCCAGCGAGTAGCAGGTTGCATATGCCTGGACCTGCCCATATAATTAATATTTCATTTCTTATTTTATTTGTTTGGGAAGGAACAAACATAATAATAAATTACATTTCTCAAAAGTGTTCTCAAGGATAACGAGATTTTTCAAAGCAAATACCAAAATGTTGAATTCTGACTAGGTTGTTATTGTTGTAGAAGACTTGGGAGAATACAAAAGTAAATTGTTTTCAGAATAACATGGATCAATTTTGCCTATTTTGTTTCAAATATTAGTCTGTTGGTAACGTCAATAAAAATTGAATAAAAAATGCCTTGATTCGTGGTAATTATGTCGAAGTATAGGCAAAACTAGGCTGTATAACGATTTTGCAAGTGTACATAAATGAAGAGTCTTGACTTGACAGATGAAATGAGAAATTAATTGTATTATATTATCAATAGATACATACTTACCCGTCATTTAAGAAAAGACAAAAACACTATATTTTTAATAGCTAAAAAAACTGATTAATAATCATTTTCATGTACTCAAAACAAAATTTAAGTTTTTTTTGTTTTAGTTTTGAAGGTATGATGCTTATATTTTTTTGTCCTTATTCAAACTTGTGCATATGGAATAAAACAGCTGTTTTGGAAAATATTCGAAAAGTTTACAAAATTGTAAAGGAAATCAAGGCTTAAAGGAGGCATCATATGGATCCAAAGTAATTTTGAGGTACTTAAATATCACAATCGTTGAATATTGAGCTCACAGGCAGCAAAATATACAAATCACATCTGTGGTCACCTTTTCTTGTTAGATAACTTATCTTTGATATAAAATCATAATTTATTCCTATTGAAAATACTCTAAACTATCCTACATTCTTTAGTTTTCAAGATTAAAGGTTTAAACAATCAGGCCGGTGGATCGTAAAACGTTGGAGTTCGAATTTTAGTCTGGTATCCTCGCCCCCAGTATTAAGGTAAGTAGGCTTAAGTACCAGGCGAACTTGAGTTCCCCTTTGAGATTGTTACTCAAACAGTAATAAAACAAATTCATTTTTAAAAAGTCTTTTTGCATTGGATGTGAATGCAAGCTACACGTTGTCTTCTTTCATTATGTTCAGGCAAATGTTTTGCGATTGGTTCCGATTGTATGAATACGAGTGTGTGTTCTCTGAGGTCACAATGTATGGATTGGAGTGTGTTCTTTGCGGTACAAATATATTTATATGAGAGTGTTCTCCGTGATATTGTTTTGTTTTTAATACGCATTGTGATACTTGTGCAGCATCAAATGTTATTTATTTGGCCACATGCAAAAAGTGTTGCATCTAATATATTAGACAAAGCAGTCAAAAATACCTAGATGTATAAACCAACATAGATCAGACATAAAATTATATCGATGAGTTATTTTCATCGCATATTGCCGAATATTTTAACAAGAGTTTCCTTACTTTGCAAGATGTTTCCTTTTAACATATTGTTACAGCTGAATCTAAGATGGAACGTCTCTTAAAGGAAACCTCTGGATTCGCAGACTTAATACTGCATATCCAAAATTTCCAAATTCCAAAACATTATACGGCATTCATTAATCTATTTTTTTTTAAAAATACTATGTCTTCTGTTTGCAAACAGTAAAGATATTTTTATATTATTCTATTTTACTGAATAATATGACTAGTGAAAGCATAAACCAATATTATAAAATTAAGTTTAATAATTCCTTAAAAATGAAAAGGCATTTTAAATAGATTAGATTCAGATTAATTATTTATATAATAAATTTCATTGTATAAATTATTTTTTTTCCACTGAAGTTGAACATTCAACTTGTTTTATAAGGGCTAATAAATTGTCTGGAAGCAATTAAAAGTTTATAAATTCAGGGTCAATTAATAGTTTTATGTTATGTCCTTGATCAGATAAAACCTATCACTTGCACTATTTATACGATTGTTTTGTTTCTTCTTTACAAGCACAGAAACACTTCCGAAAGGACAATTAAACATTAATTGGATGAATAGTGGCTTATTGCTGACGGTTTGAATTCAGTGCTGGTAAGTTTTCCATTTGATGTACATGAAAAGATCAGTCTTTAAGTGATAAGAAAAAAGAGACTTTTTAAAACTCAGAATTGCACTAAATATAAACTCTCAACTTGACTAATGAACAATTGGCAAATGAGGCAATGGGTATACATCATCATCATCATCATCATCATCATCATCATCATCATCATCATCATCATCATCATCATCATCATCATCATCAGTTGCAGCTTGTTATTTACTTGTTTAGAAATCTTGGTGTTATATTCACCACGATGCCTTTCATTAAGATGAAAGACAGCAAAGACGTTAATTACCATTATTTCATTATTGTACTGAAAATGCTTGCAATTAATATTTTGTTCGAGTTAAAATGGACGATAAAAAAACCATAATAAACCAAAGTACAGATAAATGTATCTTTTTATTATTTAATAACAATTAAAACGGAGATACTGTGACATAAGGCGGTTGCCATACTTTTTCATATTTTTTCATGCAGGGCCGAAACTAATAATGTCTGCACTCTACATAAGTAGTATGAACAAGATATATTATCGATAGGACGGCAATTTCAAATAAAATCTTTACTACCCGGTGTCTCAAGTGTAGATAAATTAACGTATCTGAGCAAAAAAAATCACCCCATTGATGATTTAATTTGGGTAAAAAAGTAGACCTAATCGTATATTTTATGCATTAAAAGTCCCAATAATCCCTCATTTAAAACTACGCTCCAGGGTTGTCCTGGAATTCATTAATCCGTTGAGTTTTAAATTATGTATCAACCAAAGGAAATAAAAGACTTTACTGAGAAAGATTTTCGCTTTTGATTGTCTAGAGGCACTCATATTAAAACCTTTTAGTTTCCATTATCTTGCTTCTCGCTGGCATAAATTCATAAGCAAATTTGATTAAAAAAAATGACCTCAACAAACGTATAAAATGTAATTCCAAAATATGATCAACTAGATGTAACGGAATGTGCGTAAATACTCCATATTTTTTATTTGGGAAAAGTCTACCTTAAAATGTATTTGGCAAAGAAATAACAAAGAGAATGCCATGAGTAATAAGACTTTAAAATCAATGATAAATGTTCAACATATAAAATTTAAGAAAGGGACAATGGACGAATGATTGTTGAAAGAAACATGTACACTTACAGTATTAGTCTTGTCTTAAATCAAATGATGTCATCGAACGCCGTGTCATACGGAACTCGGCTCTTGTAATAGGCTGTGAATAATGGGGCAGGTTCTGGTGACGTGACAGAACATTGATTTATGTTTAATTTGTTTTTGAGGTGTGTTGGTAACAACAATATGCAAGTGATGATCAAGGCATAACCATATTTCTAGTTACAAGCACCAGTAAAGCATCCTAGCTCATTTAGTATTAAAGGTATGACCATATTTCTAGTCACAAACACCAGTAAAGAATCCTAGCTCATTCAGTATTAAAGGCATTTCCTGTACAAATATATGTTCTTTATGGGACTTGCAGCTGAAGAAAGTAATTAAATCCACGAATTAAAAAAAAAATAAGTAATTCAATAAGTGACGTCAATCTGCTTTACACTTGTTAAAAGAGGCTGAGTTTATCTTGGGGTGGAATAAAGTGATTGCCGTCTGCGTGGCCTTACTTTATCACGCATATCAAGATTTGTGGTTGAGATCTATAAAATATGATCCTTTTTATGTTAAAAGACCAATCTTTATGACACTACATGATCGGACCTACACATCTGCCTGAAAGCTTTTGTCAGCTGGGTTTCATGTGTACAGAAATCCAAGCAACTGCTATTGTCGCCGCATTTCATGGAACTATGTGCATAACGAGCATTAAGAATGGCTAGCAGACAATTTCTTGCGTAAGCGGTAGAGGCCTGCGCTGCGGTAGACCCAACCACCAACGGTAAACGGCGGTACCACCTTCACTGCTGCTCGCTGGAGAGGTTGACAAATCCCCGAAAAATACATAGGGTGTGCATAAATTTTATAAGACATGAACACTCGGCGGAGCCTTTTTCGATCAATAATCGTGGAATGAGTGAACTGAATGTAAATAAATCAGGTGTACAATAATTATCAAGCCCAACGTGATGCCATGTAAATAAATCAGGCGTAAAATAATTATCAAGCCCAACGTGATACCATGTCATTGGATCAGCATTATCGTAACAAATCCATCTGGCTGCTGTTGTGTGTGTGCAAAGAAATTTCAAAATCAGTTATGGTTCATTTCACCAGAGCTTCTGGTGAAATGGATATTTATCTGCGTATGGATATCAACTCTGTTATAAACAACGTAAAATTGCAGTTGTTTAAGATCACTTTAAACACTCGAGTGTATCGTTGTATAACATATTATACCTATATTTCGATACTGGCATCGTGAAATAGTTTTGTAGGGTTTGTTTGTTTTTCCAGCATAAGATAAAGGTAAACTATCAAATTCTTAGATCAAGATCATCAACCGTTGGGGTTTCACTGATATCGGATAAATTCAACCGCGTTTTACATGTCGTCGAGGTTGTCGTTCGTTTAGGTTATCAGGCGTAGCAATATTTGAGTCTTACCAGTTTCTGAATGGCCACTAATAATGGATCGTACAGTATGTGGTAGCACGTGGTTTATGTTTAAGTGTGGGTGGCTCTCGTGTTGCGGAAAAGTCACTTTCATGTTGTAGGCAACCATTATAATAAACATTACGAGTTCACATTGTATTGGATATAAAACTGTCTCTGATGCTGACGAGCCAACGTAGACGATAACACGTAATAATAGACATGCAATTACAGGTACAAGTATGCGTTGGGGGTGCAAACAATATGAATTTATCAGCAAAAATACGGCAGGCCGCTGCAGAGGACTAATTCACTACGTTTGATATAGTGCTGAATTGCTTAAAAAAATTGCTAGGGACATCATGAGCAAAATATCTAGGAAAAACATTCAATCAATATTACAGGATATAATTATTGAGGTACATGTTCAAGACTAGGTATCTGACAATATCCGCAAAACCGACTACACTTTAGTGAAGTTCCATTTAATCAAATCAATTAAGCTTGTTATAAAAGTATGTTGCCTGCAAAATTGATGATTTGCAACAACGGCACATCGTCGATAAACAGCTGATTCGTGCGTTAAACTCGAGAAAAATAGAAGTTCAAGAGAAGAACTCGACAGTAAAAGGTAAATGTTCTGTAGGCGGTAAGTTATAATCTAATCGATTTATTCTAGCACCACATGAATTGGAAGGGTACAGCAGCGGTTGACAAATTACATAGTACAGCTCGTCTTTGACAAGTCAAATGCGGATATGGTCAAATAAGTTATGATGATTGATGATAAGGGATTAAAATCTTCATATCAAAGACCCATTCATTGATTCATAGGTCTTCATCTTCAAACTACGAGTGGAGCGAATTTCAATCGTTTAAAGTTCAGTTGGGGAAGGTTGACTGTCATATATGTTAAAAATTTGTGGAGGCATTAGTAAAAAAACAAACCAACAAAAAATAGAAGGTATTAAATTCTTTATCCCGAATAACAAAGAGCAAATATACCAAGTACAAAGAAAAATATTAATGTTATATCGATTGTAAGCAAATCGTGTTTTAAAATTCAAACTATTTTTAAAGGTATTCTGGTATCGTGATCTAAAGGATCTGCACAAAACCATGGTAACAAGACGCCAAGAGTGGATACAATAATGGAAATCTAGTTGTCAAAGCGATATGGCTTTCATTACCTATAAAGGTACTTCATAAGCTTTTCGGAGAAGTCACAAAAATATGTTTTAGACTACCAAAGCTAGAACATAAAATCATTAATAAGTGCACAAAGAATGACCAAAGTCTGCCTTGGAAAACAGGCTGACAGAGACGTAAACAATGATATTTCATAATAGATCCTGCAGATATAACTGCTCAATGGGCATCATATTTTGAAACTTTGTATTATCCACTGAATTAAGACAACAAAAACAAGATGTTTCATGAGAAACGTAGTAAGTGTTCAATCCTATAAAGAAACAGCCGTACGTTCAATCTTATCCTTGAAAAGCTTACATCCGTATTTTCAGATGTTCAGAATGCAAAGGTCAGCGGTTATGATAGTATAAGCTATGAACACGGAAAATGGCACTGCGATCAAGTTAGCTTTGATCACTCTGACAAACTCAAAATAAAGTATGATAATAACTATGTTCTAAGGAGGAAGTAATAATAAAAGAGATCCTAGCAATTATAAAGCGTGTACCAGTCATTGGTAACGTTTATGAAACAAATTATCAACTATCAAAACACAAGAGTAAAAAATAAAACAAACTGACCATATTCAGGACATTTGCAGTGTATTTAAAAATAACTGACTCAAATAGGTTTATTGAATCATTTTTAATTCAAGATCGATTTCATGCAAAAAGGAACTCACTGGAAACGTACTATTAAGTACAAAGTTCATACCTCATATGAAACTGCTTTGAAATGTAGACTCAATGAAGACGGATCTTCTCACAGATTTCAAAAGCTATTGCTTAGTGTCAATTTGATCCCGTCTCAATAATGGGAAGTTTCTAGGAAGTTTTGAACTTCTGTTAAATCATGTCGAGTTGCTACTAGTATCGTGTCCAAGTTGTATTCATCTGCGGATGTAGCTGTTAGTATTCGATGTCATACCTTGTGTACTTCTGTCGTTGATCACTTCCTTGGAACGTGTAGCTTTCCTTCAAAAAACCTGGATAGTGTTCATGCGATACGATTGATAGACTTAGCGTTCTTGTGATATCCGCATATACACCACTGGCTAATGAGAACTTTTGTGTGTTCCACCAGTTTTTAATTGCATAATTTGATAATTCTCCTAATACTACTTTTATCACCGATGCAGCTACAATTACAGTACTTGCTGAAATGTCAAATGCTGGATTTGCAAAGAAAGACACCTTTAACGACGCTAAAGTGGTTACAACAATGGCTGATGTCGTGTGCGTGGCTGCATTGATCAAGAATATTCCACGATTGTATTTTTTAGTTTTGCATTTTAGTATGGTTGGCGATAATCTGCCTGAGAATTGATTGATACGAGATATGCTTGTTTTAATCTCCAGTAAGAATAGTTAACGTATACCAAAACAATCGCCAAGATACCAGCTGAGAAAATTTGTATACAAACTCGATGCACCATTGATACGGGGTCGGGTTAAATGTTTTATCTTCCTTATCTAATATTTATAGGCTACTGCATTTGTATGTGAACATATGGGCAAGGTTTTTGTTTGGATACAGTAACCTGTTTATTATATAGTCATTTTCTTATGTACGTAAGGCTTAATTGTGAACAAAAAACACTACAAGGAAAAATTAAATAAATTTATGCTGTATTCTAAAATAAATACACATCTGCAGATTCATCGATAGACAAGAACACTATTAATGCGCACATAAACCCGCGAAGCGAAATTAAAACATAGTCGCGTGCTCAACATCAGTTTCAAAAGGAATTGTCGCTTTGGTCTACATACAGTTTAAAGAATCATTTGGTGAATGAATGCGCATTACAACGACTGTTTCGTTTAGTGTGGAATAAATGGATGTTGGTATTTTTGTTGATTCTACTGAATTTCGTGATTATGGACTGGGTTTATTATTCTAAATTCCACATGAAGGACATCCTAATTGATCAGCGAGGGAGGCATCTCATCTCGTCTGCATGATTGTTTCTATTCTGTCATTGAATGTTGGAATCGTAAATGAGGAAAAATAAGCTATTTCAATTGTAATTATCAAAAAGACGCTATGGAACATAATGTTTATTTCATTTTGAGTGCAGTAAAGAAGATGTTATTGCAATTGGAGTGTAAGCAAAATTACAGTACAATTTTTACCTGTATAATCAAGCTTTAGAATCCATGACATTCGGATTTGCAGATCTAAAAAGCACATTTTGAGGCAATTCAAGAAACATTAATGTAAGAGGACATGTTTATGCATGGTCATTTGCAGGCTCCCCTAGCTATATTATGACCTGCATCATGTATGGCGTTTATCTCATGCCTAAATCCGAAACATTGTATCAACAATGTTATCTCCTAAAATTGCCCTGCGACTGGTGTGAAAATCAATTTAGCTGACGGAATAGAATTCTTTGTCGTCTTCGCTTATTGGCCCCGAGGCCCTAGTTGCATTTTGTTCCAGCGAATTTAGTACTTTTACTTGTAAAAGGGTACGTATCTGATGTGCGATAGCTCTTGCACCCAATATAATTTTCGATGCTATGTTTATATACCCAAGAAAGCACTGGTCACAATCTGAACCATTCCATTAAATAGAAGTTACGAACATTTTTCCTAAATAACTGTTCAAATGATCAGAGTGGTATTTTCTGTACTGTGCCACTAACTTTTGTTGTGGACAGTGTAAATATCATGTTTTTTTCACACTAATTTTTGACAACTTCATTTGTGACTAGGTAAACTCGTCAACATTATCCACTTTATTATATCTACTTTCAAATAGACGAAACCGCCGTTTTATTTCATCTACAAGCATATTTAATAAACTGAAACCTAAAGTATACTACATGGGTGCACATGGTTTGTTTACAAAGTAGTTCCAAATATATTTTTATTCACACGTTTCGTGAACGTGCGCTCAATATTAAGTATCAAATACTGAACGATTCTGAAATGTAAAGTACACGAATTCTCGGTGATCACGTTCATATCTGGTGTAACAAGAGGCTGGTGGAAGATCACTACGAAGTTAATAAGAAAGGAAGCAAAATACGAGGTGGATTTATAAATGACTTAAATATAGAGAAACCATATACCACACTCGTGCGCAACAAATCCGATTATTGGATATTTAACACAATGATGCACACTGAGGTAAATAACATATAAACAATGCAGTATCTAACTGGAACAAATTGCGATGTAAACAAAATAAGACTGATATTGAAAATCAATTAAGAGCAAAAAGGAAACAGATCAACGAATGATCAAACAAAAAGATTTCCATTAAATAATGATAAAATCATTCGCATAAACAATGACGGAGTTTTCACTCAATTATGACAAAATAATTCAATAGCGAATTTTGCACTCAACTAGTGATAAATGACAAGTTTTCACTCAAATGATGACGGACACAATCTCACTTAAATAGCGATAAATGATTGTACAAATTGGGATATGGATCGTGCGGCTTCCAATTCATCGCCACAAGATGGTCAAATAGTCACAACGAATCATTCACCCCTCCCGGTTTGCATAAGGATCATTGCAGACACGTTGTTCCCGAAGCCCTTGTCACTCACAACGAGATAATCATTATCGTCTTCCAAACAAACGGCACCACTTTCAGCAGCAAACTGGGTATATTCCAACCCAAATTAGCACCACGGCTAAAAGTACACCTTCAGTACGATGCAAACTAGTAAATACAGCATAGCTTTATCACTCCGTCACTCCCTTCAGTTCTACAGTCCTTTTCACAGCTAAAAATAGAACAACAAAATCCGTGTAATATATGTGACACGGTCATGTATAACATTCAAACACGTATGTGATGTAAATGGAGTGGATTATTTCATAGAAATATATTATCGGGACCTCTGTACAAGGTTATCATAACTTGTTGAACCTGCATCAGACATGTATCTTGCCGAATACAAAGTAACATTCTCTCATCCCTTTAATTAATACAACATTTGTGTGAATGCCAGTTACATACTTGTAAACTAGAAAACAAACTAATAAACTTAATAACATTGTATTATATGACACAAGACAGAACTACATAAAATACTTAATAAATATTAGAATCAAACAATTATATCCTATGCGACGCGATATCTCCAGCTGTAGAGATGACTAACGTGTTAAAATAGTTTCCTATTTCTATCCTATAATACAAATAGGAAAATATTTTAACACGTTAGTCATCTCTACAGCTGGAGATATCGCGTCGCAAAGTGGACCGCTCACTGACGAGACTTTTCATTATGTTGACTTTACCATGAGCTTATATTTACACCGACTTTGTTGAAGTGCACGGCTTGTGAGCTCCAGGTATATCGGATTTTCCGTCGTAAGCTCTTGACTTGTGCAGCATTGAGTGAAACGAACTCATTGCATCGAAATAATGTATGATATAGACAAATACCTCCATTTCACAATGTGCACAGAAATGAAGCTCGAGCACATTATATTCCAAACACTATGTAAGCAATAAATGTAAACAATTACATGACATCTGGGAATGTAATTGCGATTTCAGCGAGTCCTTTAGCGATGTTGGTGAGCCTTAATTGCGGCTGTGTAAGGTCTCGCTGCAACGACGGTCTAACATTTGGAAGTGACCTATCATATCTGATGACACCTAACCGGGTGTTGATAGCGTCAAAGTCAGAGAATACTGTTGTAATTAAATTTTTAACACCTACAAGATAATAAAGTTGCGTGTTAATAGTTTTATGCTGACCAAGGCGGGTTTTATAAACATTTAATCGCAGGCATTGTCGAGCTTCCAAAAAGAATTATGCAATCGGGTTAAAATGCCTATATATTCGCGTCTACGTGTAGTTACTATATTGTCTTTGTTTGACACTCTTCCGCTTTCCGTATCGTTTTGTGGCCTGGTCATCTTCGCATTCCAGTGATCGCGCAAATACAATGTTGTTGTTGTTCATGTTGGCCTCGCCAGTCATTGTGCCACCGGTGATTAGCATGATACTTTGCTTCGCAAACTTGGTTGCATTACGAATTGTTTGCGATACATTTGAGTCCCTAAGCTTAATCAAATTCGTTGATCACATGAAGATTGTACGTGGCTGATCCAAGTATTTGAGTAGCAATATCCGTTCACCTGATAGTGCTTGTCTTACAGTCCAAAATCGATTCTGAAATAGAAGTTTTTAGGGCCTACCCCAGCGAGATTCATAAGCTCAGGGAAGTCGTCTTTGGCTGCATATTTGTACAACGCAATGTATCTATTAGGGGTTGTTCGTCGCGTTGATTGCCCATACATATCTACAATTTATAATTAGCTCAAACACAAATTGTATTCGTTGCTATTTATCACCAATTCAATCAGCGATCACATAGGTTTAAGACGGCTTGCAGAGTTGAGTGATAAATATCTATTACATATGGTGGTAATGTGGGCTTGCGAATTGCATCAAACATATCACGCGCTTCACGCCTATATATTGGTGGATCAGTACTTGTCTAAGTTGGTAGTGTGAAATACCACAGAGGTGCTGCCAGCTCCCTGACTTATTTTAAAAATTATATTAGAGTTCATAATCCTCACGAATCAAAATAAATTGTGCTGCGTGGGTCAGTACAATATGCAACCCAACGAGTACATAGTGGTTCTGTCTATGAAGATAGATTGTTCATATTTCTTTGTTGGATATGGGTCTCAAGTGAATCAAACCATACTTAGAAGGAGTTAGTCGACTTAGAGGGAGGCACAATCTCATTTGCTGGTGTTTTTGAGCCGAGCCTGCCTGATCAATCATACAATTATGGTGCTACCAGTGAAAGTTTTGCTTCACATCAGCTTTCAGCTGCTGACCGTAGATTTTAAATTTAACCCTGGGTCAGGTTGACATTTACCTATTGGTATAAAATGTTTTATTCTATTACGTAGATAATCAATTGTAGTGCGTAAACGCAACGTTTACATATTTTCCACTGGGATGTTAACGACTTTCATTTAGCTCTACTAAGAAGCGCTGTTTCGTCTCACAATATAACAGAGATATGCGTAACACCAGTGGTAATGCTCCCAAACTAGCGCAAAAATGCACATTAACACACACATTGTCTGAATAAATCTAGATACTTCAGGGCAAGTAACAAACAAGAGACATTTGCTCTACCATGTCGACCTTTCGATCTCTGACTTTAAATCAGATCAGTCTGTGATAAGCACATCAGCAGCACTTCTTCGGATAGTTCTGGATGTCCGTTTAGCCATAGATATACCTGACACACACATAAATTTCAAACACGGTTTGGTTTCTTATATGTGAGTTTTTCTGTCGTTTATTTTGAAAACGTTGCAAACATATATTGTTTGATGAGATGCGATTGGTCTGTCCCGGTAAGTGAGCTATGATAACGTAGATAGTCCACCTGACGATATAAATAAAAGAATTCTTTGTTCTTCTGTGTTCGACAGGGCCATCATGAGCAGTCCACAGCGACAGTTTCGTTAAAGTAACTTGTCTTTGCAGTTGCATCTTCATTAACCCCTTCAATGTACTAAACCGTCTTTGTCGTCGGTACTGGAAAGAAATAATGCAATTGTGTCTTTATCTCGGACTGTAACTTTTCTATCATTTCTGCAATATAAAAAAAATGAGACAGTGGAATCACATGTGAAAATTGGCCATGAGCGTTGACTTCGTTAACCCTAGGTTGGATGTGGGATTAATATAATATAAAATAGCATGTGCGACATCGGGTCGCGCTATCATTCCAGCTGGTTGTGGAGGTACATCCGTACTTCGTTCAATTTGTACTTCAAGAAACGGTGTCGCCAGCGTTATCGGTGATGTCGTTCGCGGACATCAATGACGGCCAGCTCTGGGAGAATCAAAATATCCTGCTAATCTGAGTAGCGTTGTTGAAGAATCGAGGTTATCGAGACAATTCGTTTTCTGTGCCATGGAATGTGCATCGCATGCTTCTCAACAACGCCATTATTGGTTGTTGACAAAATCTCCTCATTGTCCTTCTAAACGATGAATGCCTTCTGTTTTTAGAGTATTTTTTCAATTTCTGTGAATGAGATTGGCAATATCTGTACGATGATATTAATAAACAATTGCACATGGATTCATCTTTGAACACCGATGAGTCGATGTTCAATGCGGGATTCGATGTACGTTTAAACATTTTATTATATTTGTTGTTTTTTGTTCCACTGCTAGCCGATAGATTGCCTGAAATTATCTGAGCTTTCAGTGCTGCAGTCGGTTTGCCAATAAATAAATAGAGTAAATAGTTGCTCAGTTGGATTATCACCAACCAAATCTCATGATATCTGATTTTTCAGCCGCACTTTGCCAACGCTAGCACACATTGCCTCTGTGCTTGCTAATTTTACTGGCGAAGTTTTTTTTAGATTCAAGTTGAACAAGTCCATCTTGAATTGACGAAAATGCCTTTCTGGTAATATCACCAACAGTTTCATGTGTTCGTTCTCTGAAGACGTCGATGGTTAATTGCTTCGTGATTAGAATTGCTGTAGAAGTAATAATTTTAAGGCGTTCCCGAGGTACATGAATTTATAGGTTTATCCATCATTATTGATTTATATACAATTTAGCTGTAAAAATCCAATCCCGCAAAGAACTCAGTGATCACAAACTGTACATGTTTATCAGAGATGGGGTAGTGTAACCCACTCACGGTGGGTGATAATTGTTCTCGATTAAAGCTTCACCTCGTGATGTTGATGGTAAAGTTTTTATGTTTACACACCTTATTGTGTATTTTACGAGGTTTCTTTATTCCCCTGCAAGGGGCAGCAGTGATGGTCGTTAGTGTCGTTTTCCGTTGGTGTTGGAGGTGCGGCTACCGCAGGTCGGGTGGGGCCTATACTGCCGACACAAGAATTGGTTGGCTAACCAGCTCTGTTGCATAAAAGTTTAATTTAGATACTAGCTGTAAAGTTGGTTAGGTTGATATTTTCTTCTATAATGAGTACAAAAGAATAAAAATACTTTCCAAAAATAGTATTAAAATTCGTCGATTACTTAGAGAATTAAAACAATTATGTTTTGTATAAAAAAGAAAGATAAAGTACGACATTTTATCAATCTTAAACTATATTAAAATGCTTAAAAGTCCGGAATTACTTTTTATTTTTATTTTGACACTTGCATCCAGTAAAGCGATATTCTGTCCGAAAACACGGGTATAAGAGTAGAATCTTGAAATGCTGTAAAACGTTCGACATACCGATTATGAAGAGGTATGGAGTGGTCCAGGAGTTACTGTTGGCCATACTGATCACTTACAGGTACGGAGATGACCCCAGATACCGTTGGACATAATGATCACTTACAGGTACGGAGATGTCCCCAGATACCGTTGGACATAATGATCACTTACAGGTACGGAGATGTCCCCAGACACCGTTGGATATAGTGATCACTTACAGGTACGGAGATGTCCCCAGATACCGTTTGACATAACGATCATTCAGAAGTAATAATAAGTCTCAGCGATAAATAGCTTATTGAGTCGAAGCCTATCGAGTATTTTAACCATCAATAAACTTGGAAACAAAGACAAATAAACGAACGCATCTTTAACCGATGTGTCCGAGTTTCAGTTGAGGCAGTTTCGCGGAGTTGGTAAAAGGAATATTTGTAACATGTGAATACTTAACTTCCTCATACACAATTATTGTGCTAGATCTAACATACTGTGTCGAACAATATTCAGAAGTTCTGTTCTAAGCGGTAGCACGTTTAAAATTTATACGTCACAACTGTTTGGGTGGTCCAGTTCTATCAGACTCTAACTGGGAAACGCAGGAGTATGTTTTTTTTTTAAAAAAACTAATTCAATTTTGTTTCCGACGATATATGTGGATTTTATTATTGCTAGCTTTGGTTATTAACCAATTAAAATGAACTCTACTTTCGCAGATATGTTATAATATAAATATGTCTGAGATTATCCACGATGCTTGAGATTAGCCATTTTTCTGTATCTGTAGAGAATTGTTAGGATAGATTATCTTGCTTAAGGAATGCGACGATAATCTGTTTCTAAAAATACTATTACTAATAATAGCAACTTAACAACAACTATAAAGTAAAAGTTTGGTGGTTCGCTATGTTAATTCACATTAATGTTCTTTTTCTACTAAACCTTTTAACGAAACCCTTTTCCGTTCCTCAAAGAGATGCACAACTCACAAGAGATATTGAGTCATAACTCCAAAACAGTCACATGTAAGATGTGTCTTCTTGCTGTTGCTGGATAGGTAAAATTCATTAAAATATATTTAAGTTACAAATAATTATACATCTATATTCATCTAGTCATCTACCTATCACTTCATCTTTATACCTATCTACATACACGTGAATACACACCTGTCTATACAGACATGTATTGTTAATTTATGTTGTATATCTTTGTCATGATTATGATTGCGAGATGTGAGTAGAGTTTTGCCTACCTGATTTTGTCATGATTGTAAGTAGGAAACAAAGTGTTTATAATAATTTTGAGTTCAGGAGTGCCTGACATTGATGAAGTGTGGAGAAAACCAATACATTTTGGTAACCTCGACGCGATGCGAATATGTAACGATTACATACTCGAAATCAGTCTATAGCAAACGTATATTATTATGGATAAATGCTAATGTTGAATGGTCCAAAAGGTTGAATCAAAATTAGCCAAGCAATAAAACAGTTGAGGAAGGGCAAATGCTAAAGTTGAATGGTCCAAACGGTTGTGTTAAAATTAGCCAAGCAATAAAACAGTTCAGGAAGGGCAAATGCTAATGTTGAATGGTCCAAACGGTTGAATCAAAATTAGCCAAGCAATAAAACAGTTGAGGAAGGGCAAAAGCTAATGTTGAGTGGTCCAAACGGTTGAGTTATTACTAGCCAAGCAATAAAACAGTTGAGGAAGGGCAAATGCTAATGTTGAGTGTTCCAAACGGTTGAGTTAAAACTAGCCAAGCAATAAAACAGTTGAGGAAGGGCAAATGCTAATGTTGAGTGGTCCAAACGGTTGAGTTAAAACTAGCCAAGAAATAAAAAAGTTGAGGAAGGGCAAATGTTAATGTTGAATGGTCCAAACGGTTGAGTCAAAATTAGCCAAGCAATAAAAAAGTTGAGGAAGGGCAAATGCTAATGTTGAATGGTCTAAACAGTTGAGTTAAAACTAGCCAAGCAATAAAACAGTTGAGGAAGGGCAAATGCTAATGTTGAATGGTACAAACGTTTGTGTCAAAATTAGCCAAGCAATAAAACAGTTGACGAAGGGCAAATGCTAATGTTGAATGGTCTAAACGGTTGAGTTATAACTAGCCAAGCAATAAAACAGTTGAGGAAGGGCAAATGCTAATGTTGAGTGTTCCAAACGGTTGAGTTAAAACTAGCCAAGCAATAAAGCAATTGAGGAAGGGCAAATGCTAATGTTGATTGGTCTAAACGGTTGAGTCAAAACTAGCCAAGGAATAAAACAGTTGATGTAGGGCAAATGGTAATGTTGAATGGTCCAAACGGTTGAGTTAAAATTAGCCAAGCAATAAAACAGTTGAGGAAGGGCAAATGCTAATGTTGAATGGTCCAAACGGTTGAGTTAAAACTAGCTAAGCAATAAAACAGTTGAGGAAGGGCAAAAGCTAATGTTGAATGGTACAAGCGCACGAGTTAAAACTAACCAAGCAATAAAACAGTTGAGGAAGGGCAAATGCTAATGTTGAATGGTCTAAACGGTTTAGTTAAAACTAGCCAAGCAATAAAACAGTTGAGGAAGGGCAAATGCTAATGTTGAATGGTCCAAACGGTTGAGTTAAAACTAGCCAAGGAATAAAACAGTTGAGGAAGGGCAAATGCTAATGTTGAATGGTCCAAACGGTTGAATCAAAACTAGCCAAGCAATAAAACAGTTGAGGAAGGGCAAATGCTAATGTTGAATGGTCCAAACGGTTGAGCCAAATTAGCCAAGCAATAAAACAGTTGAGGAAAGGCAAACGCTAATGTTGAATGGTCCAAACGGTTGAGTTAAAACTAGCCAAGCAATAAAATAGTTGAGGAAGGGCAAATGCTAATGTTGAGTGGTCCAAACGGTTGAGTTAAAACTAGCCAAGCAATAAAGCAATTGAGGAAGGGCAAATGCTAATGTTGATTGGTCTAAACGGTTGAGTTAAAACTAGCCAAGTAATAAAACAGTTGAGGAAGGGCAAATGCTAATGTTGATTGGTCTAAACGATTGAGTCAAAACTAGCCAAGGAATAAAACAGTTGATGTAGGACAAATGGTAATGTTGAATGGTCCAAACGGTTGAGTTAAAATTAGCCAAGCAATAAAATAGTTGAGGAAGGGCAAATGCTAATGTTGAATGGTCCAAACGGTTTAGTCAAAACTAGCCAAGCAATAAAACAGTTGAGGAAGGGCAAATGCTAATGTTGAATGGTCCAAACGGTTGAGTTAAAACTAGCCAAGCAATAAAACAGTAGAAAAAGGGTCTATTGAAGATAGGCTTACAGTTTCTATTTTTACGGTGCAATTCCCTGGTCGCTAGAATTATTTACTGATGATTATTACTAACAGGCAGAGATACTCTTTTTTGGTTTCTTTGTGAAATTAAACTTGATTTTAGGCTCATGGAATACATGCAAAAAGATATTTCAAGCATTGAAAATAAACAAAAACAATGTGTATATTAAATAAGTCAAAGTTAATAATACGAATAATAGATAAAAAAAGAACGACTAATATTTTTTTTTTACAGAGCGTGGGAAATGTAAATTTTTTTAATTTTTTTGTTCATCACATGTATTATTCTCTAGTGATTCTAATACTCAGCTCCTCTTTTCCATATAAAAAGCAGTTATATGTTAGGCGATATTTACATTTCAGGTAAAGAAAGCTATTGATGTGTTATTTCTTTACAGAGCTGCAGAATTCGACTGCATATCCAACTAAATGCTAAAAATATAATTGCCTATGAAACTTCAGGCATTTTTCAAATCTCGGTGGAATATAGTCACTTTTATTCACACATTTGTAATAGGTATTAGATATGATCTGTCAAAATAAACCAGTATCTAATGAGGTTTCTATGTAATATTTTGGACATACTTTTATTTGAAATACGTAAACCTACACCATGATTAAGTTACATATTAATTTGGCTTCATCAGCCAGTAATTTGATATTCTTCAGCATGTGGGAAATATATCTAATACGTGAACTACGTGGATCAGCATGTAGGAAATATAACTAATATGTGAATTACGTGGATCAGCATGTGGGAAATATAACCAATATATGAACTACGTGGATCAGCATGTGGGAAATATATCCAATATGTGAACTACGTGGATCAGCATGTGGGAAATATATCCAATATGTGAACTACGTGGATCAGCATGTGAGAAATATATCCAATATATGAACTACGTGGATCAGCATGTGAGAAATATATCCAATATATGAATTACGTGGATCAGCTTGTGGGAAATATATCCAATATATGAACTACGTGGATCAGCATGTGGGAAATATATCCAATACGTGAATTACGTGGATCAGCATGTGGGAAATATATCCAATATATGAACTACGTGGATCAGCATGTGGGGAATATATCCAATATGTGAATTACGTGGATCAGCATGTGGGAAATATATCCAATATATGAACTACGTGGATCATCATGTGGGAAATATATCCAATATGTGAACTACGTGGATCAGCATGTGAGAAATATATCCAATATATGAACTACGTGGATCAGCATGTGGGACATATATCCAATATATGAACTACGTGGATCAGCATGTGAGAAATATATCCAATATATGAACTACGTGGATCAGCATGTGGGAAATATATCCAATATATGAACTACGTGGATCAGCATGTGGGAAATATATCCAATGTGTTAACTACGTGGATCAGCATGTGAACAATATAGACACAAACCAGATTAAAATATATAAACAAAATTTACGGCAACTTTTTGGATCAAAATCTACTGCATGAAAGTTGCTAATATTTTAATAATTATGTTCTTTTTGTTTGATTAAAAGATCTGTAAAAGATTATATTGGTTCAGTACAAACATGTTATTAATTCTTACAAACCAGCATGACACAGTCATCGTCTACAAGCTTTCCACTTCCATTTTCGGAATGACTTGGGATTCCGTGTCAGACGTATTTGCTGATGAAGGCGCCATCGTTCTTTGCAAAACAGGAATAATCTCGCTTAAACTGTTGATTCTGGAAAATGTTGAACAACATAAATTGTGTGTTTTTTGGTTCCATGAACTTGGAAGAATGTACACTTGAAATAGTCTCGGGGTGGCTAGCCCACTGTCATTTTTCATGGTTACGTTTAAGAGTCATTGCTCTGTATAGAGTCAGTGGTAAAGTTCAAGACCGCTGTAGTCCAATCGCTATGTGACGATCTAGAAAGCTATAGTCCAATCGCTGTATAGATACTCTCCTGACTCTCCCTTATGTTACACGAGTAGCTATGTATGAGGTGTGCAACATTCATTGAATCAGTGCCTTCGCCATTTGTAATCAATATTCATCACACTGCATTGATATAGTTCACCTTGAAAAAATTCCCTTATTGTATGTTTCTCAGTCTTCGTAGCAATAAATTATCTGACAAATTGAGGGTAAATAAATTAAATATAATTTTGGTTGATTGTTTCAATAGTTTTGGCACATCTCTAGTATCCAGTAAATCGGCAGTAGATAGTAATATTCTCACAGAATTAGTCATCAAAAGCTCAGGGAACATCTGCGCTTAGCAAGCCAATATGTTTATTGTTTAAAAAGTCAGACTCATAGAAGACTGCTTCCCAAGACCTTTGAAAACTGAAGTAATCATGCGACATGAGTAATCGTATCAGCTATTGATTATTATTATACCTGGGTTAGGTACTGAAAATTAGGAAAGGGACCTATTCAAATTCTGATTTAATTATCCTTATGAAACGACCTAAACTATGAGTACCGGTCTGGGTTCTAAGTTAGGAGTACCAATGAGTGTTTCAACTGTGTTATTTTACTGCTCAGAAGCTTATTGATATTTACCACCAAATTTGTGTGTTAACAAGGATGAAAATATATGTATGGATGTATGCTATATCTCTTTTTGCAAGGTTTGACATCATGATCTTTTGAAGAGCTAACAGACGATGACACTTGTTAACTACTTTTACAAGGGTCTAGAAATTTCCCGTGTGAGAGAAAACAGCTTGAATTAATGCCAATTTTAAATGTTATCCACTTCAATCAAAGAGCCAGTTTTAAAAAGTTACATTTGTTTTTATCTAAACGATTTTGTTGATTTCCTTTGAAATGCGAGAATATTCACCGGCGTTAGCATGTTGACATATTTTTACCACTGATCTTCGGATTCTCAGGGATTGATCTAACCAAAGGCAGATAAAGGTTTAAACCGATAGAACAGATACTATGTTGGTTACTCTATTGTTAGTCAATGCTAATTTATCTTTAGGATCTATTGCATCTTGTGAGTGTCTATCTTACGAGTTACAATGAAGAAAGATATATACCTCGAAATTCCACATTTTAGATTATATTATATCATATTGTTTTCTTGTCCATCTTTTGTGACTACACATGGCTTATATTGTGAGAGAAAACATTCCCATATAAGAATTGATTGCAATGCTCTAAAGAATGACCTTTTTGTACTCATGCAATTGGATTATCATCGTATGATTGTGGAGAGCAACTAGAAAATGCATCTCATTATCTGTAAGAGTTTATAACTTTTCTCAATGTTACTCACATTGCATACGATGATGCATCTGCTGAATCAATTAGAGTTGCTCAACAGTTTGTTAAGGAAACTATACAATATTTCTGAATTTATTCATACTGATCACTAAAAATATCTATTTGAATATTAATATTTTTTATCGCACATATATATGTCCCTCCACGTTCTCTCTCTGTCTGTCTCTGTCTCTCGTATTATGTCTATACTAAGCAGAGTCATGTCAAAGAGTTGTACATAAGATGGCCAAATTGTTGCCCAACCACAATTGCTTGATTAACATGGCAATGCTGCATGGGAAGACTAATGAATACTCCTTATTGTAATGAGAACCAGTATCTGATCAGGATTACAAAACCTTGTATACGTTATCAAAATTTGCTGTAAATAAAAAAATCTTGCTATTATTTGGCTGATGATTCATGTATACTAGAAAGAGTTGAACTTAATGTGGCCATAATTGTTACATGTTTTTCCGTCTACGTTAAGATAAAGCATCAGAACTTTGAAACAGAATGGGAAACACTAATTAATAATAAAGTTTTACAAATAGCTAACGGTATGACCCATCACATTTCATTGGAGATGTGTTTGAATTCTTTTGTGGAAAAGCAAATGCTGTTCTTAGTGACAGATTTCAAATAACATTCTCGCCGTCTAGGTTTAAATTCTTTACTCCTACTGTCTGAGTACAGTTAGAGTTAGATGATAGAATTCAATCCATGTCCGAGGACAGTTACAGTCGGATGTTAGAATTCAATCTATGTCTGAGTAAAGTTTAACTTAGATATTAGAATTCAATCCATGTCTAAGTACAGTTACAGTTAGATGTTAGAATTCAGTCCATGTCTGAGGACAGTTACATTCGGATGTTAGAATTCATTCCATGTCCTAGTACAGTTAGAGTTAGATATTAGAATTCAATCCCTGTCTGAGTACAGTTAGAGTTAGATAATAGAATTCAATCCATGTCTGAGTACAGTTAGAGTTTGATGTTAGAATTCAATTCATGTCTGATCACACTTACAGTTAGATGTTAGAATTCAATCCATGTTGAATGACTTACTCTCCTTCCTTTGCTTATTAAAAACATTAGATTTAAATATTGAAAGACACGGCAATATTTAAAACATTTAGTATGCTATTTTAGTACTTTTTATACTTCAATTGAGATACAACTTTAGGTTGCCTGAAAGCTGATCTAAAACGCTAGAAACTGACACTGAATGCCTTTTTATACAGGTTTCAGTTTAAAACCTCATCACACTTTTTTAAGTCTGTCGCTGCAAATACTACAACAAAACAAAACAAAACACAAAAATCATAATAAAAAGCTAACCACCAACAAATAAATCAACAAATAACCCAAGCAAACAAACAAACCAAAATAACAACGAAACAACAGACCCGGGAACAACAAAGATTTCATTAGTTCCAAGTATTAATTGACATCGTCCTGTCACATCGTTTTAATTGTAGTATTACTATTCTTCCAATCGTAATGAAATTATCCCAAACATAGAGTCCATATTTATATTAAAATCTCATATAATTGATTAGTCTTTTTATTTTATATATTGCGTCATTCAAGTCTTCATCTTCCTGTCAACACTTCTTCCCCTTTTTCATTTTATTTCTTAACAACTGTTGAAGATTGTGATACATTTAGTTTCTATTGTATGGTACTTTTATCATTACGTGCTTTGTTGTGCCTCTATGTACTTAAATATATACTAATAATACATGCAAATGCGAAAATTCGTGCTAAGTTATGAAAACTTTTTGTTCATTCATATTGTAGTTCGTTTTTAAAACCTATACAATTGTTGATCAAATTCATCCAAGGGGATAATTCACAACAAGTCCTAGTAAAGGAATATTGAAATTTACATACAAGTTAAATCTACGGGGATATTAACTTTTAGATTTATCTAATGCTTCGTCAGAAGTTTTCAAATCTAGTGTCATTGTTTGTCTTGTTATTCTCGTGTTTCCTCTCACTATCTTTCATACAAAAGTCTGTGTATTAGGACGTAATGATTCTCAAGTGTTTGCATGCTACTAGGGGACAACTGACGACTCTAATGAGGTATCTGGGGGTAAACTAGTAAAACAGGGACGATTTTTGTCTTGTGAATCCAACATTAAAACGCAATTTATAAATATTGAGAGAAACTTTTAATTTTTAAACACCTTCCTCTTCTGTGTGCTAGGGTAGTTTTCACCAAAATACAAATTTTCATTCATTTTTTTAGCAGCACTATTGTATTGTTCAATTGAGTGGAAATGTTAGATGAATAAGAAACTCACAATGCAACAAATTCAACAAATGAACAAAATATCGCAATGACGGAATGATTACATGGAGTAATTACACGTATTTGCGTAAGATAGAATGCTGATGCCAAAAGGAAATTCGGCAGAAAACGGAATAATGACAACCTTCAGAAGAACATATACCCACATTAACGATTAAGTCAAGCAGAATTTCATAACAAACTGTCACTGTCTTCAAAGGCCAAAAGTTTTAAATCTTCACTATAAAAACATTTTCAATGCCATCTAATAATCTACATATTTTTGTAGGCAAAGTTCGTTTCAGTCAGTTGTTGGTGTGTATGTAAAAAATATGCTTTCGCTTAAAGTAATATAAACAGTCATAATAATCTTTTATCTTGTCTTTTTTATCGAAACTTGACATTTTTTTCTGGCTCCTGGTGATAAAGTGATAAATGTTTTGAATTAAATACCGCCTGATTATCTTAACTAAAACGCTGGCTAGATAATTTGTATATTGGTACTCAGAGTTAATGTTCTTTAAGCCTTTTCTACAGACCGAGTACAATTAGGTTTCACTTGAAACTACCAACTGTCGGTATAACATTACGATATACATTCGCATAAGTATTGATTTCTTTTCAAAAACAGCTAAAGCGGTTTGTCACGTGTGGAAAATGGATTGCTAGCATTTATCTCGACTTCCAGGAGGCAATAAAAGAAACTGGCACATAAGCTGAAGTCTTAATAAAACGCACTCTTAATAAAACGCACATACACGGAAAGAAACTCACGACTGGGGCGAAGATCGTTACCAAAATTAACGCCTCGAAGCAACGATGCCTATTATTGTAATTGGTACCTACATTTAATGTTGTAATACCTATATTTTGCCGTAGTTTGAGACTATAACTTGTGGCAATCAAATTATTCACTATCAAAGACAACCAATTATTACAATGTGTCATGACATACTTACTGAATTGTTTTATCACACACTTCTTTCATCAACTCTTGATTTTACATTTTATTTGTATTGTATTCCCTTTCAGCATTTATCACCCGCAACTATTTTATTTTATTGATCAAACTGCAATTAATTAATAACTGTATCAGGGGATAATTGCTACACGAGAATTGTTGGATAACCAGTTGTCTATTTATCGATTATAATTTATATATCTTATATTTAGCAAATACAATTATATATATATATATATATATATATATATATATATATATATATATATATATATATATATATATATATATATATATATATATATATATATATATATATATATAAACCGTTGATTTACTTTATAATATGTTTTTCAACATTAAAATTTCTAATCCATATATCATTTGTAATGCTGCTTTCTATGCAAGTGTTTTTATTGCTTCTTTGTTTCGTGTTTACCTCCTGGTAGAATAGACACGCTTTAAGCAGTTTAGGTTAAGACTTGAAGCTGACTTTGCACTTGGCCGATAAATAACGTGAACATAAGGTTATCTAGTTTCATAGCTTTCAGTTCTGAAAGCTTGGCTCATCGTTACCAATAGATCACGGCTATGTGATTTGACACCACGGGATCTTATGGGTACTCACCAGATTTTTAATACAATTTAGTGTCAACCCTTTCCACAAAAAGTGAGTTAGATTAGTTGGAATATCTACTTAGCACATCAGAAGAGTAAGAAAAGGTTCTAACAGAACCTCTTATTGATGATACGTCATCGACGTAACACAGGAAAAACCTCTTATTGATGATACTTCATCGACGTAACACAGGAAAAACCTCTTATTGATGACACTTCAACGAAGTAGCACAGGAAAAAACCTCTTATTGATGATACTTGATAGACTTAACACAGGAAAAACCTCTTATTGATGATACTTGATCGACGTAACACACGAAAAACCTCTTATTGAAGATACTTGATAGACGTAACACAGGAAAAACCTCTTATTGATGATAACTAATTGACGTAACACAGGAAAAACCTCTTATTGATGATACTTGATAGACGTAACACAGGAAGAACCTCTTACTGATGATACTTCTTCGACGTAACACAGGAAAAACCTCTTATTGATGACACTCCATCGACGTAACACAGGAAAATCCTCTTATTGAGTATACTTGATCGACGTAACACAGGAAAAACCTCTTATTGATGATACTTCATCGACGTAACACAGGAAAAACCTCTTATTGATGATACTTCATCGACGTAACACAGGAAAAACCTCTTATTGATGACACTCCATCGACGTAACACAGGAAAATCCTCTTATTGAGTATACTTGATCGACGTAACACAGGAAAAACCTCTTATGGATGATACTTCATCGAAGTAACACAGAAAAAACCTCTTATTGAGGATACTTCATCGACGTAACACAGGAAAAGGCTGATGGTAATGAACAGTAGGCCACAGCGAGGCAGAATTTTGAACTCAGTTATTACATATCTGTTTGCATCACTAATGTATATGAACATGCATGTTTGAAAATGGTTAATTATACTCTGCATTTATCTTTACATTATTTTTTTAGGGAATCAAGGTAGATTAATTCTGTTTTGGAAATAATTGAGTTACCCTCATTCAATAAAGTCATTATTATTATTATTATTATCATTATTATTATTATTATTATTATTATTATTATTATTATTATTATTATTATTATTATTATTATTATTATTAAATTTCATTTAGAGAAAACCGAAGTGGACTGAATGGTATCTAATGCAAATAGGACGAATCCTCATCGACTTTGACCCTGTTCTTTGTTCAAGATAATGCAGTTACCTATTTTACTATAATTTCATTCAAAGAACTTTCTGCTAGTAAACAAAGCTGTAAAGACAAAAATCGGTTTTGTTCAAATATAAATATTTATTTAAACAAACTATGTGCTGGGACATAAAAAGTGCTACATTTTTCAATCATCCTCTTGAAGGAACCAGACATAGTACTTTCCGTTCCTATCCGGGTTATATTGTATTTTCAATCCTGACCTCCTCTCTGTCTGTCTGTCTGTTTGTCTGTCTGCCTGTCTCTCTCTCTCTCTCTCTCTCTCTCTCTCTCTCTCTCTCTCTCTCTCTATATATATATATATATATATATATATATATATATATATATATATAGTTTATGGGCGATTTAATTTTATATATATATATATATATATATATATATATATATATATATATATATATATAGCAATCGTTCAATCGCCCATAAACTCTCTGTCTTTGTCTCTCTCAGTCTGTCTGTCTGTCTGTCTGTCTGTCTGTCTCTGTCTCTCTCTGTCTCTCTCTCTCTCTCTCTCTCTCTCTCTCTCTCTCTCTCTCTCTCTCTCTCTCTCTCTCTCTCTCTCTCTCTCTCTCTCTCTCTCTCTGATCGGTTTGACTTTAGAACTCTGTCTCCGCCGATGCTTCTCTCTTTTGTCGGTTTGACTAAACTTTTACCATCATTCTTAGGTCCAGAGATATCGTGAATGACACAAACGAGAATCCTCTATATTCGTCATTTCTTAGATTTTAGCCCGGATCATGCTACTATGATCGAAATCGAGAAAGGTCGAGAGATCGAGAGAATGAGATCGAGAGAGATCGAGAGAGATCGAGAGAGAGAGAGAGAGAGAGAGAGAGAGAGAGAGAGAGAGAGAGAGAGAGAGAGAGAGAGAGAGAGAGATCGAGATCGAGAGAGATCGAGAGAGAGAGAGAGATCGAGAGATCGAGAGAGATCGAGAGATCGAGATCGAGATCGAGATTGAGAGAGAGAGAGAGAGAGAGAGAGAGAGAGAGAGAGAGAGAGAGAGAGAGAGAGAGAGAGAGAGAGAGAGAGAGAGAGAGAGAGAGAGAGAGAGAGAGAGTGAGAGAGAACTTTGGACATTTATATTTAAATAAAAATAATAATAATCGATTTTTAGAAAATTCTGGTATATTTAAGAAAAAGCAAAACAAACAAAATTAGACCCCAAACAAATATATCACAGTATGTATACCACGTACCAAATGACTGGTTTGCAACATTGTATCATTGATAAACAGTGTAGATAAATCCCAAGGAAAATTCACACATATCATTACCATAAATCATATCCTTGTATGTTACTCGGTGTTATTAATATTCCAAGGTTTAAATCCAGCCCAAATTCATTTTCTCTCTCAATCCACATTTCTGCGCAGTTGGTCCGCTTTGCATGAGAGGGGAGGATAGAACAGAAAGCAGAAAAGATTGTGATGAAAATGTGCACCATATTAAATTCATTTAGAAAACGGGGATTAATAATACTTTTCATCGTTATTCTCATACGTCTCTAGTGGATAATGTCTAGAAATTGATCATTGATCTAGAATCAACTGCAGACGCTCTCGAAAATGTTTTTATATCGGTATTATTGCGCCATGGGCAACTCATTTATGTTGTTGTTGTGCTTAACGCCATTTTCAGCACACGATATTCATTGCGGCCAGTATTAATGGTGGAGGAAGAAACCGGGAAATCACAGGAAAGAACCACCGACCCACGAGAAGCTACTGGCAAGCTTTCTCACTTATCCACATTGGCCGAATCCTAGACTCGAACCCACGCAGACAGAGGTGAGATGGAGTGATCCGAAACGGACAGCGCTTTAGACCACTAGGCCAGTCAGGACCCCACTCATTTATGTCATTACAGCTGTGTTTACAAGCGGAATATATATATATATATATATATATATATATATATATATATATATATATATATATATATATATATATATATATATATATATATATATATATATATATATATATATATATGTATATATATATATATATATATATATATATATATATATATATATATATATATATGTATATAT
The DNA here is from genome assembly GCA_016746295.1 of Potamilus streckersoni. Classification (NCBI taxonomy): domain Eukaryota; kingdom Metazoa; phylum Mollusca; class Bivalvia; order Unionida; family Unionidae; genus Potamilus; species Potamilus streckersoni. The sequence continues at coordinate 1,719,753 of JAEAOA010001337.1, forward strand.
ATATATATATATATATATATATATATATGTATATATATATATATATATATATATATATATATATATATATATATATATATATATATATATATATATATATTCGTAGACGTTAGAATACTGACATTGTTTCAATACAGCTTATGCGCTGCATTAAAAACAAAGCAAGTATGTCGTTACAACAGACCCTCCATCTCCAGCTTAAGCTCATATAAACTGTAAATTCCGGATCTTAATTTCAGACCGAACTTTTAGGGTTTTGTCTTGAAAACCGTTCTCAGACGATATGTGCCCCATTGATAAAAGTTTCTTAATACCTGATTGTCATTAATTGGAAGAATGGCGCTCAAATTAACACCCCCGTTGCGAGAAAGTCAGACACCCTTAACTTAATTATTTTGAAATATGGTACTTAATCAACGTCCTCTCCATTGTTAAAAGCACAGTCAATATGTATTTGGTTGGTGTAAGCTAAAACAGAACGGCACTCAATAGGCATGCACTAAATTACCACTTAGGTATTAAACTCTTAAATTTAATGTTTAGGATGAAGTTTTGATCTCTCATTATTTAGTCCTCAAGTTTTGATAACAAAATTCCACAAATGTACGATCTAATCCAATTGGTATAAATGACATTTTTAATTCATTAATTGATGTCACTTATTGAAGATCAAAATAAAATTCAAGACACTTCGATCACATTTCGGTACATGGTCTAATATGTTTGAATTGCGTAATAATATTCAGTCTGGGGGATAAATTGTTATGGAAAAAAGATATAACATTATGAAATAGAGGGGAATTTATTTTGTCAAGTGATGTAATGCTCACGAATATTGCGGTGGAAGAACAGAGGTCCAAAATGAATAAGTCGACGGAACTAAGCCTAGATTTTGGACCGTTTAACTTCTTGACCTGTTATGTCTTTGAATCGGTGCAGAGAAATGTATTTTGTGTTTACAACCAATATTCCTCAAGTCAAGGACATCACTTATATTGACAATTTATAGGAGTGATACATTATAACGAAAATGGTCAAAAGTTGAATTTTTTGGTCGTATTTCAAACGGAAGTTTGCTATTGTTTTATGATTCTTTATTGCATAGCCAACATATTCTTAACAGGTAATATAGAACTAAAGAAATAATGTTCTAATCATGTTTGTTTCCAGCACATCTTTTCTAAATTCATGATTAAAAGCAAATGTCATAAAATACATATATATTCAATAAATAGCACTTAAGCTTATTTTGAAACAAAACCAGTTCTAATATTACAGGCAATAAATCGAATGAAAGCTATTTATGATGGCAATTCGACTCCATACCATTTAAGGGAGATCCTTCATTCAATACGTACTGTTGTATTACTTTTCCCTGTCTTTTTGAAAACTGAGACACACAGCAACAGGTACTGGGAATAATTTAAGAAATGTTAACCTCACACACAGATGGAAACAGTCTCCACTCCCCGTCAATTACCCATGCATATCCAGAGTATGTGTCAAGTGCAGAATTTCACAAGCAACCGAAAGCATGCCCAACACTTTCAAAATCATCAAACATTGTAAGAAAAGATTACACTAAGTTCGGGACTTTTCCGTTGTTTTCTTTACCTTGGGGAGATAAAGGTGCTAGGATCTGCAACAAAAAAAAAAACTGGTATCATCGACTGACCGGAAAATTATTTTTTTCTGAGTCAGTCACTACCAATATCAAAGATGAAGGTGACTGAAAAACCGATGGATGCTTCTGCGTATTTAAACCGGATTTTGTTTGCCATTTTTTATATTAGCATAGTTAGGGAGAATTTTTTTTACAGTTGATCCAGTATTCATTCTATCTTGGGAACCCATGCACAAGGCATATCCAGGTTCCTCCGAATATATTACAAAAACATTGTTATGATCTTTTTATGCTAGTAAGCTCCATCTGAATGTACTTTTTTACTGACTGGTCAAAGTTAGTTGCAGCCCTACATTTTCATCTTTCAACAAGTTTCAATTCTACAGAAGTCTCTAAACGATCCGAGAGTGCGAAACATTATTCCAAAGTGGATAATGAAAGAATGAAAAAACGAACCATTCCCGCCTGTACATATAACTTCCGATACACGGTATCTTAGTGTTTTGTTACCTTCTTTTTTACTCTAATTGCATACAGAAATAAGTATTCAGATTAAAAAAATAAAAAATGAAGAAATAAAATATCCGCCGAAAATTTTAACAAAAATAATAAGAAAGGAATGAAAATTGGTATCCATTTAAAAACTGTATTTCCCTCTAAAACCTGAATTTTTCTATCTTTGCTGATTATATATATATATATATATATATATATATATATATATATATATATATATATATATATATATATATATATATATATATATATATATATATATATATATATATATTGATTATTTCAAAGTCACCTGATCTTAATAAAATACTGTTCGTCAGGCAAATTATACTAATGGCAAAAACATTGACAGAAAACAGGACAAGAATAACACCAAATAAGCCCAAGCGCTCTCGACAAAGAATTGCATGTTCTAGAGCATACTTGCGTCATTGAGTTTGTATTATTTAATACTTTATTGATGCTTTAAATTGGGTTATAAATGCTTTTGGAATTTATACATAATAATGATTGTTACAACCTTTGAGGAAGAGAATGGCATGAAAATATGATTTTGATGACAGGTAAGTTCATTGTTCCCTTTGCACTGCCAAATGCCAGCATGGATTATTATTCATGCCGCTGGAGTGAGTGTATGCAGCTGGTGAATTCGATATGCTTCTTTGGATTGCTTAATTTTATATTGGGTCCGCACACATCACGAGGTAGATCACATTCTCAAGACCATACTATAACATGCAGCACAGACAATGTGATTTACTTCATTACGTGCAGCTCCCAGAAATTAAATGTTAGCGAATCTCCCCAGATTACATTGACAAACCGATAAAGTGAAAGAAACCTTGAGGCGGAAAGTTTCTCTTCTTCAGTTCAGACTGTCAATGACGTAATTTTGACTAAGATTGTCCATAATTACAAATGGAACACACAAAATTTGAAATTCGAAAAAGGCTTTTAGATTATTGGACTCCGTACTCAATTTGACTTGTAGTTAGAACATTCCATAAATGCATTGTTTAATCCATTTTGTACAAATAAGAATTTAATACATTAATTGATTTATCTCATCAAGGTTTAATATAAAATTCAAAGACAATTCAATCACATTTAGGCACATGGTCTAATATGTTTAAATTGCGTTGTAGTGTTCAGTCTGGGGGATAAATTTGTATGGAGAAATGATGTAACATTGTGCAACAGAGGGGAACTGACAGGGAAAAGTCACGAAATGCACACGAATCTGTTTGTGAAACAACGGAGGTCAACAGCGGAGAATTATATGGGATTAAGATAAACATTATCCTTAACTTTGGACGGTTTAACTTCTTGGCCTGTTTGCCACCTAACCAAACAAGATTAATTGACTGTTTTGACATTACCTTTTTGAATGTCTTTATACGATGAAACCCCTCCCCTGTTTTTTTTTAAAAGCAAATAATTAAGTTGACATACAACTCCTCCCCAATTATATTTAAAGAAAATCGAGTTAATAGATCTTAAGAAAGGATGTCACAACCCTTCAAAAGAATTAGGGGTAATAGGGCAGAAAGGTGGACATTTAGTTTTTCAATGACTTAAAAGCCCCTTTTCCCCCAAATCAGCAATGCCGACAGCTTAGCTACACGAACAATCGAAACTCAAATATATGACACTTTAATTAATATTAATAATAAATAAACTATTCAAGTAATTTCAAAATATGAATCTCCCAATTGTACTTCACTCATAATACACTAATTTGGCCTGTTAAAAACGTTTTCTTATTTCATCAGATGAGAGTTCACGTCTTAACGTGAGAGTCTCCATTCAATGAATATCCCCTTGTACTCATCGTTTTTTGTTTATCTCTTCTTCTATTCTCACTTCTTTGTTCCAGCACTTCTTCCGTGCCGCTCCTTGTACTATTTCTGATTCTGTGCTATTCATTGTACTCCTGCCTACCGCTCCAATTCTTGCACTTTCTAATTCCTTCTCTTTAGAGTTTAATGCCGTCTCTTACGTGGACCCTGGGGCTCGTTGAATAAAATATAGAGACGTACATACTGTTCTCCCAATACACATCCTCGTATTCAACCACTCTCTCAAGGACTTCTCATCAGACAAATGGCCAATACATTAACCGTCCCTTCTCACATTTTAACGAGTCTCATTCCATACACTCATACACTCTACATACAAATAGTATTACTTAACGAAGTTCCGTAACACACACACACACACACACACACACACACACGCACACACACACACACACACACGCATACCGTCTAATTGTTATATTCTGATACAGTAATCGATCGTTGTTACGGTAATTATTCACATTGCCTGTGTCCTACAAATAATATATTCATAAATAGAAACAAGTAAATATATATATACATCCAAAATCCATTCTGTCTCCTTTACATAATGCTTAGTCTACATACTGATGAATTCAAATCCACATCCCAATTCAATTTTTCTAATAGATTCAACTAACCACTATGATGTAATATGTTATGTTCCACGCCCTAATAAAATAGCTATACGTTATAATACACAATCTATTAAATTTACTATCGATATAAATCAACACAAATATTTGGTTGAAATATTTGCTACTTGTAGAAGCATTTTAGTTTTTTTTCCCAGTTTTCAATTCCTCTTCTCATTTTTGCGAGTCACGTCCGCTCGGAGTGGTTTTCCCCACTGGAATACTTTTTTGATACTTCGTTCAGGAAACAATGATTAATTTTTCACAGGTACGGATAGATATTTCATTGTCCCCTTGTCTGTCTGAGAAATAATTCCTGCTATTGGTAGATTTTTAAATTTCTCTAATTTTGATTGGCTGGTACGCATCGTCTGATTGTCGGCGGCACTTGGCACTTGAAGAAATAATGGACTCAACCGTGTAATTTCTAAAAAAAACAACATAAACACTTAGTAGACTATATCTTGACGGCCTCATACCTTTCAGACGACTGTCCCAATTTTTACATAAGCCTTATCGAACAAGAAAGTTAACATTACGGCCTTAAAGATGAAAACATTCAGACTGTTTCTCTCACAATGAGTTGAAACACTGGCGAGCAAAATATTAAGTTTATCCATTTCGTAAAAACGTTTAGTTGCGCTGAGAGCAAAATAAAATGACATGCATCAAGAGATGAAAAATTCTGATTTTATTAAATATATCGGCAATATAGTACAATATGATGCCACTATAGTACTACGTCATGCCTCTTTAGTACAGTATGATGCCACTATAGTACTACGTCATGCCTCTTTAGTACAGTATGATGCCACTATAGTACTACGTCATGCCTCTTTAGTACAATATGATGCCACTATAGTACTACGTCATGCCTCTTTAGTACAGTATGATGCCACTATAGTACTACGTCATGTCTCTTTAGTACAGTATGATGCCACTATAGTACTACGTCATGCCTCTTTAGTACAGTATGATGCCACTATAGTACTACGTCATGCCTCTTTAGTACAGTATGATGCCACTATAGTACTACGTCATGCCTCTTTAGTACAGTATGATGCCAATATAGCACTGTGTGAAGCCACCTTATCACAGTTAGATGCCACTGACATAAAGTGTGAAGCCACTATAACACAGTGTGATAACACTTTAGTACAATGTAATGCCATTATAACATAGTATGAAGCCACTTTAGTACAGTTTGATGCCTCGATAGAAATCTGATGCCACTTTAGTACGGTGTGATTCCAATATAGCACAGTTTTATAAACTTTGCACAGTGTGATAACACTATAGCACAGTGTTATGTCACTTCAATATGTTTAAAAAGAAATTCGAAAAATTCAGATTGTACTAGTATCCTCAAATTAATAGAACAATGGAAACGCCTGCTCTGTGCAATATCTTTTTAACGCACGGCAGCGATTATTTCGCAATGCATCAATTTTAACAAATGAGAGGTTGTAGCTGTGTGCCGTTAAAATAAGCCTCGTTTATTTATAACGGTCACGCAACGCAAATGCAACTTTTTTACTCTACATTTGGAGGACGCGGTGCTATCCCAAATAACATTTATTACTCTAGACTTAAAATATAAGATACTGCCCGAAATAATATTTAATACTGTACAATTACAGGACAAGTTGCTGTCCCAAAGAACAACTCCTACTCTGCAATTTAATGACATGCTACTGTACCAAATCACATTTATTACCCAACACTTACAGGACAAGGTACTGCACTTGGCAATAAATAATGTAATGAGCATATAAAAACCTGGAAAAAGAACCTTTCCAGAATTTTCCACTAATGAATTTAGGGTTATTTCTGGATTATTTAAGTTAAGAACAAACGGACAAACAGCATACAACTAGATCATCAAATGGACGGATCGAAAATCACAAGCACACCATTATGAAAGATGCAGACACGAGCACAATTGCAAACTCTAAACAGGACACATATTTTGTCGTCATTTTGTTTCATTTCAATCCACATGTGACGTCGTGTGGATAGAGTCAGTGGAGTATTCTATGACTATCGCGTGCGCATGTCAAGTTATGTACTATTATAGCAAAGATAGCTTCAGGCGGTTGAAGTAGATAGAATAGGACTAGGAACATAGTGTCCAGTACGTTGTACTGAGGATGGACTATGATGTCCAGTACGTTGTCTTGAGGAGGGACTATGATGTCCAGTACGTTGTACTGAGGATGGACTATGATGTCCAGTACTTTGTACTGAGGATGGACTATGATGTCCAGTACGTTGTATTGAAGATAGACTATGATGTTCAGTACGTTGTACTGAGGATAGAATATGATGTTCAGTACGTTGTACTGAGGATAGACTATGATGTCCAGTAGGTTGTACTGAGGATGGTCTATGATGTCCAGTACTTTGTACTGAGGATAAACTATGATGTCCAGTACGTTGTACTGAGGATAAACTATCATGTCCAGTACGTTGTATTGAGGATAGATTATGTCTAGTACGTTCTATTGAGGATGGACTATGATGTCCAGTACATTGATGATGGACTATGATGTCCAGTACGTTGTACTGAGGATAGATTATGATGTCCAGTACGTTGTATTGAGAATGGACTATGATGACCAGTACGTTGTATTGAGGATGCACTATAATGAGCAGTACGTTGTACTGAGGATGGACTATGATGTCCAGTACGTTCTATTGAGGATGGACTATGATGTCCAGTACGTTGTACTGAGAATGGACTATGATGTCCAGTACTTTGTACTGAGGATGGACTATCATGTCCAGTACGTTGTACTGAGGATGGATTATGATGTCCAGTACGTTGTACTGAGGATAGACTATGATGTCCAGTAGGTTGTACTGAGGATGGACTATGATGTCCAGTACTTTGTACTGAGGATAGATTATGATGTCCAGTACGTTGTATTGAGAATGGACTATGATGACCAGTAAGTTGTATTGAGGATGCACTATGATGTGCAGTACGTTGTACTGAGGATGGACTATGTTTTCCAGTACGTTCTATTGAGGATGGACTATGATGTCCAGTAAGTTCTATTGAGGATGAAATTTGATGTCCAGTACGTTGTCTTGAGGATGGAATATGATGTCCGGTACGTTCTATTGAGGATGGATTATAATATCCAGTACGTTGTATTGAGGATGGATTATGATGTCCAGTACGTTGTATTGAGGATGGACTTTGATGTCCAGTACGTTATAATGAGGATGGACTAAGATGTCCAGTACGTTGTACTGAGGATGGACTATGATGTCCAGTACGTTGTCTTGAGGATGGACTAGGGTGTCCAGTACGTTGTACTGAGGATGGACTATGATGTCCAGTAGGTTGTACTGAGGATGGACTATGATGTCCAGTACGTTGTACTGAGGATGGACTATGATGTCCAGTACGTTGTACTGAGGATAGACTATGATGTCCAGTAGGTTGTACTGAGGATAGACTATGATGTCCAGTAGGTTGTACTGATGATGGACTATGATATCCAGTAGGTTGTACTGAGGATGGACTATGATGTCCAGTACTTTGTACTGAGGATGGAATGTGATGTCCAGTCCGTTGTACTGAGGATAAACTATGATGTCCAGTACGTTTTATTGAGGATGGACTATGATATCTAGTACGTTCTATTGAGGATAGACTATGATGTCCAGTACGATATATTGAGGATGGACTTTGATGTCCAGTACGTTCTATTGAGGATGGATTATGATGTCCAGTACGTTGTATTGAGGATGGACTACGATGTCCAGTACGTTGTATTGAGGATGGACTTTGATGTCTAGTACGTTCTATTGAGAATGGATTGTGATGTCCAGTACGTTGTATTGAGGATGGACTTTGATGTCCAGTACGTTCTATTGAGGATGGACTATGATGACCAATACGTTGTATTGAGAATGGACTATGATTTCCAGTACGTCGTATTGACGTACTGGACTAAGATGTCCAGTACGTTCTATTGAAGTTGGACTATGGTGTCCAGTACGTTGTATTGAGGATGGACTTTGATGTCCAGTACTTTCTATTGAGGATGGACTATGATGTCCAGTACGTTGTCTTGAGGATTGACTTTGATGTTCAGTACGTTGTACTGAGGATAGATTATGATGTCCAGTACGTTGTATTGAGGATGGACTATGATGACCAGTACGTTGTACTGAGGATGGACTATGATGTCCAGTACGTTCTATTGAGGATGGACCATGATGTCCAGTAAGTTCTATTGAGGATGAAATTTGATGTCCAGTACGTTGTACTGAGGATGGAATATGATGTCCGGTACGTTCTATTGAGGATGGATTATAATGTCCAGTAGGTTGTACTGAGGATGGACTTTGATGTCCAGTATGTTTTATTGAGGATGCACTATAATGAGCAGTACGTTGTACTGAGGATGGACTCTGATGTCCAATACGTTCTATTGAGGATGGACTATGATATCCAGTACGTTGTACTGAGGATGGACTATGATGTCCAGTACGTTGTACTGTGGATAGACTATGATGTCCAATATGTTGTACTGTGGATTGCCTAAGATGTCCAGTACGTTGTACTGTGGATGGACTATGATATCCAATATGTTGTACTGTGGATGGACTATGATGTCCAGTACGTTGTAATGAGGATGGACTTTGATGTCCAGTACGTTATAATGAGGATGGACTAAGATGTCCAATATGTTGTACTGAGGATGGACTATGATGTCCAGTACGTTGTGCTGTGGATGGACTATGATGTCCAATATGTTGTACTGTGGATGGACTATGATGTCCAATATGTTGTATTAAGGATGGACAATGATGTCCAGTACGTTGTCTTGAGGATGGAATATGATGTCCAGTACGTTGTATTGAGGAAGGATTATTATGTCCAGTACGTTGTATTGAGAAATTACAATGCTATCAAGTATCTTGTATTAAATAATGACTATTATGTCAAATATGTCGTATTGAGAAATCTCTATGATGAATAGGGCTTTGAGTAAAGGAATGATATTATGTCAAGTACATTGACTTGAAGAATGACTATGATGAACAGAACGTTGTTTTGAGAAAAGGAATATAATGTCCAGAACGATGTGCTGAGGATTGACTATGACGTCCAGAACATAGTTTATATGAAGGACTATAACGTCCAGAACGTTTCGTAGTGGAAGGACTATGAGACGTCCATAATGTGTAGAGGAATGGCTATGACGTCTAAAAAGTTGAGTTGATAAACGACTATAAGGTCCAGACCATTGTGTTGACGAGAAACTTTAATGTCCAAAATGTTGTGTTTTATTAGGACTATTACGTCCAGAACGTTGTATAGAGGAAGGACTATGATGTGCAGAACGTTGTGTTGAATAAAATGTCCGGAATATTCTGTAAGGCAGAGGCAGTTATGTCAAGAAGGTTGTATTGAGAAACGAGCCTGATGTTCAGAACTTTTTTTTGTGTTGAGTGAGAAATATCATGTCCAGAACATTGTGTTAACGAGATAAAGTGTATAAAATGCAAACATAAATATGTCTTAAAGTAGACGTTTATAGCTTTATAGTGGTGACTTTATTAATTTGCTAAAATTATTGTTTTAGCTCATTATTACAATGAAGTATAGAATAAAATGAAAGAGTCATTGATCGATATCGTCATTTGTGTGCTTTTGGAGCTCCCGCTACTACAAATGTGCTATGTAATCAATGTAGTCAAAGCTGCAAATGAAATTTTGGAAAAGTTTGAATGTAATGTCATTTGCAGACAATATTTTTAGCTCATACCCAGCAAAAGAGTAGACAGAATTGTGATACACATACACTGGATCAATCTAAATTTCATGTCGTCAAGCAGAATGGCTTCTCATCAGGAATATATTGGCTGGCTAACCTAAACTGAACGATTACTGTCATGAAATTATGGAATCATGTCAGGGCCACTCACTCCATCGCACGACTAGCAACATAATGAGTTCATAGGAAAGGACTAACCCATGAAAGATGGACGTTCAGTTTAGTTGTTTGTAGAATAAGGCGTTTGTTCATTTATGGAAGGCTCATCTAAATGGTTGTAATGCTGTACTAGTATATGATTGTAATCAGATAGTTTAGCTCGTTGAAAATCAACACCGTCTGCTGTTTAGAAAAACTGGTAACATTCTTATAGTTATAGTGGCCATTTTTAATAGTATTATCGTTTCATTCTGTAAATTGTTTTACGCATTACTTTGACTGTAATAGTTTAAAAACCTTCTATGGTGACCATGTATACATGCTATTTTCTAAAGGCTGGAATGAAGATCGGTACATTGAACAATATTGGGGAGTCTGATGACCGTGTAAGCGAGAAAATATTGGAAAGGCTGGAATGATAACTGGGTACACTAGCTAATATTGAAATTGTTGGAATGCTATCTTGGTACACTAACCTATATTGACAAGGCTGGAATAAGAACCGGATACACTAGCCAATATTGGATAAGCTGGAGTGATGACCGGGTACATTTAGGAATATTGGAAAGTCTGGTATGATGGGTATGATGACCGGGTAGGTGAGACAATACTGAATAGGCTGGAATGATTCCTGTATACGTTAGTCTATACAGAACAGGCTGAAATGATAACCGGGTACACTAGCCAATATTGGAAATTGGATACACTAGCTAATATTGGAAACTGGATACACTAGCCAATGTTGGAAACTGGATACACTAGCTAATACTGCGAAAAGCTGTAACGATGACCGATACTCTAGGTAACATTGGTAAGGCTGGCATGATGATCAGACACAGACGACAAAAAGGACGGGCTGGAATGATGGGCGCATTTGCTTGACTGTCTTTAATCTCTCGCATGACGTTTTTGCGTAAATCACCTTAATTCGCTCAGATATTTCAAAGAGTATGGAGAAGTGATGTAGATGAAAGTCTGCTAACCATTTATGAACAGAAAATTACTTACTTGATTAGCAACAGTATGATTACACTAAAATTACTTACAGACTATTATTTGCCCTTGAAAATGAAATAACAGAATATTTCATATATCTATAGACTAAATATATTTGCTACTAAAGAAATGACTACATTCAGTTCCTATTAAAACTATAATCGATAAAGCAAGCTGAAGGTAACTTCTTGTAACAAGTAGCGAAACATTTTGGCTGACACGTTATTTATTAAAAACAAATTACAATTCATCTTCATCGAAGCAAGATAGCCCGCATTTCCATCTGGATTCCATAACCAATAAAGAAAAAATATAGTAATTAGAAAGGAAACTTGAAAATTTGAATCTTGCTTGTGATATAAAACGAAATCTTTGAGTACCAAATGAGTCACGTATTAGAAAATGTACCACGCAGTGAAATCGCGTCATAAATTTCAACTTGGGGGACAACAGCGGATGGCAAGTTGATATAACTATTTGACAAAGTAGTGTACGTTAAGTCAAGCATTTTATCGAAGAATCTAACAAGGAGAGATTTTGAATATGCTATGAAAGTCTTGTTTGTTCTCGTAAAATGGTTTTTAGATTGATTTATTCTTTAAATGTAGTTCAATTAGCTACGTCAAACAATGACTACTCTCAATTGATCATTTTTTAATCAATGCATTTAGGATATCTAGATAATTTTATCAAGAGAATATCACGTGCGGTTGCAGACGGATAATCATCTCATGGAATTGAAAGGCACTGAGTTTCTTTCCATCACGTTCCAACGGTAATCTGTTTAAGTAAATCAATTTTCATAGGATGCATAATCAATCCCTTAGCTCTGACCCCTAGTAGCCATTTACATCGAACGATAACCTGTCAAAGAATCACGCTGAAACGTCCACCGATATTACTATATGTATAAAGAAAACAGAAGGCGAGAACCAGACACAGTGAGTTAACAGTAGCGTGTTCCTTTTGGTACGATTTGTCTATGGTATAAAGAAAACAGAAGGCGAGAACCAAACACAGTGAGTTAACAGTAGCGTGTGCCTTTTGGTACGATTAGTCTATGTCAACCACATAAATTAGAAAAACAAATAAACCATGCAAATAGTATTTAAGCCTCTCCTCTAAAATAAACATCATATACATACTATTTGTTTTATAAATTGGCCTGGGTAATAAAGTGAA